>CM038465.1:54166934-54616850 GCA_021464415.1 Lonicera japonica
CCGCGTTCTCTTGTCTGCTTTCTCGGGATACTGATGGTTCTTCAGCAGGTTCCAGATATCATAAAACCAATCGGTTGAGTCAACCGTCTTTTTCAATTTCCACCTCAAGGGTCATGCAGTGGGCGGGTCCTGATTTCTTTTGTACCGTGAGGGTTATTTCTTCCATCCCCTCCGGAATATTAATCATAGATGCCAGGGTTGCCAATGCGTCAGCAAAACTGTTCTGGGGACCTGGGGATATAGTAAAACTCCACACGCTCGAACCTTCCTGCGACTTCTTCTAGTCGGGCGAGGTAGGGACTATTTCTCATCTCTGATCTTCCATTTCTTCAGAACTTGATGGACCACTAGTGCTGAATCTCCGTATACCTGTATTCTCTTTATACCCCTTTGAAGAGCGATCTCTAAACCCGAGTATGCAGGCTTCATATTCGGCCATATTGTTGGTGCAGAAGAAGTCCAGTCGATATGATACCGGGGAGTGAGTTTGGTCTGGAGAGACTAACAAGGATGCCTATCCCGTTTCCGTTCCGATTGGCGGCTCCGTCAAAGTACAACCTCCAGTCTTCATTGATCTCGACGTTCATGATGGTTTCGTCCGGGAATTCGGCTTCTTCTATCATGTCTCCCAATATCGGATTGTGGGCCAGGTAATCAGCTATGATCTTGGCCTCTTTGACTGCCTTCTGGGTCATGTAGGTGATGTCGAATTCGAGAGAGTAGAAATAACCATTTTGCCATTCGATTCGAGAGAGCCGGTTTCTCGAAGAGGTATTTCAACGGATCAATCCGTGATGCCGGATGACTGGAAAACTTAGCATGTAGTGCCGTAGTTTCTGTGTTACCCAGACGAGAGCGGGTACACGATTTTTCAATGGTGTGTAGTTTATCTCAAATGGGATAGCTTTTTGCTGAGGAAATAGATGGCCTGCTCCTTCCGGGTATCGGTGATACGGTGAGGTGTTGGGCTAGCATTGCTCCCGCGGCTGAATCAGTGACGGTTAGGTATAGAATTAGTGGTAGTCCGGTCTGAGGCGGGGCTAACACTGGGGGCTTGGAGAGGTAATCTTTGATTTTGTCAAAAGCCTCCTGGCATTGATCGTTCCATTCTCCTGTTGAAGACTTCCTCAGGAGTTTGAAGATGGGTTCGCACTTTTGAGTGAGCTGAGAGATAAACCTACTGATGTACTGCAGATTACCCAAAAAAACCCCGGATTTCTCTCTCGGTACGAGGCTCGGGCATGTCTTGGATAGCTTGAACTTTAGCGGGGGTCCACCTCGATTCTTTCTTACTGACGACATATCCCAGGAGTTTTCCTTTGGTTACCCCGAACACACATTTCTGCGGGTTGAGTCTCATCTGATACTGGGAGCCGATCAAAGAAGGCTCGCAAGGCTGGTACGTGGCCTTCCCTCTCTTTTGACTTGATTATCAGGTCGTCTACATACACCTCTACTTCTTTGTGAATCATGTCGTGAAAGATAGCCGTAGCTGCCCTCTGATATGTTGCCCCGCGTTCTTCAGCCAAACGGCATAACGGTTGTAGCAGTATGTTCCCCACGGTGTGATAAATGCTGTTTTCTCTGGTGATCCGGGTGCATCTTGATCTGGTTATATCCGGCAAAACCATCCACAAATGACTTCAGGGCGTGGTTGGCAGTATTATCTACTATCAAATCGATGTTGGGCAATGGAAAATCGTCCTTTGGACAAGCTTTATTGAGATCCCGGTAATCCACACACATGCGGACTTTCCCATTAGCCTTTGGAAACAGGCACGATGTTGGCTAACCACGAGGGGTACTCGATCACCCGTAAGAATCCACACTCAGTTGTTTCATTACTTCTTCTTTCACTTTCAAGGACCATTCTGGCGTAAGTTTCCTCAGCTTCTGTTTGACGGGCCTAAGTTCTGGATTGGTGTGTATTTCGTGCATGACTATCTGACTGTTCAAACCCGGCATATCTGCATTAACCAGGCGAAGACATCCACATACTCTTTCAGAGTTTGTGTGAATTCTTCTCTCTCTGTCCCACTTAGGCTTGCCCCAATGCGGACCTCTTTTCTTTCCTCCTCTGTTCGAGGTTAATCACAAGAGTGTCTCCTTCCTCGCTTTGTATACGTTGCTCCTCCCGTTCAGGGTGTTCGTTCATTCTTTCCAATTCCATATAAGCAATTACAGAATTAAAAATAACAGGATAACGCAAAATAGACTCTTCTTTATTGATACTAGTATTTACAGGTACAAGTTTAAAAAGTTCATTTAGGAGTGACTCCTTCCTATCCTTACCCTCACTCTTATCTCTCACCCTTACAATTTCGCTCTTTTCCCTTTCCCCTTGGTAGTCTGGATCAGCGTATATCAAGTGTACAGGGTCGTCTCCTGGCTCATCATCTCCCAGAGCCATGATGTCGAAGAGATCTCCGATCATTTCTTCCTCTTCGCCTTTCATGTCTTCACTTTCTTCCTTCGGCCCGATTGTCAACTGGTAGCGAAGCTGTGTACGGTGTTTTCTTTGATATATAGGTCCTCTTCATAGAAGATTTCCCACCCAGGAAGGTTCTCTCCGTCGCTGTTTCTCCAAGGCTCCTGGAAGCCGCAAAAGGGGAAGTCCTCTCCTTCTTTGACAAAGAACCCGTTCAGAGAGCTGAAACTCGGATACTGATGCCTCGACCCCTTTTTTGTTGATCGTCCTCTTCAGTGTGTTGGTACCCAAACCTTCCCTCTCGTACCTTGCTACTGGTTCCAATGCTTGAAGTAGTCCTGGTTGTCCCATTCCCAGACCGGCTCCAGGCAAGTATTTCATCATTCTCAACATATTTGTAATCTTGGTGCTGAGAGACGGGGATATTGTCAGGGGGAAGATACCTGATTGTCTGGGTGCTAAGAGTTTGCACTTGAGGCTCGTAAGAAAAGCCTCCTAACTGTATGCTCTGGCTCCCGATTCCCAAAACTGGTAACTCCATATCCGCCAAGGTCCTTTCAGGATCTCCTTGGATGGTAATTATGTTCCCTTCAAACGGTATCTTGATCTTTTGGTGCAAGGAGGAGGGGAGTGCTCCTATGTCGTGTAGCCATGCTCTTCCCAACAGTAGGTTAAAACTGGAAGGAATGTCTATGATTTGAAAGTCGGCCGGGAAGCTTCGGGACCAACCATGAGATCAAGTTTCAGAGACCCCAGAACGGCCCTCCTGGTATTATCATAGGCCCTGACGGTTACAGCGGATGGTGAGAGCTCTGAATCTGAGATACCCAAGCATCTGGCAGTCTTTAGGGGGCAGACATTTATGGTCGACCCATTGTCGATGAGAACTTGTGGCAAGATCTTCCTCGGGTTCGGACGGTGATATGGAGAGCCAGGCTGTGTTTTCTCCCCAACGGAGACAAGTCTTCATCTGAAAATGACAGACTTCTTTGGACTGTGAGTGACCCGATCATGTTTGGCAGTTGTTCGGGCGTGGAGTCCGGCGATATGACAGCCTCATCCAGGAGTTTAATGAAAGCGGTCCTGTGAGGTTTGGAGGCAACCAAGAGGCCCCAAATGGTGATGTGTGCCTGGGTTTTCTTCAACTGTTCCAGTACTCGGTCTTCTCCTACTTCTTTTGGAGGCGGTGATTTTTCGGCATCCATCGGTGGTGGCTGGTATACCTTTCCTGAGCGGGTAATCTGTTGTATCCAAAGGGATGTTGGGTCTGATCCCTCTGAAGTTTCTGACGACTCTGGTTCTGCCGACCAACTAAAAGTCCCGGGGGAGGTTTCTGTCATACAGATTGTCTCCTTATGAGGGGGGCGGGGTTTCCATGGTTGTTTTTTCTTGTCCTGGGTCCATCCTATCCCAGCTTTCCCAGGATTGGTTTTGATGGTGAGTGGTTGCGAGATCCCCTGATTTGTCTTTCCTAAGCCCTGCCCAGGTAGGAAGTTCATCTTGGCCATCCATTGGTCAATTATTGGGTTGAGGCCTGGGGCAACTTGTGCTTTTGCCGATAGCATAACGGGTGCCTTATAGGCTGGATCGTCCCGAATGCGTCCTACGGGATCAAAGCCTTCGTCAGTGGTTAAGGCGTTAATTCCTGCAGGTGGAGCATGATTGGGGAGGGGGTTGTGGTAACATTGGGCCCGCCGGGTGCGGGGATGGTTCCGGCTTCAATGAGGTCCTGGATACGATGGCGGAGAGCTAAACAACGTTCCGTGTCATGGCCTGCCGCCTGATGGTACGCACAGTTCTCATTCATTCTCCAAGTGTTGGGGATAGGATTTGGTGGAGGGCGTGGGTTGAGTGGGGTGACTAGTCCGGCCTTTTGGAGTAGTTCCAGGCTTTTGACCAGAGTAGTGGGGAGGGTGCAGAAATTTCTCCTTTTCTTGACCTCGGTGTTTGAAGAGTCTCCCTGCGTAGGCCAACTCATTGGGGGGACTTGCGGTGACTGCTGAAATGGGTTTTGTTGATATGGGTACGAGCTTAGTTGGTTTACGGCTGGAGTGGCCGTCTTTCTTCCAGTGTAAGAGGCCTTCTTGGTATCCGTGTCGCCTTTCTGGTCCAATTCTTCCTCTACCTGTGACCCCATACTCAACAGGGCTCTGAAGTGTGGGAATACATGCTTTCCCATGCAGTTCAATACAGCTGGAGTAAAATTCTTCTGTATGATTTTAACTGCTCTTCTTCGTCGGGCCGTTTGGACATTTGGGATGCCATTTCCCTCCAGCGGGTGACAAAGTCGCTGAAGCTTTCTTTCTCGCCTTGCTTGGCCATTTCCAGGTGTTTACGGGTAATTTCCAAATTCTCGTTGGACCCGTACTTGGTCATGAATTCTTTGACGATATCCCCCCAAGTTTTCGTGTGGTGTTTCTCTAGGGTCGAAGAACCATCTCAGGGCTGCCCCCGTGAGAGTCATGTGAAAAGCCTGAGCCAGCTCCGGCTCTCCACAGCCGAGACACTTGCATGGATCTGATGTAGGATTGGAGATGGGTTTTGGGGGGTGTAGTACCAGTGAATTTGGTGATAGAGGGGAGCTTAAATCCTTGAGGTAGTCTGGCTTCTGGGTAGAGGGAAAAGGCGTTCATGTCTGTGATCTCGTCTGCCCCTTTCATCAGAGAAACCCTCTTTGCAGAACCTTCATCTGCTCTTTCAATTTCTTCATTTCTTCGCTCTCTCTTGACACCTCATCGGGCTGTTCCCGGGCTATCATCGATTCTGCGTATACTGCCCGGAGTCGGTTGATGTCTGGGTACTCATTGGGAGGGGCTATTGGGGCTGGTGGAATAGGTCTTGCGGGGACTTGTGGCCATGGTTGATATTGGGGATCGAGGCCTTGCTGAGGTTGTGGCCAGACGATGGGTGGCTCTTGTTGTTGGTATGTGGGGCCTGAATCCGGGGCCCATTGGTTCTGATTGTTGGGTCGGTTTGAACGGGACCGGCCATGTTGGGGCCGTTTGGGGTGGATTGGTTCCTTGGATGGGGGGGGAAGTACTTGTGAAGACTGCCCTTGATTCGGATCACGATTCGGTGGTAGTCGCTCAAACCCGGTGGTGCAGTTCGTTCGGCTGACAATTCTTCTATTCGGAATCGGGTACCCTGTTGCTCGTTGTGAGATTTGCCAATTCCCTGCTGACGGTCATGAGTAAACGGTGCATTTCGGCTAAAGTTGGCTGAACTGCAGACGCCTCGGCTAGGCTCTGATCTGTCTCTGATTCTCGCGTTCATCGGCCATTTCAGGTGTGCTGGGTCTTACTAGTCTTCCGGTGTGATCACGGCCGGCCCAACCTTCCAGTCTGTTGTTCGCTTCACGGCTGTAGACGAAAATCACGTGGCGAAGATGAAGGAAGACTGTGATGCGACTCGATTTTTGCCAAAAGAACCACTAAAAATTGTCGAGAAGAGCCTCAAATTTTAAATAGGGTGTCGAAAAGTAAGCCGTAAAGTGGTACATCCTCTATGGCTGTTTGACAAGTGTTTTAACTGACTCAATCTTAGATGCAGCGGGTGTGTTCGAACGGTTAAGGCTTCAGGCTCCCTCCTTTTTGGCAAGACCTTGCGATATACCCCAAGGGCGGGTACGTGCAAGAATCTTTTGATATACTTCCCGGGTACGTGAGAGTGTTCTCGTCACTCGATATACTCGGGGGGCGCGTAGGGCGTTGTATTGCCAAGGAGAGTGGAAGTAAATGCTTTCGGTTTATGTTGGCCCAAGCAAGCCAACTCCCTACTCACTTATAATACTTCCGAGGGTTTTAGGGGTAAATTCACACTCGTAGTAGAACCAATGCATGATTTGTGATAGTGCGTTGTAAAGTTCGAAAGGTTGGTTTCACAAATATCATTATCTTTATTACGTCCTTTTCGAAAAAAAACTCCCATTTTTTAGAAAAAGGTTTCTTCTCAATCAATTAACATGAGTAGGGGAAAGCAGTATTAGAAAGTAAGTAAAAGCAAGTTTTTCAACAGATAAACAAAGGTCCACATAAAAGAGTCTAGTTTTCTAATGAAGTGGAGTCCCCAGCAGAGTCGCCACTGTGAGAATCCGCAAATGCGGCCCCCCGGGTCTCGTCCCCGTTGGTGGTGGGGGTCATGGGACGTCGGAACTGATTCCGTCGTTCCATTTGCTGGAGCGTTTTTTTGATTCAATCAAGTGTCCCCTACGTTCTAGTTCTAGATGCAAGGGGGTTCATTCAGAGTCGCCAGTACGTTTTACGAGAAAACGGACAAAAAAGGTCGTGTAAGAGGAAAAGGCTATAGACAAGCCTTTCTTTACACGTTTGTCTGCGAAACCGGGTTCTTATAGGGTTCGGAAAACTATATTACGGTTGGGAAGGTGTTAAGCACCCATTCCGCCCTTCCTTCGGTCTCTAGTGGTCTTATATGTTTATTCTATGTTGAAAAACTTGGATGCTTTTACCGACAGTCTACTACTTTCTAAATAAATAATAAAAAAAAAACCCTAATTTGGGAAAAACGGGAAAGGAAATGAAAACCTATGTGTTCCGAGATCCGATGTTTTTATATTTAAAAGATGTAATGACAAATGACAAAAACCTTTATTTTTGAAAGAGTATTCCGTATTATTTCCTCAGATAATGACGGTTTTCTCGAGTTGTGATTATTTTGAAAAAGGTTCGGATCTTTATGTCGGGACTAATTCAATATGGAATTTGAACTCTTTGAGGAGAGTTTATCAGACAGTCGCAGTCTATGGAAAAAGACAAGATATGTGGATTTTAATTCCTAGATAAGTCTTATCGGTCCGGGGTTTGAAAAAAGGGTTTATCCGGACGATAATGTACTTACTCTTCTGGTTTTGAAGTAGTTTTATCAGGATCTTTTGTTTTATACGGTAGATATTAGAGACAGTATTATACTTAGACTATTGGTAACTTGACAATAAGTTTATTCAAATATAAAACGTGGACAGAATAACAGAAGTAAAAACAAGTACACAGATATCTAATCTTAAATACTAGAAGGGACTTTCTTTACCTTCCCGACGAGAATAATAATAAGAAAGAAAATATAATACGGCAGAGGGATCTCGGCGATAAGAATCTTCTCTTTCTTTAAATATTTCCGAGAGAAATCGATTCCGGAGGAGAGACGGGACACGTCGAGTGTCGAGGATAGATTCGATAATTTTCAGAAATAAGATAATAGTAGAAAAGTGCTTGATAAAAATCAAATCTAAGCTCCAAATTCTCAGATTCCAATTGCTGCCCTTGAACCCTTGGGGGTGTTGGCCTATATTTATACTGCTCGGGAGAGATTGTCGCGCGACATTTCCTTTAAAAAAGGAGAATGTCGCGCGACATTGTGATATGTCGCGCGACATACCCATATGTCGCGCGACACAAACTGCTGTGAAGTGATGGTTCTGACAGATTGATGTGTCAGAAAGTGGTTGGTCTGGTGCAGAGGGGAATGTCGTGCGACATAGTGGAATTGTCGCGCGACATATCAGGGATTGTCGCGCGACAATGTGATATGTCGTGCGACAATCTCTCTAAAGAACAAGTTTTGTCGGGCGACAAACCCTGCCTCCTAGTGTAGTACTGGGGTTCTCGGGTGGGTCCCGGACCAAAAATTAGTGTTCTCGGAGGTCGTTAGGGTTCTTGCGGGGGTCACAGATCGGTGGTGTCTACAGTTAGGCATTAATTATCAAGTTTATACTCGTTCCTTGACAACCATATAACATATACTTTATTCGGTTGTTAGTGAACAAATAAAACTAGTGGGAGTGTTTGCAAGAGATATTGATAGTGCCAATATCTCCACCTTAATATTGTCCTTTTGATTTCATCAAATAGTTCATGTCCACCCCCCCCCCCCCCCCCCCCCCCAACCCAAACTTTAGAAAAATTAATCCTTATATCGGACAATCTTATACTCTTATTTAGATACCCTAAAGTTTCAAGTTTACAAAAGATTCCCTATATATATATATATTAGAAGGAATAATAAAAATACCTCATAAGTAGAAAAAAATCAATACCAAGGAGGGGGCGATTCCAACGATTCCCCCTCCCCCCCCCCCCCCCCCCCCCCCCCCCCCCACACCAAAATATATATATATATATATATATTCGGTGTATCTTTAATTAAAATCTATTTTCCTTTGGATATTCAAAAGTAAGAGTTAAATTTTTTAATTTATTACATTAAAATTAGTGTTCACTTTAAAACGTGAGGTTGCAAAGTTAAATTGGGAGGCTTAATTTGAGTATGAATTAAGTTTGATATTTTATAAGTATTAAGTATCACCTATAAATATCAGCATATTCAAAATATATTTGTAGTGCAGACTAGTCTGTATACGGACCGACTTTTAACGACATTTTTTCGTTACTAAAACAATGGAGAAATATTTTTAACAACAAAAAAATGTCACTAAAGCACTAGAGCTTCTTTGAATATATCTATATTTTATTAACAAACAAAAAAATATATAAGAAATAAGTGAATAACATCCTCTCTTTCTATGTGACGGCCGGAACATTTTTCCGAGACCAATTGTTACATAATTAATAGTCAAAGATATAACTTATTTAAATGTGAGATTCGATATATGAATTATATATGTCCCAAAAAGAAAATTAAACTGTATAAATTTGAAACTTTTTTTTTTCTTTGGAAAAATAGTACGATGAATTTGAGATTGAAAAAGTACAAAAATGCTAAAAAAACTTGAAAGGGCCAGTTCATCGGAAATAGTTTGGGCCATATCTTTATATAGCACTCATGCTTAATAAAACCTAGCTGTGGCCCAGCAGAGAAATGATAGAAATACATATTTCTATATATATATATGGATTAAATATATGAAAGTTAATCAGATTCTAAAGTATTCGTTTGAAATTATTAGTTTTTTGGTTCCTTCATAAAAATAATAGACAGTAACTTTATATGAAAAGTTTAAAATTCAATAAAACATTAGTATTTTGTTGCAATCGATATATGATATTTACATGTTAATTTAATTATTTAAAAATTTTCTCGAAGAAAAAAAAACCTATAATAGGTAAAATACTACAATCAATTGGTGACAAAATTATTTTTACAATTGAATAAAATTACCACCATTTTGTATAGTAATTTTTACTATTTATGGCAACACAATATGTGTTGTAAATAAATTATTAGTGTGAATGTCTACCATCTTTATCTTTGTACGTAAGAGGTGGCTTATCTATAGCATGACAATGCAAAGTTACAAACCCGACGATGCAAAATTACATCATGATGGGAATTTCTGATAAAGCACGGCACGTCCTTCATCAAAAATTCAAAAGTTCTATCTATTTTTCTTTTTATATTGTTCTCTTGTTCTAGTACCTAGATTATTTTATAACAATTTGGAGGGTAAAATTAGAAATTTTGCTTGTTGCTAGATGAAATGATTATAATACTATAGTTGATCCATGTAACTACTGGTCTATTTATATCCAATTATCAATATAAAAGTTGACGCCTTACATTCGGTTTTAGGTATGGCATTAAAAATGTGATATTCTTATTTTGTACCTATTATTATTGTTTTGAGAAAAAAATATTAGTGCAGTTGGAGTTTGATGTCGAACCTCTAGACTATTAACAAAAATGCTAACCATTTAAATCGGCAAATATATTTATATTTTAAATTTAAATTTACATGTGTATATAAATAATACGTATACACACATTGCGTAGTGTAGTGTATGTCTAGAAATGATAAATTAATACATAAATTGTATTAATTGTATAAACTATAAAAAGCCCTACTGCATCAAATTGGATAAAATTTGGGTTAATCATTATAAGGGCCAAATTATGTTAAAAGGGAACTATAGTGGATTTCCACCAACTATTCTTGTTTATTCCCCTCATTGATAAAAGAAGCACAAGGGTCTAATTAGTTAACCTTTAAGCATCTACTTCGTTAATAAATTCCAAAGAAAATGCAGAGTTATGATGAAATTAGCATTCAACAAAAGTAATACAAGAACCTCTTTCTTAATTCCTAATTAGCCATCTAGATTAGGCTTTAATGCCAAAAAAGAAGATAGAATATAGAATATTTAAAATGGTTTGGTTGATATGTGGCTCCACCCCTTGATGGATTCAACAATGGGGGTTTTCCATCATTCCTTGCCGAAAATAAGGACTAAACATATAGGTATGATGGTCATCACCTTCTGTTATGGTCCCAATAAGTATAAGATAAGTAACTAACATTTAAATTAAATTTTTTTTTCAACGGTAAAAGGTGTTCGAGCCTGCAATTTGTAGTGCACTTTGACTAATTATTTTTTGATGCAATCAAAGGCAAGTCATAATTTACTAGTATTTTGATACGAGTTTTCATATATATAAAGAAAAATTTGTTTACATGATTTAATTGAACAAAAAAAGTGTACATATATACCTTATTAATCAGCTAATTTGACCAAATTTTGTGACAAATACAAATAAAATTTCAAATTTTACAAGAGTTCGATTTATTAATTAAGGCATATTCATTTGAATAGTGGATTTAATCACATCATTACAATGTGTAAGTAGTTGGCTCCTATCCCAATATCACAAAGGACACCCATTGATTAGATCATGCAGCTGGTTCATGGGCCTTCCCACTGAAATCTCTTTTATCTTTCCAAATTCCAACTGAAAACTAAAATCCCTATGATGGAGGAAAATTGTTAATGATGAATCCATACTTTCTCAATTTCCCCCTTTTCCCTTTTAAGAGGAAAAAAAATTAATCAGTAGATTGTACAAAATAAAATAAAATAAGTCTTAGAATTCCCTTTTAGAAAGTAAATATTAATGCGTTTCTATTTTCTCAAATTCCAGTACATATATATCTTTAATTTATATTCACTATATACATAGAGAACTCTAAAACTTTTTTTAAAAAAAATAAATAGTATTTCTCTAAACAAAAAGAAATTGGTTCATATATACTTTCTTGGTGGCAAAAATAAAAAAGTTGAAAAAGTTGTTTATGAAAAGGAGACAGTCAGCCGCATAAAGTAGACTGTACTTGGTGTAACAAATATTTTACGCGATCTAAGGCATATATGATTTGCTTTGGGGTGACAATTTTAATGAGGATATATATACATTATATTATAAGACAATTTTAATGCATTACAACTGCAGGGATAAGGTCAGAAGAAAAATGCTAAATTTACTCAAATCTTTTAATAATCATTGTGAATCGAATTTTTTAAACCCCTCTCTTTATAATTTCCACGCTAACCGGTATTACCACTATACTAACGAAATTATTATTATTGCTTAAAATAAACTAGTAGAATCACACATTTAATATATTGTTTGCCTTTTTTTTAACTGTTTGTATAAAAAGTCTGTATGAAATATACTAAATTTTATAGAGGGCAAAAATCTATGTAGTTTGGAGTAAAAAAAAATTGAACTTTTGTGGTGATACTTTTGGTCAATAAGAAATGAATTTATTTCTGCTTTGATATTGTCATGAAATATGTCTTTTGCACATTCATGTGTTCAACATCGGAAGGCGTATGTTTTTGTTGTTTTATAACATAATTACGTTATTTTCATTGATGTAGTTGTTTACTCCTAGAGACATTGCTACTAAATGTGACTTAATAATAAAAATTATTTGTTTTTCTCTTAAACATTTTGCCACTTAAAAGATATTTTCTTTGTTATCATTCATGTTAATATTCTATATTGAGTCATATATAATGTAATTATTATTATCATTTATATCTAAGGTGATACTTAATTTTCTTTAAAAAAATCAGGAGGACGAATTATTAAAACTTTGAAATTTCATATTTAATAAGTAATATTACTAAAGCTGAAATGACGACTTTAAAAGTAAATAGTGCATTCACATGCACGGCAACAAAAGCAATATCTACTTTAGCAATAACGCTGAAAAATATTTGATTCTTAATTTATTGAAGGAGAAAGTATATAAAAGCATGCACAAATCATCTCCCATACCTTTTTATGTTGTTCAATGTATTATAGGGCATGCTCTTAGGCTGGCCAATGACCCAAAAATAAGACTTATGCTTTAAGCATAACCCCATCAAGTACTACACTCTGGCAGCCTTGTGTGACTTAGATAAAAAAGTTGATACCCATTAATCTCCATGTGTGGTATCATCATATTCATCAATGGTACATTTTTCCTGTTCTAATAATTCGATCTTCTATTTAATTATCACGCACACCCAATAATAATATTACAATTCTTCGGTTCTGAAACGCCTAGCTAACATTCATACTAATTATTGTGTACTACTGCAGGCTTTTGATCATTAAGCATGGGTAATGAGATGGGTAATCGAAACGTATCGGGTTTACAAGGTATGTAATGGCTTTTTGAAAGTATTTTGAGAAAGAGTTTTCGTTGTTTTTTCATTTGTTGAGTTTTGATGCAGAGGAAGAGAAGTCTGTGGTTGAAGAAACAGAGAAGTATGTAGTGGGAGATGCTCGCGGAGACGAATTTAAAGGTGAAAATCATGTAGTTTCTGATGTTAAAGATAAAGATTTTCATGAGAATGTTGATGGATTTTCTGGTGGTGAAGTGCTTGGAGATGGAGATTGTAATGTGAAAAAGCAGATAACAGATGAAAGAGGTTAGTAATCTCTCTCTCTCTCTCTCGTGAAAGAGATGTTTGTGTATATGTATATATGTCAGAGGCGTAGTTGTCATGTTCGTGTCATTGTTGGGTGGTTGTCAAAATTTGCTTGTTTAACAGTTGAATTTTGTTATATGAAAAATGTTTGTATAGTGTGTAGCCGAGTTCTAGTCACCTGTTTGTGTTATGTGTATGCAGCAAGTGAACTCATTATTGGCACGAAGTCAGTAAAGGCTTGATCTATTAACTAATAATATCGTGCAATTTTCGCAAAATTTAACCCAAAAATTCAATCATTTAGTAGATGAGAAAGTCGTAGAAATTAAGTTTCAACTGCCGAAAATGAATATATACATATGCTCCCTCCGTCCCCAATTGATCATCCATGTTTGACTTTGTAACTTGTTAGTGGTCTTGCATCATCTTTATGAGTAGTAATTGATCTTGCAAAACGTACACCAACTTCTAGAATGAAAATATGATTAAATTTGGTGGAGATGTGTCCATAACGACGACATTATCTTTACGCAGCAATTTTTCTAAGAAAAGAATTTAACTATATACCCTCTTAAAGGGGAGGTTCATAAATATTATAAAAGAAGAGTGACGTTTAGAGACGTATGAACTACACAAAACCTTAGTACACAAAATGCATTTTAGCGGTCAAGGACTGGAGCCCTCAAAAAAGTATTTAAAATCATTAAGTTGTAGACCATTCTAGTAATTGACACATCATTTTGTATACTAACTTTTGTGTACTCTTTTTTGCACATAATTATCGTATGTAATTTTCGTATGTGTTTATGAATAGCTAATTGATTGTTTCTACAGGGCAAGATGATGACAGTCATGAGTTAAAGCTATCTTCCCGATCAGTGGAAATGGAAGTACCAAAAGAATCAGATGATGCCGCTACTCAAGCCATTGGAACACTACAAATTTCTTCATCCAAACAAGCAGTGTTTGATCATGATGATAACACAATATTAAACTCCGATTTCGATGGGGACAAGTTAATTCTGGACCAAATTACTATTGCAAGAGGTTAGTTCCATATATATATTACCTACGTCGCAAATTAACAGTCCACTTCATCGAGAAAAATGCAAAGGAAAGCAAACTCTTAATGAGAGCACAAACTTGCAAATAACAAATTCTAGTCAAAGTTAGCGTATCCGTGGACTCAAATTTTATGGTACAATGTGGTTTAGGCTAATTTTCTCATGTTCTGAACATGAATTGAGAATGCGCCTCCCCCAAGTTTTCGTTTTCCATGAAACAAAATTCATCAAAGGAATTCATTTCTTTTTGACATGAGCCAATCAAACACCCCTCTGGCTCTTGTTATCCATTTAGTGCAAGTAGAATTGAAAAAAGACATATATTTGCACACAAACATTACAAAACTCTATGTTTAATAACACGAACTTTATTTGCTGAAAACAGAAACAGACGAGATAGAGACGAAAGGTTCTACTTTTGACTCAACATCATCATCAAATGATGTTCACAATGTTCAAGTTGAACCACTTGTAGAAGCCAGTAGTGTTATTTCTAATACTAATGGTCAGGTTGTTGAAAAGAAAATGGAGGAATTGTTGTTAGAGGAAGAATATTTGGGGGGGTCCCAAGAAGAGAAATGTGAAGTTGAGAGTGTGGGTGATGAGGGAAATGATTTTCCTGTGATTAGTTCGGCAGACTCTTCTCAAGAAGTGTGTCAGCCACAAGGTAAACATGTGGGTGTTACTCAAGAACCCAAATTATTAGTGAAAGACGCAGCCCATGAAGACAATTGTGAGGTTGCAACTGCAGATGAGGATGGGAATGGTTTTCCACTGGTTGGTTCACTAGACTCCTCTCAAGAAGTGTCTGAACCACTAGACAAAAGCATAGGTCTTGCTCAAGAAATCGAATTGTTGGCAAAAGATGGGGATTTTCAAGAAGAGAAATGCGAAGCTGTAAACGTGCATGAGGAGGGAAATGGTTTTCCTGTGATTGGTTCGGCAGACTCTTCTCAAGAAGTGTGTGAGCCACAAGGCAAACATGTAGGTGTTACTCAAGAACCCAAATTGTTAGTGAAAGACGCAGCCCAAGAAGAGAGTTGTGAGGTTGCAACTGCAGATGAGGATGGGAATGGCTTTCCACTGGTTGGTTCACTAGACTCTTCTCAAGAAGTGTCTGAACCACTAGACAAAAGCATAGTTCTTCCTCAAGAAACCGCATTGTTGGCAAAAGATAGGGATTCTCAAGAAGGGAAATGCGAAGTTGTGAACGTATGTGAGGAGGGAATTGGTTTTCCGCTGGTTGGGTCAATAGGATCTGCTCAAGACAGACTTATGGGTTTCACTCAAGAACCCGAGTCGTTAGTGAAAGAAAAGGCAGCCCAAGAAGAGAAACACGAAGTTGCAAGTGTAGATGAGGATGTAAATGCTTTTCCGCCGGTTGGTTCCCTAGACTCTCCTCAAGAAGTGTGTGAGCCACAAGACAAAAGCATGGGAAAAGATAGGGCGTTCCAAGAAGTGAAATGCCAAGTTCCAAGTTTAGATGAGGAGGAAAATGGAATTCTACTCTTTGGCTCAATAAACTCTTCTGAAGAAGTCTCTGAGCCACAAGATAAAAACATGGAGCTTCCTAAAGAAACCAAATTGGTGGCGAAGGGCACAGTATCCCAAGAAGGGAAATGTGATATCACACAGGTAAATGACGATGGAAATGGTTTTCCACTGGTTGGTCCCTTATTGTCTTCTCAAGAAGTTTGCGAGCAACAAGGCGAGAGCATAGCTCTTACTGAAGAAACCAAATTGATAGTCAAAGATAGTGAATCCCAAGAAGGGAATTGTAAAGTTAGAAGTTTAGATGAGGAAGGAAATGGTTTTCCACTATTTGGTTCAGCAGACTCTTC
The DNA here is from genome assembly GCA_021464415.1 of Lonicera japonica. Lineage (NCBI taxonomy): Eukaryota > Viridiplantae > Streptophyta > Magnoliopsida > Dipsacales > Caprifoliaceae > Lonicera > Lonicera japonica. The sequence goes on from CM038465.1 coordinate 54,182,938, forward strand.
TCAAGAATTAAGTGAGACACAAGACAAACGCATGGGCCAAGAAGGGAAATGTGAAATTGGAAGTGTGGCTAAGAATGGAAATGGTTTTCTACTGTTTGGTTCGGTAGACTCTTCTCAAGAAGTAAGCGAGCCACAAGACGAAAGCATGGGCCTTCCTCATCAAGAAGTCACTGTGCTTGTGCGCGAACTTCTAACAGTTCCAACTGAATTAACAGTCACAGATGAATACCACCAAGAAAACAAATCCACAGAGGAAATGGAGGAGAAAAAAGAAGATTCAAATGCAATGGGAAATGAAAGAAGCAGAAAAGAAACTACAGAACAGCATATCCCTCTATCAAATTCCGCTAAACAAGAGAAAGATTTCCTCTCACCATCTCCCCCCAATTCTCTACTACACGAAGGGAGCAAGATAACATCACCCGGGGGTGAGAAAATCCCAAACAAAAACCCGGGTAACATTGTGGAAAGAAAATCTCCTAGCTTTGATTTTGATCTCTCTCTTGGAGCAAGGTTGTCTCAAGAATCAGATCGGACCCCATTACTGGTCTACGACAAGGCTGCGACAAGAAGCCTATCGAGCCGAGAAAACTTGATATCCCAAAAAAACCTACGACAAACTTATCAGTATAGTAAAGTCCTTCTAAAGGATGAGGCCGTGTCGGTTGAAGAGAAGACTATAATGATGGAAAGAAGCTACTCTATGAAGTCTAAGGCGCCACTTATGAACTTACTAAAGAAAGAGGAGCATAAGGAAGAGGGGAATGTTGGTTATAATAAGGCCGATAAGGAAGTTGTGTTAACTTCTGTTAAAGGGAGTAATGGGAAGCGAAAGCCGATGTCTTCCTTCTTCACCACTTGCATTTGTTGTGATGCTCAAATTCTTTGAAAGGTTTCTTTGATTTGATTTGATTTTGTTTGGGTTTTTCTTGTTATGGAGTTTTGATTACAAGAAAAGAATGTGGGATGATTAGTATAATTGTGAGCAGAGAGAGTATTTTTTTTTATTTTATTTTTTGCTAATTCATTTGTATGTATTCTCTTGGTTTGTTTATTTTTCTTTGTTTAATTCTTTTGTGTTCATTGAAGACTACACAAATGTATTGGTTTGGAGAATTGGGAAGGGGAATATGTACTTTGGGTGGCTTTGCTGTCTGTGATTGACATACTGGGTTTTTTTTTTTCCTTTGTATAATTTTGGATATTGAAAACTGAGTAACTGACTTTATAATCCATGGTGTCTCTCATACCACGTGTTGGTTAACGTGGAGTCTAATTGTACTGTACTACGTTATTTTTGATAATCAATCATGGGAAAGACGAGGGTCTAGCCCAAGGCGCCGTTGAACAGGAGTTTCTTTGTTATTTTATACGCGTACCATCAATTTAATATTGAGAGACTACTCTTCATTTTTAAATGTTTCAAATTTAAAGTTTAGTTTCCTTTGCAAAATCTCAACACCGTAAACAAGTTATGTTCCTAACCATTAATTATATTAAAATTAGTGTATATCACAAAAGTGTGAAAATCAAAGTGAACTCTAAATTAAAAAATATATACAATCATTCAATGCTACATTTATTTTGCCAAAATTCAAATGGTACAATCCATATTTGGACTAAAATTGAGATTTAAAAGTTGGGGAAGTGTAGCATATATGGTAGTTGACTTTGTGGTCTCTTGGTCACATTTTCCATTGGCGTTCTAATTTTTGACCATAATACATTCTTTTTTTCAACACCTTAAATCTAGGACAAATTAATTACTTCTAGACAGAGAAAAGCTGAGGATAAGTGGTGCTGTTGAGTAGGTGAGCTGTGGTGACTTGTACACTGACGTACCACCTTATACATGTAGACTCTTTCAACATTTTGAAACTCTTTTTGCCCATAAATATTGAATTGAATTGAAAAACCAGGGTCAGTGCTGCAATAGTAAAGTGTGAAAGAGACTAATTAATTTATTTAAGCTCCTCTTTTTAGTCTTTGCCAGTTTAATTAATTACAAGCCATGGAATCTGTCCAAGTAATACTTAATTAAGGTAATGCTCAATACCCTTCGGAATTTGCCTTAGCGGTATGATTATTGCATGGAGCTCTACGGTTCAATCTTTCTCTTTTCTTTTCTTTTTCAAAAATCATCAGATTTATCGCTTATATTTAAAAATAATAATAATGGGAACAAGCACAACTTCCCATAGTATTTTTTTTTGTTAACTATAACGAGAGAAATCAAACTTTTAACTTCTTTTCTTCCGATTTTTTATAACAGCGCATATTTTTTGTATAATTCATGATATCCGTTAATATTATTACTATATAATAAAACTATTGACACCTTCACATGATTTTAGTGAGGCCTTTTTGTTTTTTCCATGATTTGGTGCCAATAGTCATTGAACTCTTTGATTTGGGGTGTTGAATTGTTTGTTGCTACCTTGTTTTTTTTAGGTTGGTATACTTTTACTGAATAATATCTAAGCACTCCAGATTTTCAATGGGATATAAGATCTAAAACACATCAACACTAGAAAAGTTGGGTTGCAATTTCCCAATGTGCCTTTTGGTGATTAAATTTAAAATGATATTTTTTTTTTGAGATAAACTTTTAAAATGATACTTTGACTTTTTAAAATTATAAATACTGAGCCTATGTTTGTGAGTTTGAATTTGGAGAGAAATTTTCTTTTGTTGGAAGCTTTTTGATCGTTCTCTCCAAATTAGAGGGAAGAGAAAGGTTTTTTTAATGAAAACATATGGCATTGACTATTTTACCCCTAAAATACATAACAAATTTTTAACGGATGATATTTTTCTTTTCAATTCACAAACACAAGGAGAGAAAGTAATATTTTCTCCCTTCCTAAACATCCAAACAAAGGATAAAAAATAATTCTTCTGTCCCTTTTTCTCTTCTCTCCAATTAATATATTATCTTCTTTTTCTTTTCTCTCCTAAAACTCCCAAACAAATGGAGAATATCTTCATGTGTAATAGTCGTAATAGAGAGATGTGCTAAACAATATATGAAATAATATAATCAAGAGTAGAATAAATAAGAGATGGGTGAGTGTGAATTGATATATAATTTGAAACAATCAATTAAAACAGGGACCAAAAGACTTATTAATTTGAAAAATCAAAAATCAAAAATATGAATGTGTGATTAATCTCTTAATCAAATCACAATGGCTCAAAACTTCTATCCAACGGTCATCATCATCTTGACAAATTCATCAAAGTTGACTTGACCATCACCATCCAAATCAGCCTCCATTATCATCTGTTCTACCTCTTCATCAGTTAGTTTTTCCCCTAGATTTATCATCACGTGCCTCAGCTGCACAGTATCAAAATTACATTATAATTAATTTTATAAGAATCTTTTGGGATTTTATAAATTTTTAAAAAATAATTTTCTTCCCATAATTCCTCAAGTTCATTGTTTGCAGATTAAAATTGGGTAAAGTTCAGTGCATGAAAAATATGGGCTCTGTTTATCACAAAACCCTAATAAACTAGATCAAAACAGCTGTTAAACCCTAATAAACTAGATCAAACAGCTGTTAAAACACATGTATTCAATAACCACTGCAGATCTACTAAACTTTTTGAATCTTTGGCACAAAAACCCATATTATTAGTTGTCATTGAAACAATATGGTGAATCAAGAAATTAGACAAGCGCTAAAAGCCTAAATAACTTTCTTGGAGGAGGCAAAAACTTGTAAAATTAATAAAAAAAATTACTATAGATAAAAACTTTACGGTTGTCACGGTGACATAGTGTAACAAATTTAAAGAGAAATGTTGGGTCGGTGGAAATATGGGCTAAAGGAGCATCTAATTTTCATTGCAGTAGTTGTATCCAATATTTCTTAAAGAAATAAAATGGAAGGGCAAAACAGGTATCTTACTACTGTTAGTCATGTATGGTAACAAAATAATAAGTTACTGTATTAACAAAATCAATTATATTCATGTCGCATGTCCATCGAATTAATGTATATTAAATATTTCAATCAATGGAACAAAAAAAAGGTGACTCTATATGATGCACCCATGGAAAATGTTAATGCTAAAGCACTTTTGGCTTCTCTAGTAGAACAAACAGTGCATTGAATAGTTGTACATCTTGTTTTAAAATCAACAAAATTACTCCGGTAGAAGCCAAAACTGCTTTGGCATTAGCATTTTCCTTTCTAAGAAAATATTATTAATTTGGCATGAAAAAGACTGCATATACAGAAGCAAGAGTCTACCTCATTAGCTGATATATAACCATTTTGATCCTTGTCAAACACCTTGAAAGCTTCTTTAAGCTCTTCTTCTACATCATTATCCTGGTAATTACCAAAACGAATTTATGTAAATTTAGATATTTGTATCACTAATAATGGTTTATGTAATGGTTTCTAATAAAAATATAACTGCATGTTAATTGTTGTTACCTTCATTTTCTTGGCCATTAGATTCAAGAACTCTACAAATTCTATGGTCCCATTTCCATCAGCATCAACTTCATTGAGCATGTCTTGAAGTTCTTCCTCGGTTGGATTTTGGTCGAGCGACCTGATTACCGTAGCTAATTCTTCGACTGTAATGCAACCTAACAATTTTAACATTATTAATCAAGCCATGAAGAGAGAGTATAGTCATACACGCAATTACCAATTTCTCAGTCAAGGAAGAACAAAAACTTGAATCAGGTTCGAATTATTGTGCATTACAAGAAAATTAAATAGGCAAATTCATGTTGAGAGGTTGAAAAAGTGGATCTTTTTTCATTTTGAAGCTAGAACTTTCTCTTTCCAAGAAAAATCTTTGACTCGAAACAAACGGAATACTTAGTCACTGAAGGGACTATCCCCAAGTGGACCGTCCACTTTAAAGCCGGATTGTTTGCGCGCATAAACATACAATAAATGTAAATGTACATGTACATGTATATATATGTATTTAGTGTGAAGAAGCTGGAAGTAGAGAAGAAAACTAACCATCTCCATCTTTGTCAAACAGACTAAAAGCTTCTTGAAACTCAACAATCTGGTTTTCATTCAATACCTCTGCCATAATAGTGCTAGTTTTGAAACCTTAATGTCACTGAAGGCTGAGAGAGAGAGAGGATTGAGTATAAGCAGAGTCCTAACTAGTCTTTATATAGAATGCTAATGTGATGAGGCAGGTAAAAGCTTTGCTTCACTAAATTTATTTTTATTCTTTGGAAAAATTAAAGTCAAAATTAAGTTGTGACCGAAGCAGGGTCTTATCTTAAGTTATAATCGTCGCACATATTGACCAGAGGATGATTTGCTATTAGTCATCATATAATGCTGATGATCCCATCGATCTAGAAGAATCAAACTACCAGGTCATTTGATGGGGCTAGCAAAAATTAGGATAATTAGAGCAACCACAATGGCAAAAAGTTTTATGAAAAAAAATACGGTAAAAATATCATTTATGTATATAATATATACATATATATACTGATACTGATGCATCTACAAAATAGTACAACCGTGGAGATCTCAATATTAAAACCCATGGCCTTTAAATAGCGAAAGGCTAAATTTACCATTCACATATTTGTGTAAAATATACAGAATGTAATAAGCAGAAGAACTATCAAAATTTATAAAAACTCGAATTAAAATTAAAAAAATATGGAACATAAAGAAGACACTTTCTTTAAAACATGAGGGGGCAGTTACAATTAAAAATATGAATGTCATTTTCACTATAAGATTATATAAAATTTGATTAAGGAAAAAAAAATGTACGAGAGTGTAAATTGGGTTATGACTAGAGTTGTATTTTATAGGAGTATGACTTTTTGCCACACGGAATAAAATGGCAATTGACTCTCTCTCTCCCCCGTACCAAACCATGACTTTCAAATCTTCTCCACCTTGAATTTTAAATTTTCTTTAAATATATGTGCATTAAGTTACATCCATGCTATAAATATATGCTTCTTTTAATCACAAGAAAAAATGTTTCTTTTTGACAGCTACAAGGTCTGATGTTTGGGGGACAAAAGGCATTCAAAGAGGAGACTGGAGAAGGTATGACCGTATGGAATGGGGTACTCATTTTCATTACACTAAAACAAAAGTAGAACATGCCATAACACAAAATTTTATTGTTAATACATTTGAAATATGTTAACCAAAAAAATACTACTGTAATACCATTTAAATGGATGTGTCGCCAATTGTTTTATAGCACAACTATAATGTTGTATCCCGTAGGGATTGGGAGCGGAGTGACCAAGGGTTCAATTAACTGATGTAACTCAAATGGATTTGTCGGTCACATATTTAGTGTCGTTTGTTTTGAATCTCTGAAATTTAAATGTAATTCAAATTTCTAAAGCGATGAATTGTGTTTGGTTGGTTTAGTTTTTTCGGAGCTTTTTGTGTCTGAACCATTCAAAAGTAAAACATCTGAAGTCTGAATGCTTAACACTGAAACCAGCTACTACTTACCAATTAAGATGTTTCATTCTAACGAAAAACAAATGGATTTTTCAAATTTAAATTCAAATGTAGAAACCAAAGGATGCCTTAAAATATTTTTTCAATTTTTCTTTTGACTTTGTTTCGTATTACTTTACCATTATAAACTTGGTATATTTATCATGTTCCATCAATTGAGATGCAATAAGCATGCCGTTTTAATAAAAAAATAAGGTAAATTGAGCACAAAGAGCACGCTGCCTTGCTAGCATGATAGGCTCACAAAAACAAAAGCATGGTCCAGTGAACAAAATAAGTCAATGAAGAATTTTATCAAATACATGGAAGACTGATGACTACATTCAATGCAGCTAAAATGAATCGACCACAACCCCACCATTCTTAGCTAATACTTGCCCCAATTCATTGGGTCCTCTAACCAATAAACAACCGACGAATCAACCCTTTCTCTTACTAAAAAGAACTACCCAGATCCATTAAATCTTAGTATGTGACACATTTGTAGACTTGGGCATTTTCACACACTTGCTGAGTAAATAAAATCTTGTCTTTGATGATTCTCAAGAATCAGATCTTAGTTTATGTAACATTTGTTGACTCGGGCATTTTCACAAGCACTAGTTCAGCGACTAAAATCGTGTCTTGGATGGTTTTCAAGAATCAAAATTTAGTATGCATAACAATTTGTTAACTTGGGCATTTTCACAAGCACTTCATGAGTTACTAAAATCTTGTCTTTAATGATTCTTAAGAATCAAAATTTTAGTATGTGTAACATTTGTTGCGTTGGACATTTTAACAAACAGTTAGTAGGCAGCTAAAATCTTGTAATTTAGAATCAGAAAAGGGAACAGAACCAAGAAATTAACTTTTACTTGTTTCATCGATGAATTTGGGTCAAAAGCCATGAATTAAGAAGTGGGGTTTGGAACTTGGGCGTTGAGCGAACTCCATCAATAGAGGGACCGTACGACATTAATGTGCTGGGCTGTCAACGCGGTTTTGTTTTCTGTTATTGTATACAAGTAGCTATACGTGTCCACAATAAGTCTATGGAGCTGTACAAATTTCTAGGCGAAGTTAAATTTGAACTGTGCATTTTCATTTTTTCTTCTCTACTTGGATATACAAGGTGTACGGTATAGCTACCGACACACGAGCAATGTTACACTTTATTAGTAAATTTTATCAAATATTTTTACCAAAATAAATGGGTTGTATTTTCACAATATACAACAAATGAATAATTTAATGCATCCTATAAAAATATGAGGTAAAATTTATAGGTAAAAAAAGCATGTTCCTAGATTTTAATCATGTAAAGTTTATTCATAATGAAATTAGTTCTTTAACAAAATAATTGGTGAAGCACCCCAGTCTCCTGCGAATGTGTCTCCAAAATGCGTCCCATAACATTTGTTTTATTTATCATTGTATGAACAGGAAGAGAACATATATAAAAAAAGAGTAATACAAAGTTTTATTACATATAAAAGAGAAGCAACTTAATTAACATGCCACTGGAAGTAGGCAATTGTCTTTATTGATAACAAGACGAGCGAAAAATAAAAATGACAATAAGATTTTGTTGCTCAGCAAATAAGAACATTCAAACATAGGCATCAGGGTTTTGGAGGAGATAGGCTTCCACAACTTTGTACATTCCCAAGACTTTCTCTTTGCCTGCCTTAATTTCTTCTTCTTTGAGCTCAAAATCACCCTTTGAATAAACATTAGTCGTCATTTTAGAGAGAGTACCACCATCTGGAGTTGACTCGAACTTGATTTTGTATGAAATTTTCTCAATCTTGTCCGTCAGTCCCTCCCCTTCGATCAAAGTGTAATTGTAGGTGAACGTTTTTTCACTGAGCTCATCGATTTTATGCTTTAGATAACTGACATTACCGCCTGCACGAAAAACACACGTCGCAACATATATAAACTACACATAAATTCTTGTAACGTATTATTTAGTACTCTCTTTCAGAAAATTGTTTCTAAACTCGAAATTTCTTTGCGTAAATCTTTAGTAGTTAAATTTTTTTTGTCACAATCCCATTGCTAATTTGTGTATATCATCTTTAGTGACCAATTTTTTTTTGAGATCAAAGTATGTAAAATGATTACGTTATTGTGAGTAAGGATATGACCTTGAGCGAAATTGATCTGCTTAATGCTTCCAGTCCCACCATTGCCTTCAATGATATCGATGCTCTTAATAGCCTGCGGCAAGAGTTTTGGAATCAAGTTGTGAGAATCGAGAATTGACGCCTTGAATATTCTCGATGGAGCAATCGGGGAACTATGTTCGTCCGTAAAAGTGATGATGGCCATGATTTTCTGTAGATGTAAAAATGATTAATTCTGAAAGGGAATTGTTTTTCTTATTTGTAGAATGGAGATGGGGAAATGAGATTATTTATAGGTTGAAGGAAGATAAATCTTTGTTTTTCAATTAAAATTCTTTAATTCAACAGGTTCAAAAGTTAAGCAAACAGGTAAGAAAATACTAATAGCAAAGCTATATTCCGCGACTTGTCCAGAATCCAGATGGCATTTACCTGAGGAACAGCATAATGTACAACACGTTATACAAGGGCATATATATTAATTGGCAAATACTAAAGAACAAAATTTTAAGACAATCAGCAATATCTATATCTATATTTATCTCTGTATGTATATATAAGAAATAGGAGTTTTAGAAGACACATTAGGGATACATTTAGATAATAGTATAATGCGTTTGCTAGAAATAGATTTTACAAAATTTAATCCTAACCAATGTAAAGGTCACAATTTTCCTTCTACCGACGTAAAACAGTAACATATCAATCTAGTGATTACTCATTGGTTAGAATAGATTTTGATAAGAATAAATTTTATGTGTGCCATACTAGATATCATATATATGTTTGTCTACAAATTATTGCATCACCCGAAAATTATTCAAAAAGAAAAAAAGACCGTTTACTTAGAGGAGTAAATGGATTAATTTTTTCATGAAATTTGGAAGAAACGGTCTTTATGATGATTACAATTTGGAAGTTTGTGAGTGAAATGATCTTAAAAAAAATTACTGCCGAATATTAGCATATTTATCAAGTTTTCACTACACATTTTATATATGTTCTGATAAAATTTAGTGGAGATACAAAATAAAATCAGCCAAACAAGAATTTGAGTTATATGAAACAAGTCCATTCTGCATGCTAATTCATTAAAATGAATGTTTACCCTTAGGGGCGTAGCCAGGAATTATAAATGACCCAGGCTAAGAATTAAACAATGACAACGTTAAAATATAACAAACCAAAATGCAAATATAACATATTCAAATACATACAAAAGATACCAACTTTGTATATACCTTGGAAGTGTAGATATGAAATATTCAAAAATATACAAAAGATCTAATAATTTTCCCTTATATCTAGCCATGTACGCCATAAATACAAACAAAAAGAGATAATAGCCTATCGTAATTGAACCCTGCGCTCCTTAAGAGAATCAAAATCATCTACTACCAAATCTAAATCGATATCTTTGGTAAGTTCTCATTCAATCTGGAGAATCATACAACAAGCAAGAAACTCATCATCCAATCTATTTCGAAGTGTTGTTTTGACAAGGTTCAAAGCCGATAATGTTCTCTCTGTTGTTGCTGTAGAAACAGGAAGAATCAATACAAGACGGATCAATCTATCAATCAGATAATAAATCTCCTTCTTTCTTGTTTCAGCTAATCCTCTGAATAGTTCAGAAATTGTCGATATGTTTTGGAAACTCTGATGAGAAGGAACATCAATCTCATAATGTTGCAATTGGCTTCTCAAAGCCACTATATCATTCTTCGTGAAATCCTCGGGATAAAACTTCTCTACTAGTTTGCAAATATCATTAATTTTAAATGAGGTGGGCTATACACATATATATTTAAAAATAAAACTTAAGCCTATTACTAAAAAAAAGATTGAAAAAATTACACCTAGGCTATAGTCTGAGGTAGCCCAACTGTAGTTACGCCCCCGTTCATCCATAAATTAACATTTACTTGTTTAATTTTTACGTTTCTATATCAGGATCTTCATAATTGTTCCCTAGTTACCCGATTTTGCTCTCTAAATTCATGGTAGAATGTTTTACTTAAAATTTTAGTGAAAAACTATTAGTTACAAGTGTTATAACGATGACATGATAGAACAAATTGAACGATAACTATTGGATAACAAAATCAACAGTTTAAATCACTTCAATAGTTTGTTTGTAATATCTCGCCCCACTAATCCTTGTGTCACGTATCCAACAAGCAATATGAATTCGTTACGCCACATCTTCATTACAATGGTCATAACGAATAATTTCTCAATTTGGTTATAATGTTCTTTTTTATATGCAAAATATCAGTAAGGATGCTGAGGGAATACTTACAGTTGCTTCAGAAGCATGGATCTGATGTTGGTGAAGTTTTACTCTTTTTTACATCTTTTAATTACTATGTATTTACCCAAGATTGTCCCACATTCCATTACCACTTAAATACAATCGCTTGACATAAAAATCAAAAGTATTATCATCTCAAAATATTCATTTTATTTCTCATTAATTCGTAGTTGACGCTGTCTTTATTGATAACCATACAAAAGCGAAAAAACCACAATAAAAAGTTGTTGCTCAATAACATCATTCAAACATAGGCATCAGGGTTTTGGAGGAGATAGGCTTCGACAACTTTGTACATTCCCAAAACTTTTTCTTTGCCAGCCTTAACTTCTTCTTCTTTGAGCTCAAAATCACCCTTTGTATAAACACTGGTCGTCATTTTAGAGACAGTTCCACCGTCTGGAGTTGACTCGAACTTAACTTGATAAGAAATTTTCTCAATCTTGTCCATCAATCCCTCCCCTTCGATCAAGGTATAGTTGTAAGTGTATGTTTTTTCATTCAGCTCATCAATTTTGTGCTTCAGATTACCACCTTGCACAATAAACACACGTCATAGTATAAGGAAACTAAACATATATTTCGCGTCTATGACATATTATTTAGTAATCTTTTCTAAACGCGGAATTTCATTGCAAAAATCTTAAGCGGCTAAAAGAATTTTCGCCACAACCCCATCGCTAATCAGTCACAATATATTATCTTTAAGAACAATTTTTTCACTACGATCAAATTAGTACGATGATTATGTTAATGTGAGATAAAGCATTCTGACCTTGAGCAAAATTGATTTGCTTAATGCTTCCAGTCCCTCCATCACCTTCAATGATATCAATGCTCTTAATAGCTTGTGGCAAGAGTTTTGGAATCAAGTTGTGAGAGTCAATGATCGACGCCTTGAATATTCTCGACCGAGCAATCGGGGAACTATGCTCGTCGGTAAAAGTAATGACCGCCATGATTTTATAATTAAAGACGTAAAAATAATTGATGAAAGAGGTAAAATTTTCTTATTTGTAGAATGGCGATGATGAAATGATAGTATTTATAGGTTGAATGTGCGTAGATTATTTTATTTTATTTTTAAAAAGAAATTTTACTTTCAACAGATTCACAAATTCAGCAAATACCAAACAAAATAGCCAAGCTATATTCCGCTCTTTGTCCATAATAGAGATGGCATTTACCTGTATAAATTCTTGTAGTGGTAGAACACGTTATAAAGGGGCATCTTTTATGGCAAATACAAAAGAACACGTTTCTACATTCTAATAATACATAAATTTCTTTTATATTTAGTTGGACAGATCAAGTGACAAGAGTACGTTTTGGTTGACACTAAAGAGGTACGAAGTTCGATTATTCACCTAGGTGTATCTGTACGTATCGTTTGTACTAAAAAAATTTATAAATTTCTTTGAATGTACAATTATAACTTTATTAAATTTATTTACCGGATGATCATATTGAATATATTAGTAAGTTATACATTCTAAAAACGTACATCAATGCATCCACTATAAATGACTGGTAAATAAAACTGTTAAGTGTGAAATTGCTTCTTCTTCCTTTTTTAATACATGTGCAATGCGTAGATCCATGTTTTTTTATTAGAAGCAAGATAAGGGATCAGATTTGAACCAGGGTTACTAATTGAAACTTTTATCTCTCTCTATATTACTGGATTATTCATACCAGATGCATTTACGCATTGATGTGGATCCATGTTTTTCATTTTATATTTATCTCTCTCTATATACAAATATTTTAGAAAATCAGACTAATTTCAACCTATAAAAGTGTATTGTATATTTTGAATTGCAAATTTTCAACTTGTAGTTTTTCTTTCATAGAAAATATGTAATTTTTCTTTTATAAAAAATATTCACGTAACAAGATTTGAACTCTTGCTCATATCTTACTAAGCAATTGAATTAGCACTTAACTATTAAGTCACTTGTTTAATTAGCAAACTCATACACTGTATCAAAAAAAAATAGCAAATTCAGTATCAGTTCTAACACTAATTAGGTTGTGTTTGGTTGCTTACTAGTTTTTTTTTTACCCCAAAATTTTAAAAACTCAACTCAAAACCAACTCTACTTTCACACTTTTCAAAATTTATTTCACTATACTTTCTCTCTCTAAATTTTTTTTAAAACGCCATAACTTTAAATCCAAAAATCAAAAAATAATAAAAAATATATATTTGAAACCTACTCATCGAGATCTATAAAATAAGATCCATTGTGACTATTTTTTGAATTTTTTTATGCATTTTTTTCATTGGTTGAAAAAAGTCAAACAAAACCAAATTCACTTTTCAACATAAAAACTATAACTCAAAACATTCAACCAACACCAAATTTTTAAAAACTTATCTAAAAAACTTGTCTAGAAACATTAACCAAACACAACCTAAGTTTTGGATTTTCTAGTTTTCCAATTTCTTTCAAAAGGTAAAAAACAAAACATGTTAATTATATAAAATTTGAACTCTTGACTCAGAAACAAAATAATTTATTGCCGGTTGCGACTGAGCTGTCGGGCTTTGTTGGTTTAAAGTCCCCATCTGAAAACAAAGGAAGATACTACTATCTCGAGGCAATTGCAGGCTTAAAATCATTTTGGCATGTATTGGAGTACGTAGTTAAAGTACTAACATTCATATTTTATTTTATTTTTGTGATTCTAGTTAATTTACTGCAAATTAACTCCATCTCAAATCAATATTAGAGTATAAGAGATTCGCGCTTGAACTTAAGTGATCGGAGAGTGCAAAGTTCGATTCATGTCTTCCACCCCTTTTTTGCGAACTGCCTAAATCTATCCATCAATTGAATACAAAAAAAAAAAAAAAAAAAAATTAGTAATATGCCAATTTGACAAGATAGATCAAGTATTATTAATTACTAGTTTTTATTTCAACCAACCTATATAAAATACATAAATTGCAAATTGGGAAAAATATACTTTTACTTTTACCCACATATATTTATATATTACATATAAAAGTATAAATAAATGGATGTGTTTTAACACGGAACAGGCTTTTTCGTAAAATTGAATTTTTTTTAATTTATAATTTATAAGATTGAAATTGTTTCATTTATAAGAGAATTTCTTGTTTTTATCATTGCTTCAATTGGTTCATTCTTGAGCATATACCAAAAACTATAAATTCGGCTATTTGTCCCACTTTGGATTTCATAAAGGAAATAAGAGAAAACATAAACAAGAGGATATAAGGGCATCAGTGGAAGCATCAACAATTAATTTATTAATTAATATCCCATATTTACTAATTAATTTACATAATAATTAATTAATAGTGGGGCCCTTGTTGTTTAACGCTATGAATGTTGAGAATTAAAATCCATGATTTTGTCTAGTATGCACAGTTTATACTCGAAAGAATATATAGGAGATGGTCCCAAAGAAAGATAATATGTTATCTTATATATCTAGCTCCTTGTTAAAATCCAATTTATTTTTCATAATTATAGTCCTTGTTTGAATACATGTTTAGTGTTTAGCTAGAATAATTAAGACTAAATTCAGAAAATAGAGAATTTGAATAGTCGAGCTAATTTTTAAGAGAATGAAAGGGATATTAATCGAAAACTTATATATTTAACAACGTTAATTCTCAATGACTGGCTAAAAGTGTGTCTAGAGTGTGTCTAATAACTTACTAGTGTAGCGATATTTTGTATTTTTTGGGCGTTTCAATTGTTGTAACATTGCAACCCGCCAATAGCTGCTAAAGATTCATTAGACCACCGCCCTTGCTTCTTGGCCAGAGAAAATTACCTCCTATAATTTTATCGCACCATGTTGAGACTACAAATTTCACATCGAGAAAAAGAATCATCATAAAACTCCATATAAATAACCAATTAATTTTGAGTTAAATGCTCCAAACTCACGTGTTAGGCTCAAAATTATGCCACACGTGAAGGAGCGTGTTGAAACTACAAATCTATGAAACTTTTTCAATTTCATATTTTGACAAAAATTCTTTTATTAATGTCGAACCACAGGAGAATTTAATGCTAAAATTATTTCAATATAACTATAGTCTTTTGAATAATACAGTAGACGAGTATGCAACATCATGACATGAGGCAGATGTTATAGACCGGTAAATTGGTAGTTGAAATTCATTGGACCTTTTGACTTGATCAATTAATTAAACAAATTAATAATAATATATTCATTGTGGATTTTTTGTTATTTAATGCAATAGTCAATTAACTAAAAGGACCATTCTACCTTACTTTCACTTTATTTGAGAATGATTACTAAATTTATACTCGTATAATGTTAAAATAATTCCACAACTATAATATCGGTATGGGCATGAATAGACCATATATATACTAGTGTAACCTATGCTAATGGCACTATCTGTTATTAAAAAAAAAAAAAATCTTCGCTACAAGATTTTTCATTCCTTACATATTTGTAAAATTTAAAACTTCTTTATTTTATAGCTAAATAAGATCTGTATTAGAGCAAAATGGGCAAGTTTGGGCCAAGTTCTTACAAGCTGGTTTTTTAAAACTCAACCCAAACCCATCAAATAAATGGTTCTAAACGATTTGGGTTTTAAACGAGTAGGTTATATAACTTATACAGGTTGACTACTCGACTCGTTTCATAATTTTGTCAACCAGATTGATCCCTATTTTTCTCTCACACAAAAGTCCATTTTTGTTGATTTTTAGACTTTACTTTTTTTTCTCTCTTAAAATAAGGTTCTTTCTTTTACTACAATAAAAAAAATTCATTCAAACATTGATGGGAGTTGAATCTGAGATTTTCTGAATTCAGGTGAGTGTCCTTACTACTATGCTAATTTCACTCACTCATTCGACATTGTTGTCGGGCGAACTTTCTTCAACTAAAAATGGCTAATTGTATGTAGTAATGTGCAAACTTTGGCCCTTAAATTAAAAAACATCTCACTTAGGCTATTTATTGCATTTCACTTTGGCCCTTCTATCTTATTTCTCTTTTCAATTGAAATGACATTTTTGCCCTTGATTCCTTCAACTTAACAAAGAAATTGAATGATAGGGATAAAGTGGGACTCACTTAATAGTTTAAGCACTAAAGTAGGGCATTTTAAAATTTAAGGACCAAAATAAGATTTGACCAATAATTTAAAGACCATTAGAATAGCATTACTTTTTTGTTAAATGGTTTCAACACCAAAAAAAATTAATTCCAATAGCCTAGAACATTTTAAGAAATACACTTCAAAAACAAAAAAAAAATGTAGCCAACATTGCTCAGAAAGAGAAAAGAGTAGAGAGAGAGAGTTAAACGAATTAAAAAGCCCACCGAGGTGTGCGCGCGCAATGGTTAGCCCATGATTGTTGGAATATGCTGATAGGATCGGATTATTACAACACTCATAACAGATTTTTATGACCAACGATAGTCGAAGGATTGATAACTACAGGAAGAAAAAAGTTAACAGAGCATCCAAAGCAATTCAAGTAGGAATCATTAATCTATCTTACATATGCATGGACGTAGCAGTTGAATTTAGTAAAACTAGATTATTCTGCACACATAGTACTTGTGCGATTAAAATATATATAATTTGAAGTAAATTTTTTAAAAATAATAATAATGGGTTTAATGGTTAAACAACTTAAATTATTTATAGTTAGAGTCTGAATCCTAATACAAGCAAAAAAAATTTGAAAATTTATTTTGCAAGTATAGATTGGGAATTTCAATTCAAATATACGAGACAATTTCATTTAACAATTGAGATGAGTGCTTGTTTTATATAATGGTAAAGATTATCTTTACCCCATTGGTGGGTTATTAAAGTTTTTTTTCCTTTTCTAATTTCACTATGCTATACTTATAAATATGTGGTATACGTATAACAGCTAAAAGCCCCCCCTTGAAATTAAAGGGACCAAGATGTATATTGTGAAATTTGCTAACTGATATACCAATTGCTTAGTGTGTCACATGGCGTCCTTTAACGGCCTAAAGGATGCAGCGTGATCGACAAAACTAACCGTTTACCCAATCAAATTCACAAAAAAATTATTTACAAACAACATGCAACAATAGCAATTTAAAAGAGAGCTTGAGTATAAATTGAAATTACTTCATTGCAAGAAACTTAATTACATGGAAAACTATTACAACTTAAAAAAAAGAAAGTAAGAGCTTGAAACAAAGTGTTAGACAACGTACACTGGTACGCAACTCAAATGTAAGGCAGATAGTTACATATAACCACTTAATGAAAATACTAAAATTGTCGTAGTGTACGTTGACTCACACAAGTTAAAAAACAAACGATTACAAAAGAAATAAAAGCATGAACACTTAGCCATGTAAAAAGCTAACTAATGGAAGGTCTTATATTGTATACAAAATATATATAGGAGAAATACATGCATGTACGTTATTTATTTAACCGGGCACGAAGATGCTAATTACAATAAACTTATCAATTAAGACAACTTAATTATTATATAAACCCCTCTAATTATAAACTAACTAGCTTTAATAGCAAGCATATGTTTTGCATGCGCGGTTCATGTTTTTTTAATAGATTACATTAATTTCCATCCACAATTATAGTTAAAGTGCAATGGCACGGAACGAGTGTAAACTCAATAACTCAAATGCATGTATTATATGTGACAAAGTGGTCATGTTTCTTATGGTTGCATTTAGCATAACATACGAATGAACAACTAGAATATATTATATGATAATTGTTGCTTGTTGTTGTGTATATATTGCTTTAATTAAAACAAATCAAACACACCGACTATCACGACCTATATAACATACGTTTGATCAATTTCAAATTGTATAATATAAATAAATTCGTTGAAATATTGGAGAGTATTAAATTTAAAAAAATATGAATTATTAAAGTTTATTGGACAAAGAATGAATTTTGTAATTGCATGCAACATGGGTAAGGATTAAATCGGGATGTAAATACAAAATTCAAATGCATCATTTTAGAATTTTACAGTAGAATAAGAAATGAAATTGTTCTATTCCTATCCTAAAACGGCTCTAGGTTTTGTGTGTGTTTGGTTTTGGCAATTGGGCTGGGTTTGAATATGTTAATTGTTTTAATTTAAATTATTAAGTATGTTAGAGACAGTGAGTTAGCCTACTTGTGGCAATTTTATTTATAATAAAGGGAAAAGACTTTTCTTTTACAAAAAAAGGTTAAATTATCTAGTTGCATATTTTTATTTTTATTTTTGAACTGCAATCATTCATAAAATCCAAAAAAAAAAAGGGAATTCTTGAATACATCCACGTAGTCCGTAAATTCACCACAATCAAAATCAAAGCGTAAAAATAAAACAAACAAAAAAAGCGCTGAAAATCCATTCTCTTCACCCCGATACAAACCTTAACCAAAAAACGCCCTATATTAGTTCTCTTTTCTTCTTCGCGTTAATTCTTCCCGTCTTTACTTTCTTCTTCTTCTTCTTCTTCTTCTTCTTCTTCTTCGTCTTCGTCATCGTCGTCATTCTTGTTGATCCCCCTCAAAACACAAAATTCATCTCCCTACTAAGAGAGATGATGACATCTTAAGTATCAGAGAATTCACCTCCCGACTCCATCTGATCCCCTCTGCGACCTGACTTTGGATATTGAACTCGACGACTGCACGCCCTCCACCATGCCTTGATCGAGTATGTATTATATATATATATATATATATGTATGTGTGTGTGTATTTCTGTAGTGTTATCAATGTGTATGTATGCATGCTATTAATCTGTGTGTATGCTACTGATTTTTAGGGCTTTGATTTCCTGTAGCATATGCATAGATTCAGGAGTTTTGATTTTGAACAGGGGTTCTGATTTTTAGTAGCATACACACAGTATTAAACATGGGTTCTGTTGATTTGAAGAGGAGTATATATGTGTTGTAAATCTAGTATGCCACTGAATTTACACTCTTGAATTGCTGAATTTACACTACTGTGTATTGCTAAAAAACTGTATATACTTAATTTACATTGTTGTGCACAAACTGATCTATAAATGCATACATATAAACATATCTCAAAATGTAAGAACTGGACATAAATGGGGCACACTCCTGTGAACTGGAATTAAACTACGCATAAATTGGGCATAAAAGCATAGTTGAATCTTGCTTTGTTTTCTTGGAATATTTGTTCTACAATTCTACAAGTCTAGTTGTTTACTCTTTTTTTTCCATAAAACCATTAGTGTCATAAGTAGGAGTAATTCGCCATAAATATTATAAGCCAGAACATCAAACTGAGTGAAATCAATCAAGAGTACCATAAGGATATCATTACATATACACAATAAAATAAAATTGCATACAATACATAATTTAAACAGTATATAAAACACAATATGGTATAATGCCTAGTAGCCTCCAAAGTTATTACTAGGCCTAAGAAACTAGTTAATGCACTCAACAACCCAAAGAGAACAATATATATTTTTCAAGGAAGTCCATATTTGGCCTTCAATTTACGTAACCAAAATAGAATAGAAGCCAGCTATCCTTGATTTGAACAAAAGAAATAAGGAGATCCATGATAAGTAAGGCTACTCTGATAAGTAATTGTAGGAACTTTCTTTTCCACTTCCCCTGAATTTATTAGCTATAGCTGAAAAATAAAATTTCACAGTTACAATTAGTCTAAACAAAGCCCGTGGATAAGAAGGGGAAATTCCTCGACTCTGATTCTTCTAAATTCGAGAAGGTTATTGACTTCTATGTTTGTTTACAAAGTGATGTATTTGTACCACCCATCTCGGGGCTATTCTATTCCAATGTGGCCGATAAGAGAATTGCTAACGGCAAGACACAAATACTAGTTACAACAAACATTCAAGGTGACTCTGCTTCTGTGTCTGATTTCATATTCCCTTATGTCTCGAAGAAGAACCACTTGGCCTATTCATGTTTCTGCTAACTCGAGGAATGTAGTAAAGAGATGTTTTTTGAGATCTTCTTCCAAATGGAAATACATTCAGATTCACTTCCATGAATCAATCTATTCTTTGTAAGAAGACAGAAGCTATTTGGCCATAGAGTTTCACACTTCCGTTGGATTTGTAAAGTACCCCAAATAGGATTTCATGTGGCTTGTGTCCTTTTTTTTTAATTATAATATATGTATATATATTTTTTAAATGCTCTTTAAGGCTCTTCACAGAGCAACAAACTCATAGATATAATTTTCAAACGTTGTTAAATTTATTGAAAAACATTATGTATTTGTATTATTTTGGAGCAAGCATTTACATTCAGAAATTATGTTTGGATCATTAGAAGAAACTCCAGGCATTTGTGTATTGAGTTTAATTAAATCAATGTGATTGTTTTGCTCGTGATTGTAAAAGTATGGTTTTTTTTTCAATAATAATAAAATTATGTATAGGTTATATACAAAAAAATCAAGTGTCCCAATGGTATTATTTTCTTTATTAGTTCAAATAGTTGTAGGTTCGTTAATGATATAATATTTATTCAAATTTTACCTAAAAAAAATTTAACCGATTGCAGCAACTCAAATGAGAAAACAAGCCACAAATCTTCTAAATATTTTGGTGTACTCAGCTTGGTTTTTCATTTTTAATTTGTTCTTAAGAGAGGGGGTGGAGTTTTAGTTTGTTAATTTTAATTTTGAAGAGAGAAAGTTTGGGAAGAAAAGGCTGGGTGTTAGTAAAAAAAAATATCTATAATTTGTGATATGAAATATCATATAATCATTAAAAATGTATTTATTACAATTAATATTTTATATTTATTTCATAGTTATTACGAGTTGTACGTAATTTTTAATGAAATTTATTAAGAATGATGTAAAAAAAATTTATTATGTTTTATTTTAATTCAAAACTTAATATTATTTAATATTTTTACTTTTAGCGCCGAAACATTAACGTCCCTATATTATTTCAGTAAACTCACCCCACCACTGGGGTGAATTACAAGTTTTTTCAAAAATATGATGAGGTGAGAAGAAAGTATTCTCACACTGGGGTGAGAAGACGGATTATGTGAGTGCATTTAAGAACACCAAAAAAAAAACAGGAGTTTAAAGGTCAGGAGAACCTTTCTGTATTATTTTTATTTGTGAAAAAGAAAATCTAATTATATTTTTTTTTACTGTAATAATTCATAAAAATCCAAAAAAAAAACTACTATAAAATAAAGGACTCTAAAGAGAAAGGACAACCCAACCAGCATTCTGTCTCCGGACCAAAGAGGCAATAAAATGAGTGATTGTATTCTCCCCTCTCCTAAAAAAAAATACGAAAATACAACAACTAGCTAGTTTTCTAATATCATAAATAATTTTGGTAAACTCTCAAGAAGGAATGCCTTCTGAGCTACTGAGCAGAATGATGGATCTATCGTTGCCGTATATAAGGACATTTGAGAGGCCCTCGCTAGAACAAAAATGCAAACCTCCTGAACAAACCGCTGCTGAGGACGCCAAAACCATCTAAAATGGACCCATCAGCAGATTTAATCAAACCACCTATGGCTGCCTCCTTAAGAGGAAACTAAATCAATACCCCAACCAAAACAATGGCTTACTGATTCCAGTGTTTTGTAGGATAAACCATTAAATCATGATAATTTATTCGGTATTTTATCCTATTCGAAATTGTGACAAATATAAGATAAAAATATTTAATTATATCCCACCTCATAATTTTGTATACCAAACGTAGCCTTATGTTCATTATTCAATATTAAAAGTTAAATGTTAAATTTTTTTAATTAAATTTTAGTGTCAAAACTGAAAACCATGAGGTATAATAACAAATAAAATATAATGTTATAGATAGTCAAAAGATCAGACTTAGAAGTCCAAATTCGGTAAAATATAGACATTAAAGATCTGATTGGGACCTAACAAAAATCAATTGTTGATTCAGAATTCCAACCTCCTATTTCTAATTGGTTTATGTTCTCTCTAAAATGTTTTTTGAATTGGCTCTCAATCACTATAACGCAATTTGATGTTATAAGACTTTGGGGGGTAAAAGTTTCGATAACCAACGTTTACGGTAGTTCTTTATGAATCAAGAGGATTCAAACATAAGCCTTATCAAAAAGTATTTGAATCTTTAACGACTCAAACAATAACCTTTTTACACACAAATTAAATAGGTTATGTTTGACCTATTGTATTATCTACTAAATTAACTAATGTAAGTGCAATCAGGACATTAAATTTTAAGAAAAAATTAGGATCTAATCTTTTACTTCGAATATATTTTCTATACGGTTCACATTTTTTTTTCTTAAAAGATATGATCCCCAATAAACATAGGTACCAACGTACCATGTTACCTGCCAGAAATATACTATCTTTTTCATTTGATTGTTCCTTCAATTTTGTATCCTTTGATGTAAAATTCATTTTCCTTTCTTGTCCTCTATTTTTTCCTAATACCAAACAAAAGTAAACGTCCCGAATTAAGGCCGAGGGCGATTTCATGATGATGGAGTTAGAGCAGAGTTTGAGCGAAAACAAGTTTGTATAAAAGAGTTCGAGAGTGTTGTTAGTATTCAAATCTTGTCAAGAGCAGTTTCAAAATCACTTTAATAGACAATTTGATTGTGGGCGGGCTCTCCCATTTATATAGTTCATTACCATTTCTTTAACAAAAAATTTCTTATAATCTTTAACTGGAGTTTAAAAAAAAAAAAAAGCAGTAGTCCACATATGAAAATAAAAGAAAGGGTAGCCACATTATAAAACCTATATTCACTTCATAAGAGTATAGTACTTTTCAATAAAATTATATTATATATTTTTAAAATTAACATTATTTTAATAATTATTATTTTGACAATTGTGCTGCACAAAAGAAATGGTGCAGAGTGACGCTCTTGGGAGTGTTTGGTAGCAGAGAAACACAACGTGTGAATAAAGAAAGCAATGAAAATGGAAAACAGGGTGGAAGAAAGACGGACAAAAAAAAGACCCAGATGAAAATTTTGGCAGGAAAAGAATAAAGCACAAAGACCTTTCTCATACATTTTACACAAAAAACAACAAAAACCCACCTCCAAAATCTCTCTTTCCTGCCCCCTCCAAAATCTCCTGGAAGTGAAAATCCCCCAACTCACCCTACGTACACTATTCTTAAATATATACACGTGTATCTGTAGAGAGACAAAGAATTAGCCCCTCTCTCTAAAATTTCTCTCACTAACCTTTTAATCAGTTTAGATTCTTTTTCTTGAGTTTGTAAAAGTTGTATAAGCAGAGAGAGATGCAATCGGCGGCCAGTGATACGAGAGGGAAGCATCGGATTTTGGCGGAAGTGAAACGGCTTGATCAAGAAGCTCGGTTCTTGGAGGTTAGTTTTGTTCACTTTGTGCCTTTTTCATCTCTTAATTTATTCATTTTTATTTTATTTGGCTTTTTGGTGGAAAATTTTTTGGTTCAAGAAGCTCGAGGTTACTTTTGTTCACTTTGTGTCCTTTTAACCTCTTAATTTTTCAGTTTTCATTACATTTTTGTTGATTCAAGTGCTAAATGTTAATGGCCTAATTGATTTTGATTGGTAATTGTTTATTACTGAAGTGGATTATGTGTTTATAGAAGCAATGAGATTGCTATATATATATATATATATTATTTTTTTTGCTTATGTGGAAGTTTGTATGGACAATGGACCATTAAATGGGCAAGGGATTGATGGTGCAACACTGCAACTGCAGCTGGTGAGACTCAAACTCGATGTTTCTAGGTTCATGGGAGGGTCTTTTACCACCGGAACAACCCACGGGCTCAAGTGTTGATTAGTTATTTTTATAAAAAAAATAAGTAGAAGTCAATTTGGACTTGCCCATTTTATGTATAAGTCCTTGGGAGGTTGGATAGCTTGGTGTATTGTTTGTACTTGGAATAGAGAGTGTTGAGGCAATTGGGTCTTGTTTGGTTGACCTATAATTGTTAAGTTTTTTGTTTTGGTTCGATTGATTGGGATCAAGGGTACTATGATTCATGAAAGAATTATGAAGCTTTCTGACTGCATAACTGTGGAGGGATTTGCTAAAGGCTTAGCTCGTAAATGTTTACCCTTCTCCTAAATTAGAACTATAAGGACTGTTCTATCTCACAAAGGTTACCCAAAGAGGCATTGCCTAAGGGAAGCTTATGTTTTTGTATGTTTATCAAGCACAAAAGTTCTGATAGTGTCTATGAATGAGAGTCAGAGAGCATGTCAAAAGAGAGACAAATATGTGTGTAAGAAGGGAGGGGGGAAGGGGAAGAGAAGGGGGGGTGCGCTAAGCGGGGTCTTGTGGTTACTCGTTTAGTGAGTGCACAAGGAAATGCAAGAGGTCATGAAAGACATTGCCCTCGCAGAAATGAAGGGGTAAAGAGTTTTTATTTATGGTGATCCAAGTTGACATGGGCTACTTTTGATCGGACAACTATGACTCTGTGTTGAGCTTAGGTATGAAGTGTGCCAACATTTGTGAACGTCGAAGGTGTGTTCTATAGTGTAACCCCCCGTCCAACCCATTGTCCGCTTTGTGCTCAAGCCTGCACAATTTTGCTTGTATCCCAAAAAAGCCTCTTAGATTGGATTAGTGACCCACATATATGTTATGTTAGTTCACCTCACGTAGGCGATGTGGATAAACACATATGTTATGTAACCTGCTAGCAGCTACTGGCCTACCGCAGCCACACCAGGGCACGTACAGCAGTCTACCACAACACTAGGGTTGTTACAATACGGTGCCATATTATCTCGCTCAGTCATAGGTCGTCCCAAGGTAATATGTGATCCCCTAGGAGGTCTTAGCAAAGCCCTAGGTTCAAGCCTTCATTGCGATAGTCTCAAGACCCTCGGGACTTGTGTCCACGAGCCTGGGGTCTACCCAACTTGGCCATCCCACTCTCGAGGGACATTTTATCTGTCCGACCTTCAGACTCTCATTCCAGTAAAGTTAGTAAGATCATAACATTATAAGCTTAAATCATTCTCAAATTGTATAAATCGTCACTGTGTTTTGTGAGTTTGTGTTGTAACTTTATTGAAGTGTCATACGTGGTGGTGCAGATGCTTATCTAGTAGGCTCTTTGAATCTGCAGTTCTGTAGTGAAGGGTTCAACATATGGATCTTTTTCATACTGATGATTCAGATATTTACATTACAGAACTAATAGACCACTTTAAGTCATTTCTGGTTGAAGAATCGATAACTAAACTCATGTGGGATACACATGTTATCATCTTCCCATATATGATGCTTGCATAAGTACAAATCCTGTGATTTTTAATATTATTGTGTATCAGTAATCGTCGTTTTGTGAGAAGAGAAGCACTTTCACGTTATATGAGAAGATTTTATTACGTTCCACCCCAAAGTTGATGTCACTTTTAGTGTACTTTTAGATTAAATTTACTAGGGACCTATGTGATACTTAAAGAAGTTCATTCCAGTTGTTATGCAAATTTAGTTGCGCATATAAAAGAATCCAACACTTCTATTTTTCCTAGTGTGATGATTAAAAATTATAATTATCACTGGAACTAGTTAACTCACTCTGTGTATATATGTATGCGTATATAAGTTTCACTTGTATTAAATGAATGTGGATGTAACCCAGCGACAAGTATGAGGCCCATATCAACATAAGCATATGCTGAAGCTTGAATGAGATTCAACAATTACTAATGCACGTAATAGTCATTTTACATAGTTGAACATATTCTGTGCAAGTAATTTACAGAACTTCTTCTCATATTGTACACAGGAAGAACTAGAACAGCTTGACAAAATGGACAAGGCATCCACTGTCTGCAAGGGGTAAGTATGAGAATATAATTACTGCAACCCCCCGGGGGGGACTCTTTCTCAAATTAAAAGTCTCCTTTTCCTTTTTGGTATGTCTCAAATTAAGGGCCCAGACCTTAAGAATAAGCTATAATTCTATAAAATAGTGTTACATATCAAAATTGATCTTTTATTACAATGTTTTGGAAGTTCAAGATGAATTTTACAATGTTTTGGCATTCAAATTTGGGACTCGTAATTTGAGCTGGAAGGAGTTATAGTTTCTTTATTACTCCCCCGTCCTTAATACAGTCAATGGTTTAGAACAAAAAAATTTTCATATCACCAGCATTGGTAGGTTATTTATGTTCTGAAAGGAAAACTGGACTCTTGATTTGGGACATCCCAAAATCGAGTAGTGATTTCTTAATAGGGACACATGTTATTGAACTGCTATGAATTTTCTGATTGCTCTGTGTTATGTGACCCCAGAATGCTGAGTAATGTGGAAACAAGACCGGACCCACTGCTCCCCTTGTAATATGATCCAACTTGCTTATTTCTACATTTCCTTCTTGCTACATCTATTGCCAATGCAAAGTACTGTTGTGAGAAGTACCATATGCTTTCAAAGTTGTACCAAGCTAACAGCCGTATTTGCTTTGGCAATAGAGTTGCCCTTGTTTTTTAGGGCTTATTGCCACAAACCTTGTTCTAAAGGTGACCATATATATATATCATTATTGTCTTGTAGGACAAATGGCCCCGCAAATCCATCATGGGACAGATGGTTTGAAGGACCACAAGATCAATCAGGCTGCAGATGCTGGATACTATGATGATATATGATTCTTTTTCTATTGGTAATTTGAAGAGTTGTAGTTGGTACTTTTACGTGTTAGGAAAAGTAGTGCAACACAATGCTCTTGCCAAAGTGTCAAAATTGAAAATGCCCCATTGTGCAGAAAAAGGACTTCTCTTTTTATTTTATTTTTGCAGATTCCAAAACGAACGATTTAGTGAGTTGATTGATAGTAATTTGTCATTGTGCAGCTGAAGTAATTTTCTAGCAATGGAAATTGAGTGAATTTGAGATATATGTAATTGTGGCTGATTGTTATTTTCCAACGGCATATGCACTCTTAAAGCTCAAGAGAATTCTGAGCTCCGTTTGTAGGCTAGATTTGGTTTGTTTAAAACTTAATGCAGTGAAAATTGATTTCAATTTAAAGAATTTCTCTTGTAAATTAAATATTTGTGCTTGTTTGGTTGGTATAAAAATTAACTGCACTACTTTTGCCTTTTGGTCATACGGTCGATTTTGCATTAAAATGTGAAAAAGTGAAAGTAAATTACAGTGTTTTTAATTTACTGCCAACCAAAGAAAGCTGTTACATTTTCCTTCCAACAAAGTCCTCCAGCAACGCATACACAATCATTACCGCACAACTTCACCACAAATTAACCCAAGTCGCAATCAGCACTGCACAACTTCACAACAAATTAACCTAAGTCATTATATCGAAAAGGAAAAGTTAATCCTACTAATCACTAAAAAGTAAAAAAATAATAATAAACATTTTCTCATAATTAAAAAAGCTTTTAGACATTTTCTCATAACTCCATAAGAAGATCAATAGCATTTTACAAAACAGCATTTGCGTGTTTCTACTAGAGCACCTGAGGAGTCCGCCCAAAACCAAATGTTATATTTTGCTCACTTGTTCAAAAATGGCGACAGCTTCTCTTCAAAATCAAAAAGAAGTCCAAATAAGAATCAGCATCAATAACATCACTCCAATTAGTTGTACAGATAAAAACAGTAAACAACATTTCCCCCTTTGTCTTTAACAATCTCCCATTTTTATGTGGTTGCTTTTCCACTAACACGCTGCGCAATCCACCCTAAGCCATCATAGAGCCCATCGCCAGTTAGGGCACAACAGGCTTGGATGTGCCAATCGTGGTTCTTGATGCTGTGAAGGGAAAGTGCATCGGTTATTTCGGCGGGGGTCATTGCATCCTTAAGGTCCTGTTTGTTTGCAAAGACAAGTATGACCGAGTTTTGGAGGTCATCGTGTGGGAGTAGCTTGAAGAGTTCGTCTTTCATTATAGATATACGGGCTCTATCTGTGCTGTCTATTACAGCTATGATCGCATGGGTCCCGCGGTAGTATGTTGCCCATGATGTGCGCAGTCTTTCTTGCCCACCTAGATCCCACACCTGTTATAAGAAAAGAAAATAAAAGTTAAAACAAAAAATCAGCAAAATTAGTTATCGCAGGAAAATGATCGTTCAGAAACAAGCTGCATTTACTAGAGTCATTCTTAATTCATTGTCATCGGTGTTCGTTTGGCTTGAGTTTGTGTAATTTCCAGGAATTCTACATCTGTAAATTCACATTTCATGTCAAGAGTCTGAATCATAGGATGACAATTCCTAAGATAAAGCTCCAACTTTCTATGTGAATTGCCAATATCTGATCCAAGAAACACAAAAGCTCGAACCAAACAACACAAGCTGACTGTGGCAAGAAAAATAAGCCATGACACAACTTTTTACGCTCACAATTGATAACTGATTTGTAAGAACAGAATTTTAATCTTGCCCAGTCAATAACATAAGTTTTGGGATTAAAGTAAAAATGAATAAGATATTACATCCTTCTTACTAATTTTTCCTCTCTGCCATGTTTTACTCCATCTTGATGTACATTAGAACAATAGAAGCCAAAGTCAAGAGGAAATAGCAAATAAGAAGGAAACATTTAAAGACCAACACATCACCCTGTGGACTGATTTTTTCCCGGTATAGTGACAATGTGTAAACTAAAATATATTTTGAAAATTTTCAGAAAAACATAGACTCCAATGGGTTATGTAATTTTGGGCTTTCAACAAGTAAATTGAAGATCAAGAAACCGAGGCATCCTAACTACTGAGAAAGCCTAAACAGACGTAGAAAACAAAAAATCGAAACACCAACCAAATATCTTATGGTGACCTGAATCTCCACACTATAGGAGCTTCAGCTAACTGACAATTGGAATACTGTGTGTGTGTTTTTTTTTTGATCAGAAACAAATGCTTTTATTGATATAAAATAACAATACAAGCGATCAAAAAAGAGCCATCTGGTGGACCAGAAGTTCACCACAACAGCTACCCAGAATCATCACACAATCACACCATAACAATAGATTCTACAAAAAATTAAAATCCCAGCAGACTCTAGAATAATGAATCCTACAACAGCTAACTGTGTTTTGATTTAACATATTATCACCATGGAAGAACTATGACAAATTAGAAGTTTATGCCATAGCTAAGGTCCGCATATAGTAATTAGTACTTCCTGCTTTTACAAAAATGGAAAATGTTAAATTGTGCCCAAATGGTTAAGCATACTATGAATAGAAAGAATAACACTATATGTGAGAATCGTGCCTTGTTTAATGTGTATTAAAGCTTCATTTTTTCTATAAAATGGGTTGTTAACTAGTGCCCTTAGGGCCCACATTGACATGACACGTACAAAATTAATGCTTAGTTACGTCTCCATCTCAGTTAAGAAGTTAGATTGAAGGTTCAGTTATTTGTGAAGGCTTCATTTTTTGGGCCACTGGGGTCTTGAAAGGTTAATCTTAGTCATTGGCACATCGTATTTAGTTCTAAAGCTCACAAATACAACAACAAAGATTAACAGGTAACCCTGCAATTTTGAGTTCGAAACTTCTTTTTCTTTAGCTATATTTCACTTTCGTTTGCAGTTGCACTATTTGAAAGAAACAAATAAATGAGGAAGCTTGTTAAAAAATAATGATGATTAAAGAAATAGACAGCTCCATTCACGTGTTTCTTTTCCTAGTTTATCTTTTCTATTTGGACATAAACTATCCTATCTCCATAGTGAATCAGATACTTGACCAAATGGTAGCAAAACATATACTCCATCCTGCCCAATATAGAGTCCTTTTAGGATTTCAAAAATAATACTCTAACTTGAAATCCAGGTACTAAATGCATCTCATTATGCTCAAATAAGCTTTGATCTTGACTTCTGAATCATTGGCCACATTAAAGTTGAACATATTTCCTCAAATATTCAACCTTTAAATAGGAACCCTAATTTCTGGATGGATTAATTTTATTTTATTTTTGGTTTTCTGTTGTATTGAGGGGGGGGAGAGAGAGAAAGAGGTGTTAAAAATGGCCAATAACTTTGTCCTCCAATACTAATAATGGCCCTGCCCTTAAGAATTCAACAGTGGGTACCACCAAAAGAAAGAGACTCTTGTCTCTCCAAAAAAATTGTTGTATGGTCGATAATCTCAAATGACTTGAAAACCTAGATTGAACATAAAGTAAAGCAACATGGAAGGAAATAGGTCCAAAAGACCTTGATGATCTTTCAGCTGGTTATGTTCAAAAACATTTCAAGAGAACCACTTCCAAATAACAATTCCAAATAGCAGATCCAAGCTCTTGGCAGCCCAAGGATGACACGAAATATTGGGAGCAAATGGCACTATCAAACTCAGAGGGAGCAACAGCCGTACCCGATCACCATCTAATCTGTCTTGAACATCAACATGATCTTTTACTGAGAACTCTAACATCTAAGCCTAAGAGCCAATATAATATCACTCTACATCCATCAGCTGAAATTTCTCTCCTGGGCTCCTGGCTAAAGTTTGTCTATACTTTCTCATGAAGCATTTCTTTTGCTTTGGAAGTTATGTGCGTATCATTTTAATGAGACTTATATAACAACAATTAATGAGGATAGTGCCATGGATATTGCCAAAGGCGACTAGGCCAGTCTAAATTTATATGAATATGAATAGTGCCATAATGACGAGAGAGCCATGGACAGTGCAGGAAGGAATAGTTCTTCACAGATATAGTGTGTGTAAGCACAAGTCATTTGTAAGTGAGGAAAGTGCCTATTTAGATAGCCAGTAGGCACGGGATATATGTAGTTACTATATTATATGACTAACTTCTGACAAACTATATGCAACATGTGAGTGATTCCACACCCAACACGAATGCAGCTACTACCTGCTGACTGCCCGAGAGCCTCAAGTAAAGATTAAGCCCAAGATATTTTCATTATAAAATGCAACACTTAGCTCCACTAAATCATAAGCTCTAGGTAAAGATTAAACCCAAGATATTTTCATTATTCTTTTGTAAGAATATCAACAAGTAAGCTGCTTGGCTCGCTCAATATTAGAAAAACCGCTTAAATTTTGGCTCATTCAATATATTGTTTAAGATTACTAACTAATCATTTTCTGGGTAGTATAGTATACATGGAATATAGTGTTATAGGCAAGAATAACTTGTCTCAAGTCATTAGTAACAATGTTTGCATGAAAGCATGAGTAATTCACAATAAGCACGGACCTGTCACCTGGTCTCTGTGCAGAGACTTGGATAGTGACATATATAACTATAATTTGCCTTAGGCATGATAATAGTTCCATAAACAAAAGGTCATTCAAAATCTCCTTTCTCAAAGAGGAAAGAGTTCTTCTAATACTTCTACAAGGACTGCATCTACCAACATAACGAACCAATTACACATGTTTCATAAGCTGGACAACTATAGGAAAGAACAAAACTAAAGTAAATAACTGTCATTCACATCCAATTTTTTCTCTGACCAACCAATATTTGTTGCAGTTAAGCCAGTTATAACCTATAAAGCACATATAAGTTGACCTATCTGTTCATCCTCACACAATTCACCAACATCCAAACTGCGTATCACAATAAAATAACCATACCTCAATTTTGCAACAGTGAGTATGAAAAGAAAAAACTGAACATAAAATTGGAAGCATGGAATTCATCAGCATGATCAAACAGAAATTTCTAGTGGTAACAATGTAATTGAATTCAAGGTTTTTGGCGCCACACCTCAAACCGAATATTCTTGTAAACAAGCTCCTCAACATTGCTACCAACTGTAGGATGAGTAGTGACCACCTCTCCTAAATGCAATTTGTAAAGAGTAGTCGTCTTTCCAGCATTGTCCAATCCAACCACAACGATTTTATACTCTTTTGCAGGAAACAACATGAACCAAACCTTCGACATGAACACGCCCATCTTTTTACCTAAATCATTAAAACAGCATCACTCTCTTCAATAAAGCACCAATTACAATACAAACGATTATCACGAGAACATTCATATACATATACATACAAATCCTACAACAGGATTTACTCATTAAAAAATAATAATATGATCCAGTCCCCTGAATTCGGACATTTTATGGTTGCATTCCTTGGGAGATAGATATTGTTGGTGTAACTGAGACAAATACTGACATATACTTTGTAATAAAGTTTTTGCCATAGGCAGATATTGTGACAGATAACGGATATTGTGTATGAGACAGTATCTGCCCAGGGAGCCTAAAAGCTACTTACTCATGTTACATGTTACATTAATCGTAGAAATTTGCAGATCTACGTGGAAGTACTTGAAATTGAATCAATCATATGCTTGTCAATTTATAGAAGCAAAAAAAAATGGAGTTAATTAGAAGGAAATTCGAACCTTGGATTGAGAGATGTACACAGAAGTTATGGAAGATCCGATGCCGTTGGTTTGATTGAGGTGATTGTGGATTTTCTTATGGTTTTGAAATTGGTGATTTTCGAACCCTAACCTTCATGGCAGCGGGATTTTCTGTTTTACCTAGATTTGTGATATTGAAATGAAATGGGGTGTCGTAAAAGAATCTGCTGTTAACTTTTCAAGGAAAAAGAAGGCAGTAAAATGATAATGAAAAGCTTTTCTGCGGCCTCTGTCACCATGGCACGAAGTAGCTCAAAAGGAGGAATAATTCAAAGCGGTAGAAAATTAAATCCTGAGCTTTTCGAGGACATTTTTATCGCGCAAAATTAAAGAGTTTTAAAAAATATATATACACAGAGTCCATTTTTGTTTAGCGCAAAATTGGATAAACTCGTGAATCTTTAATCATAAAATAATACGCGTGCATTTTTATTTGAAATTAAATTTTTTTTATTTTTTTATTTAATTTAAATAGATAAAAATGGACACGTGTCGTTTTATTATTAGGACCCCATGACCCATCTAATTTTGCTCCCATCAAAAAATTTTCCTATATACACACAGTATATTTCTCATGTATACGAGTACTTTTAGCGATAGTTTTCATCGCGAATATATTAGGGGATTTTTTTTAGCGATGGACCATTCCGCACAAGAAATTTTTTCATGTATATTCTATTTTTACTTTCAATAATACTTAATTTTATTTTTACTTCTATTATTGATCACCGATTAAGGACTTGTTCCTCAGCTCTTGATAGCCAAGTAAAAATTTGACAATACCTTAATTAGAACATTTTTAATAGTCTTCTATATTTATATTTTGTTTAAATTTTACAAAACTTGTAAAAAAAATTTAATATCCAACAGTCATTTTAAAATGAATTTTGTGTAAATTGGTTGTGTAATATACACTGCCACTTTACATTGCCAGGCCAGTTTTCTATTTCTTCATTTTTTTAACTAAAACTTTAAAATGTAATAACTTTTAATACAAAATATCTATTTTAATAAAATTATATATTTGAAATCTACCGATCAAGAGTAATAAATCAAGATCTATAATAAGTATAAGATTATGTATAAAAAAATTGAAGGGAAAATATAAAATAATATTTAACATGGATTGATATATTATATTTCAAAATTTATATAAAAATTTACAAAAGTACTATTGAAGCATATTTTTTTTCAAATTTCAAGTTTTGTGTAAAAGTTGATTGACACATGGGATTTACACTTAAATTTTTACACAATTGTTAGAGATGCTCTTAGCCCCTACGATCCAAGTAATAAGTTTATACTCAATCCGTAAGAATCGAATAGCATGCCCTTACTCAGTGTTCAATGATCGAATAAGAGGTAGGAGTGAAACCAAATATTATCAGGAGTGAAAATAAAATCAACCTTAAAAGGTTAATAAAATTGTGTGCAATATGGAATTTGGTTGATAAATCTTGATTTATTCTTTTTAATTATGTAATTTTTATTAATAAATAAATTATAAAATTAAATTAAAATGAATATATTTTGAAGCCTAAAAAATAAAAGTACATAGATGAAAATGATGATATAGAATTAAGATATTAATGCATTGTCTAAGAGATTATTTCATTTTTAATGCATCACCTTTGTGATCAATATGGATAGTTGCTTTGGAGATAATTTTTTTAATTTCTTGTCCATGAATCTTATGTGACATTTTATTTTCACCCAATTCAAGATTACATTGAAGATAATCTAATGATTAAGATCACAAGTAAAGATTTGTATAAGTGTGCATAATCCTTACTGTTCAACCCAACAACAAAAATTGAGCTATTTTAAGACATTTTTACTTTTTGCAAACTTGACTAAAATAAAATTTTATTAAAAAATGTTATCCTAATAAATGAAGTTAACCGTGACACAGCAAAAGCATTGCATGCTAATACACCAAAGTGCAGGTAGTCGTGCAAGTAATATAGGTAAAGCAACTATTAAACTTAAGGTTAATGTTTATTAGACAAAAAAAAGGACAAAAAGATGACAAAATGGGATGATAAAAGAGGCAAAGAAAAATCAAAACATAAGGTGCAAAAGAAAAGAAAAACCATAAGCGCAAGTTATCTACTCAAAAATGCTTCTTAAAATGCACTATGGGAGCATGCAAACAAACTTAAAGCAATTAATAAAATTAAAAAATCATATTAAAGAGAAAAAATCAGATTTTAAAATGAAGGTAAAACAAGGTAAAAAAAAGGCATTAGAGGTATCCGTAACTAACGAATGTGAAATTAGAGCAGTCGAGTGATCTGAATTACGTTTTGAACTTGAATTTTCACTAAAATGCAGCCCTTGGGATTTCTTACCATTAAACCCTATAACTAATTAAAGCATATGATGATCCATGCATGACAAAAATCATATGGCTAGGTTGTCTAACTAGCGATAGAGTCCGACGGTGAGACTTTCTACTTTTAAAAAAGTAATTTTTAACCTAATAATGCTAGTGCATGACAAAAATAAAACCAAGTCTTAAAAACTCTAGTAAAAATCAATAGTCAAACACCCACTCATGTTTGAAGAAATTGTAAACTAATGTTTACCTAGCAAGAAATCACGAATTAAATCTGAAACTGTTTAAGATTGATGATTGAATGTAGTCACAATGTTATTCTAGCCTTAATTGAAAGTAATAAACCTAAACTAATCAAATATTTAAAGAGAAAATAAATAAATCCCTCAAAAGGAACTCTCGAAATCAATGCAAAAGTTTCCAAAAAAGAAACGTAATGTTGTTTTTTGTTATTTTGGCAAACTTCTTGTTACTCAAAAGACAATAAATACTTCTCTTTTATACTCCACCCAAATGATAAGGGTCATGGGTCAATCAATCTTTGAAGAAATAGGTCAAACTTAAGCTAAAATACAAAAATGAGTAAAAATAAACCTGGGGTTCATTCTGGCTCTAGGATAGATCTTAGCCTTAGGGGTCATTTTCTAGCCCTATGGTCATTTTATGGCAGCTCCTTTTTTGTTACAAATCTTTATTCTTCTCTGACTCTTTAGGTCTTTTAAGGCATTTTGGCGTCCAATGAACCCTTGGGACTTGGCTCATCATTTCTTACTCAATGTTTATGAGTAATTTTTGGATTTTTTTCTCAGTTTAGGCCTCAGAATGCATGTTGACTTTCTCTTCGGGCCTTCCTTTTGCACTTTCTCTCTTTCAAGCTTTGTTCTTACATAAAATCTCAGCTGCTTAACTACTTTTAGCATGCAAAATGGCTTAGTACAACACAAATAACAATGCCATATTTTTATGCTTAAACTAAATTTGCATGTAATTACAGGTTTTAAGAAGCAATCAAGAGCTAAGTGAGCCTCACTAATAGTGTCTAGAATGCAAATTCTTGGCTCAATCACACTCCCCATATAAACTGCCCAACATAGGTTACGCTATAATCTACATTTTGATTAAGAGTAGTGCTAAATATACAAAAAAATAAAGGTTAATGATACAATAAACCCTGAAGTTTTGGTCAGATTCTATTTGTGTCCTCAAAGTTTCAAAAGTGGCAAGCTGAACCCTGAAGTACATTAAGTGGTTTCTTTTATACCTTCCACCTAACCCCGTTAGTTTTTGTTGACGGAATGCTGAGTATACATCCTACGTGGATCTGAGCTGGCAAATCACTGACTATTAGACATTAAAAAGGCGGCAAACTTTTCCTCCAACAAACCCACAAGCTTTTCGCGTGGTTTCTTAGGTTATTTCCATATATACACTATACCTTTTAGCAAATCAGGTGCTCTGTTTACACCCAGGCGAGTTTGAGCTGCTACAAGACAGAATGGAGGGAAGCATGTGCTACTATGGACTACCGACGATATTGAGGACATCATGGACTGATAGTAATCCGGGTAGAAGATTCAGGGGTTGTCCAAATTATGGGGTTTGTAAAATTTTATAGTTGGATTTATTTTGTCTCTGTTTTATGTATAAATGCACTGAGAGGTCGTATATTTTTATATTTTTAGGGTGATGCCGCTTGTGGATTCTTTTTGTGGTTTAATCTTCCAATATGTCGTCGAGCAAGGAGTATAATACCTAGATTGCTGAGAAATATTGCTGGGTTAGAAAAAAGAATTGTGATAACCAGAGCAAAGGAAAAATGGATGTGGTTTTAATTGTTTGTATCTTGGTTTATCCCTGTGTTTGTACTTTGTCAAGGTTCAAATGCTAAGAATGATTAAAAATCAAGTTATGTAGTAATGTAGTATTTTTAATGAAATAATATATTTGGTTGTTTATATCTTGGTTTAAACTATGTAGTAATGTAGTATTTTCAATGAAGTAATGCTTATTTCTTGGCAATTCTTCTGTTATTTTTCTCAATTCTTGAACAAAGAATCCACATAAATCCACATAAAAAGGGAAAATCATATAAACAACTTCATAATCCAACTTTCATTCACAAAAATAAGTTCATCATCCAAATTAGTAATACAACTTCACAGAAGGGGAAAATCTAACAAGTTTTCCCAACATTACTTAACATCTTAAACATTCCAATGTTCACAAAAAAACTGATCTTCATTGGAAGTGATCTTCACAAAAAACAGAGCTCCAATATGTTACTTATATGGTTCCTTTTGATATGGTTTCTTCACAAATGCTACATTACGTTTTGATCTCTACATTGCAAACTTTAACTCTTGTTGCATGTATGTTTGTTGTTGCCTGAGTGGCAAACCTTGTGCTTCCAACATATGATTCATTGTATGTGTATCCCTTCCTTTTCACTTGCCAACAATAAAGTGTATATTAATTGCAATTTGAATGGAAAGTAAGAAATGGAATTGAAATTAGAAATGCAAACTTACTGCAAATTTAGGTTTCTTATTCTGACTAGCAGTAGCAGTTGCACCTCTTTTTCTATCAACAATTGGACCACTAACTGATGGACCCCCACTATTAGTTCCAACACCACTTCTATCTCCAATCACTACTTTGCAACTCCTCTTGTTGTGACCAATCTTCTTACAATTACTACATTTTAAAGACATTTGATGTTTTTTCTCCAACTTATGTAGATTCACATTTCCCTTTTTCTTCTCATCTTGCCTCATCCTTCTATTTTTCTTACGCCTACCAGGTTTGAAAGTATAAACTGGTGGGAGCAGTGGAGTTTTTCCAGTCTTTAGCCACATGTGTTGACCATTCAATGGCTCTACACAATTGCTATAGCATTTAAGGTATATCTCCCTACGATACCAATTGCTAACAAATTCTTCTGGCCCAAACCCTGAATAAGCCATAGCTGAGATTGCATGCTTACATGGGATGCCAGTAAGGTCCCATTTTCTACAAGCACAAGTCATTTCATTTAAATTACAAACATATTGTCCACCAGGCCCTTGTACTTCAAATTTCCCATATGTTGACCAATCTGGAACACAGTATGAAGCATCTTCTTTGTTATTCTCCAATATTTGTTAAATCTTAGGACAAAGTAACCCTGCATATTTGGTCATTTTTGTCGTGTTCACATAGAATCTCCTCATCAAAATAGACTTGATATTTTCAAGCATAGTTAATATGGGCTTGTCTCTGGCATTCATGACAAGGCTATTGAAACTCCCACATAGATTATTTAGCAAAACATCAGACTTGGGGAATGTGCGAAAATGGGACCTTGTCCACTGAGTTGAAGGTTTACCTGCAAGCCATCTGAAAGCATCTTCATTTGTCTTCATCACCTGTTTCATTTGACTTCCAAACCCCTGCACTGTGGTTGACTTTACACATGCATAAAACAGTTCTTTAAATTGTAGCCATATCCCTTTAATTTCAAGTTTCAAGTTTGCATACAAGTGTCTCGCACAAAACCTGTGTTCTGAGTTTTCAGCAAGTGTAGCCAATGCATTTCTTAACCCATTTTGCTTATCACTCATGAATGTCCATGCTCTTAAATTTACAAAGCCAATGTCTTCTAAAAACAGTTCCAAAAACTATATACATGAGCTTGTATTCTCATTTTCCACTACAACAAATGCAATTGGGAACATTGAGTTATTCCCATCAATCCCCACAGCTGCTAGCATTTGCCCCCCATCAAGGTCTTTCAAGTGACACCTATCTAACCCAATAACTAGCTTGCAGTGTTTAACAAACCCTATTTTACAGGCAGCCAAACAAATGTATATTCTTTTAAACCTATTGCAGTCAACACCATCACCTTGTACCTTCACTGTTGTGCTAGGATTAGCCCTTACAACTTCGGCACAATAATCATGAACCTTAGCATATTGTTCTTTGATTGTG
This sequence comes from Lonicera japonica, assembly GCA_021464415.1. Classification (NCBI taxonomy): domain Eukaryota; kingdom Viridiplantae; phylum Streptophyta; class Magnoliopsida; order Dipsacales; family Caprifoliaceae; genus Lonicera; species Lonicera japonica. Next base: position 54,221,590 of record CM038465.1, read on the forward strand.
CCCTCAATCATTTTCATTGCCAAATTCTTAGCTCTTCTTAATTTTGTCTTGGTTACAGTAGCCTTTAAATCAGCCATTACTTGTTCTTGGAAGGATCCGAGTGGCCATTTAGGATTGGACCTCACTTTATCAACATATTTTCTTGCAAGGAACTTTGCTGTTATGTTTTTGTTAATAAAAGACCTACAACATGTATGCTGATCAATAAAAGTCTTCACTTGTAATGTATTTTGGTCCTGCATTATTGAGGCAAACAATGTCCATGGACAGCCCTCTTTACAGCAAGCCTTAACCCTTGTACTCTCTAACTTTTTGAACCATATCTGCTTGCCTTTAGTAATTGCATAATACCTTATAGCTTCAGCTAGAACAGTGGCACTACTGAACAACATCCCTAACTTAAAAACTGGTGATTCCATCTCATTGTTTACATTGAACTCATTCCACTTTGGCTTTGGTTTATGTCCTTCTTCATCTGATGAACTACTAATGCTTTGCAACTCATCTGAGAGATGATATTTATCCTCTTCAGGTATGTTACATTGTTCTTCAACCCCACTAGTGCCTTCCTTATGTAGTCCTCCCCACTCTACATCCTTGTCAACATTCTCATCAAATAACTTATCATCTTTTTCACACTTACTATCATGGAAGCTTTCGAGCTCAGTTGAGGCATCACTATCTTCAGTTTCTTCATTTACTTCCTCAATTTCTTTTTCAGTTGAGGGCACATTCACTTCATTCACATCCTCTATTTCTTCATTTACTCCCACATTTACTTTTTCATCTACCCCCACATTAACTCCATTATCTATAGCCACATTGACTTCTTCAAGTGAGGCCACATTCACTTCATTCACATCCTCTGTTTCTTCATCTACTCCCACATTTACTCCTCCATCTACCTCTACATTAACTCATTTCACTTCTGGTTCTGGTGGTTGACTTTGTACTAAACATTCTACCCCACAATGCTCAATATAAATACTGGTAACCATATTGCTAGGAAGTCGATTACACATCTCTATTACAGCCTTATTAGTGTCTATTGCAATCCAATTTCCATTATATATTTGGTCAACACCTATAGTTATATCATCATTGTGCCCTAGGCTACGTATCATATCATGAATCTCAAGTAATGACATTAAGTCAACATTGCACAAATCATAATGATCTATTTTGCCACCCACATACATTTGATTAACAAACTTACCGCCATGATGAATACGAAATGTAAAATAACAGTTGAGAGGATCTGCAATCAAACAAAACACAATTAACAAAATGGATTCCATCAAAAAATAATAAATAATGAATATTTCTACTATTTATACTATAAACTATAGGAAAAATGCCACATATGAAACATAAGCCCTAAATTACGACATTGACACAAAAAGCAAGATTCTATTAAAAAACAAGGAACATTAACCATATTGTGGGTCTTCAGTAACATCCGATAGCCTCAATCTTCGAATCTCAGGGCACATTATCAGATATTCCTACTTTTAAGAACAATTGAAACCCTTTTTGTCGATTTTCTTTGCTTTTTTTACTTGTTTTTAGGTTTCTCTCTACTTTTGTCTCGAGTAAAGCCCTAAGTGTCAAATGAAAAAAGTGATTTGCCAGCTCAGATTCACGTAGGATGTATACTCAGCATTCCGTCCGTAAAAACTAATGGGGTTAGGCGAAAAGTTTAAAAGAAACCACTTAATGTACTTCAGGGTTTAGCTTGCCACTTTTGAAACTTTGAGTACACAAATAGAATCTGACCTAAACTTCAGGGTTTATTGTATCATTAACCCCAAAAATAATTATACAAACTTTTTACAAAAATAATTGTGGCATAATAAGATAAAAAGAATAATGTGTATTGAATGTTGTCAAATCAATTTATCTAAAAAGTTTAATAAGTTGATATATGGATATAACTAATTGTTGGCCACTAGGAGGAAAAGGAAAGGAAATCGAGGTTCACATCGACTAAACATGGGTGTGGGGTGGGTTTCTCCACCCTATTTCCATTATACTAGTGCAACCAGTTGTATGATTAAAAGACATTTTGAAAAATATAATTTTTTTTTATTATTTGTAATCCAACTGTTGAATCATGCTTAAGATTGAATATGTTATGCTAAAAGAAGTTATCTATCTAATATCAAAATTTGGATCTCGTCAAAGTTTGGAAAGGTCTCTATTAGACCATTAGATCAAAGCTGCACAAAAATCGAGCAAATGAAAAATATGTAAAAATCAAACATTTTCGCTTTCAAATGAAAGGAGTCTAAGAAAACATATGATAAGCATGTTTGAGAGCATTAAAATAATATTTGAAGTGTCAAACATTTTGGGATAGTTTTCATGGCTCGGTTCAAAGTTACTCTTAATTTTGGATCATAATCATAAAGTAATCAAAGGCATATGAGCTTTGAAATGTGATTTTGATCAAAGAATTGTAAAACTTATTTATATTTATTTTAACAAAATATATGTGATGCATGAAACATGTTTGAACTATAAAGAATGATCGACCAAATACTCATAGTTAGTAAGTATTAGTTGACTTACATATTCAATTTTATTTTCAAGAATAATAGTCTTTGTGAACAAATTTGAACCGCAGATTCAAATATAACTCATACTACTAATTTTTAATATTCATACTAGTAATATAAGCCACATATATAACAATACTTGCAAAATAAGCCCTAAAGTATTAAATTAGTTTTGACTTCATATATCTAAATATCGAAAATTAAAAATACTAGCAATCCAAAATACCAAGTTGTTTTTGGGTTGATTTTGGATTAAATGTTTCAAAATATCGAAGTATCTAAAATACAAAAATCCGAATACTAAAAAATCCAAACGAGAAATATTAAAATGAAAGCTAAATTAAAGATTTAACTATACTAAATGACTAATCTTACTAAGACTATATATATTGTATTATACAATATTTTTAGCTTTATTATCTTATGTTTTATAATTTAAAAGTTTTTTGTTAAAATGTTATTTGCATTATTATATATATATATATATATATTTGAAGGGACCCAAAATTTTCTTAGTCCAAAATTCAAGCACAAGTTGGGAAGTTAAGGAACTAGAAAGTTGAAGAGCTTGGAAGCTCATAAAGCGACATAAACTCATAAACTAACTACATAAATGGTTTCACTTATTCACCAAGAAACCGTTCGAGACGTGTCAACACTAGAGCAATCCATACAAATAGCCTTATCATCAACAAACCATTCCAACCACTTCCATAAATTATGGGGGATCAATCCCTATCACCAAAAACAATTTGTAAAATTTAGTTGCATATATGAATCTATAAATAAAAGTAGCTATCACCCAATAAAGATATCTAAAATCCACCAAAGCCTAGCTATCTTATATTATATGTCTCTCCAATTCTCTTATTTAATATTCAGTACCATACATTTTAATCACAATCTACATGATCACCACTGTCAATAAAATCATCATCATTATTATACGAGGTAAGATATAAACCACACCTATTATCTATTGACTAGGAGAACCAATCTTATAAAAAAAATCTCTTGTTCTTACAATATTATGTCTCAACATATTCCTTACCATTTATGTTTGCTTAGTGCTAGTTATGTTTCTCATTATTATTGTGGATAAACAGAGGGGTAATAATGGTGCAATGTATGAGGTTTTATCTTGTTATATGGGTTGACATTATTAGAGAAGTCAACACTAACCCAATACTATTAATTGTGTCAAAATTTTCAATCATTACCTATCCTACTTATTGATTGTGTTACATGAGTTAACAGTGAAACCCGTTTCTCATCACACCAATTTAAATACAATTTAATAACATACCATTAACTTATAAATAAATGGTTAATGTGAGGTTAACATGTATGGTTCATGTTACACGAGTTCGATACATTAACTTAGGCGGCGTTTAATAAAAAATTAAAAATTGAAACCGAAAAAACTATTTTTTTAATTTTTAAACTTGTATTTGAAAAAAATGTTATTTGTTTGAAAATAACATATCTGAAAATTAAAAGAAATTTAGTATGACAATTTTAACTTTATTAGAATGGTGCTAACATAGTAATTGTACTTAGGTAATTTATTTAGATGTAAGAGGGTAAAATAAATATTTTACACCCTTTAAAATTATTTTTAATTTTTAATTTTAAGTGAAAAAAATGAAGTTGAGATTTTTTATTTTTTTTGTTAATAGTTAAATTTGAAAACTTTGGTCAGATTTAAGGATGTAAGCGCGTAAAGAAACAAGACGGGTTATCCTGTTGTTGTTTTTTTTTTTTTTTTTTTTGGATTATGGTAAGCGGATTAGACAGTAGATTGATAGTGTAATCACAGAGTAAGTTGCGAAAGGGAAAGAGTAGTAGAAGGAAGAAAAGTGTTAGCTATTCGGATGAAAGTAGTGAGGAATCCGATGCCAGTCAATCTTCGGACGATGTACCAAAATCAAAGAGGCGAGGTTCGTCTTTGGAATCCAAGGAGGATGAAGAAAAAGAGAGACTCGGTGAGTGCAATTTTGTATATACACTTAATTAAGTACATGCATATAGCTGTGTTTAATGCTTGATTATTTGTAGTATCTCAAAATTCATGATATATATGCTCGTATTTGGTCCTTGGTTTCTTTTGTTAAGATATAGAAAAGTGATAAATATTATTGAATTGATTGTATAGGTTGAAAGACAAAGCAAGAGTGAGGCGAGGCTAGAGGATGATGGTAGATTGGTTGAGTAGTAATTGCGGTTTTAACGAGGGTGAAAGAGAATGATGGATTAGCACCAAAGGTGGTCCGGCGGGCAACAATATGTATCGCCCGCCGGTGATAGCGGAACTATTATTTAGAACTTAGAATAGGAGGATCTTATTCCTTTGATAACATGTTAAGATTATAGAATGTTAAAACATATAAAACTAGAGAGAGATGGTAGAAATTGTGTACACTATTGATAGAATTGAATTAATTACATAAAAGGAGGGCTCTATTTATAGAGCGAAATAACTAAACAAACAAGGAAAAGAAAACTAATCTAATCCAACAAGGAAAAGGAAATAACTAAATAAATAATAAGAAATAAGAAAAATATAATTTAACATCTTCATCCTCCTAAATAGATGCATCTATCTGCATAATATTTGCACCATGTCCCTTTTAATCATAATATTTTGAACACTGGTGCTTTTATGCATTCATACTCAATCCTGCTTCAACCTGTTAACTGATAATATTGGATGCATCACTTGTCTATTAGGAATTGTGCCCAAAGATTTTGTAAACCAATTAATCTCAGTATCTGTAATTTTGTTTCCTCCAGAACATCAGTTAATTTCAGTAAAGCAACACACAACTTGTTGTGAGGAGGACTCTCTACCTACTAGAGTGAAAATAATACAAATTTATTAAAGCAACAAAGAAAAAGGAAATAAACAAACGAAGAAGAAGGAATCAACAAATAACTTGTAATTGGGCAGTTCCTTTATAGTTGCAAAACTTGTTATATGTAGCAATTCTCTCTCTCTCTCCCTCTGTGTATTGTTGTAATTAGCAACTCTTGTTGGGCAGGATGCTGAGATATGGAGATTTCCCTTCAGAGCTTTTGCTTCACCTTGCCCAGAACGCAGCATCACCGTGACCTATGATAGCTTTGCCAAAGGTTTTATAATAAAGTTACTTAAAAATTAGTATTTATTTTTATTAAGTTATACATTATATTAATCCTATTATATGTTTAGTATTCGTTTTTACTAATTATATATTATTACATTTGTGCTGTTGTACATAGGATCCTATGACACTAATTTTCAACTATACTTGTATACTACTGATGTAAAAGTTGGGGATGAACTACCCGTTGATGATGGAATGGTGAGGTCTGAGGTGATTGAGAAGATTGGTCCAGATGTCAAATTCCGAAGTACTGATCCTGGGCTCTTGCTACGTCAGGTAATCTGACTCTTTGGCAAGAGGTAAGCTTAGTATGAGAATGTAATGACATGCTCCCTACTGTTTCTTCCAAGGTTAGTGCTTCCCACAGTTCCTTCTATAGTTTCCTTAAACTTACTTTTTTAGCTCAAGTTGTAGACCGTCCCCCAAAATTAATATTTTTACAAAAGCACTATAAGTGTGCTACAAATGAAAATAATATACTCCTTCCGTCTCAAATTAATAGTCTCACTATGATAAGTTTTTAAGTAACACTAATTTCGACCTAATCAATAGTCAAGAATGCAACTTATTTTCTCCATTGAGATTTGGTAGATTGATTATCTCTGAAGAAGAAATTTGGGACAACCCAAAAAGGAAAGTGGGACTATCAGTATGAGATGGAGGGAGTTACAATCAAAATTTTCTAGTCCATCACCAGCTTGATTGAACCCCCAAAAATTATGGACAAGTTTCATATTCGAGCTCCAAGTGTTAGTTTTAACACGGCAAGGACAAGGGAAACCAGGTTAAAGATGCCAGATGCCACTGAATCATGGTCAAGAAGGATATATCAGATAAACATTCTTTAAAAATCTGAGGCACCCTAGAGATGGAATGCACTTTGGCCTCATTGTTACTTGTTAGTACAGATCAAAGTGATGTTGCGTTTCCCTGAAAATTGGGGCTGCCCCTCCTTGCACCATCAGTGTTGAGTTTAATTCAACCTGTGGTGGATTTAATCCATTTTAAGAATCATGGATACTTTTACCATATAGACATATCCATATCAGGTAAGTATGCGTCTATACTGAGACTATTGATACTTGAAGGGGGTGCTCATAATGTAATTTACGAATGCTTGATTTAGATACTGAACTGATACTTCTTGGAAACTTGCCAACATAGAAATGACAAACATTGAGTATTGTAATGTCAAAGAAAAATATTAAGCCAAACTAAACATTATATCATACCAAAATATGCTAAATAAGTACTAATTATTATGTGGGGTTGTTATGTGTATGTAATTGTAAATATACGTATATAAAACAATAAATCCACAATTACACGTTCACATTCATATAGATATTCTTTGTATGTATGTCATGTTAAATGGGTGATACGATTATTTGGACTTGATATATTAAAAATCAATATAAAACGGTTTCAAATTCATTGTCTCTTAAATCTCACATTAAGCATCGTAGGCAATTTCATGTGTATACTGTATACCATGTGTGTCCCGAAGAACTAGAAACTGAATACTTAATTAGGTTATTTTGTTCATTAAGGGTTAGACTGGGTTGGGCTGGCTGAGATTAAGGCGGCACTTCTAAAAGGCTCACCTAGAGTGAAAACTTGGTGTACTAGAACACCATTTTTGGCTGGCCTACAGCGTTTGTTGGCCCGGGGCTCTATCTGCCCTTGCAAACACATCTGTGATGGATGTGACCAACAAACTTTAAATGTTGATACACAACTTTATTTTTCATATGCAAAAGAAATAATAGTTAGAAGAAACAAAAAGGAAGTCGGAATAAAGGGAAGATATAATATACATAGACATTGTTTCTATTTGTACATTTCTACACAAACATACTTATATTCTTGCCTGATTTTATTGTTTACATAGCATCTATGCTTAATAATCACTAAGTTTCACCCTCAAGTATCTTGTTTCGTTAGGATTGCCTGGACATTGGATTTGGGATCATTTAGGTGTTGATTTTATTGCCGAAAACATTTGAGAAATCTGCTGAAATTTTTAATCATCTCAAGAGCTATATAACAGCACTGTGACCAGCAAATTTGGTCATGGTTTTGGACCGTGACCAGTAAATGGGTAACACCGGATATGATCACAGTGAGAAACCGTGATCAAGGGCCTTAGTCACAGTTTAAACCGTGACCAATAATAGATACGGATATATTCCCATGTTTACTCCTCTGTCTTTTTTGTGCATTCATTATGTGGTTTGGACATCCTCATTACATTTGAACTTCAAACTAAATAACCTCATACCTTGTCAAATCTCATAGTTTTAAACTAGCTGTCACAATACCACTTCTCAAAACAGAACTTATTTAAGTTAAACAATTTAAATACTACAAGATTTAGTACATCGATTTCAAAAATGTGACTCTTAATCTGGGAGAGAGTGAGTAAATGCTCTTTTCTTAAATTGTGGTGACATCTCCATAATTGCAAAGTTAGAGAGAGAGCATTGGTTAGTTTAAGAATTAGGAAGGGATAATTCTAGTATAGATTGAGCAATGGTAGCTAGCAAGCGGTGAATGTAGCGGACGCATATATGGACATGTTGAACCATCAAAAGCCCAACCGGATGAAAATTTGATTTCTACTAGTGCCGGTGACGGAGCCCGAATAATTTGGGTTCAAGTTAGTTTGATCAGAAATGGGCCAATTATAAGAAGTCATCGCTAAAGCCATGAGCTACGTTGTTTTTTGGCCATCTGGACTCGTTTAGGCCTTGAAAAGGGCAATTTTGCCGTTTTTGGAAATATTTGTTTTGGTAAAAAGTTGAGTTAGGAAATTCCGAATTGACTTCCATCAATTCTAGAATAATCTACATGTTTAGTACTATTAGGATTCTTCATTAGATTGTTTTTGCTATTTTTGATAATTTTTGTGTTTTACTTGTTCTAGTTGAATTTCCATCCCTATAAATAGGGGGTTATTGTGTTAGCAGAATATTCATTCTATAACTAATAAATTTATCAGTTTTAGGGATTTGATCTTGTTCTTAGTGATATTGTTTGCTAATTTTAGGGTTACAACGTTGTTTGTCGCCTTTTCATAATTTTCGCTGCGTCAAGCGGAGACCTGGTTGCGCAGGTCCCATTAGAACAGTTGTTGTTCCCTCTCTAACTGCTCAAGTCTATGATCGAATACCCGACGCTCACCAAAGCCGAAATGGCCAATGTTTCTGAAGCGGAGCAGATGCTTTAACGCTCTCTTGAGTCTGCCATGGGCCAGTTCCCCGATAAGGCTTCGACTGTTTTAAAAATCGAGTGTTGGAGGAGGGAAGAACAGAAACGAGATGAGGCTATGGAACTAGCAGATATAGCGTCTTTGCTCTTGGATAGTATTTTGGAAGGGATTTCCATCTCTACAACCAAGATAGGTAAGTTTTTGTTTTCCATGAAAGATTTTTTGAATGCCATGGAGAAACGTGCTAAAAAAATTGTACAATAGAAATTGATTCCTTGGGAAATTAATGCAATCAAACACTAATAATATGGAGCATACGAAACTCTGGGTATTTCCCATGGAAGTTCATTAAAGCAAACTGTTTGCGTTCTTTTGGAGTTTAAGTAACAAAATTTCAAGTCCCAATAAAATGCAGTGGGGTAACCACCTCCCCCTTATGTTTCATTTTCTGTGAAAAATTGTTCCATGTAAAACAATACTATGAAATTCGGTAAAATATTTCCTTATATGCCACTCAAAATCACATTAGTGTGCATTTTTAAAATGATTGAAAAACAACGTACTTTTTTTAATCCAATTCTTTGGACAGGGCGTAAGAAAATTTTTCCTTGAAAAAAATGCAAAACATCTCGACAAATCACTGATCTCATTCTCCAGCTTCTCATAAAAAATAATTGTTTTCTAATCAATTCCAAACTTTGCAGTTCCTCAGGAGACATATCATTTGTACTTTTTTGTGACCGTTTGTTCTTTTTCCCAGATGGAAATGCATCAGATAGATCAACAACATTATTTGCTCTGCCTGCTATTTTTATGAGCTAGTGAACAACTTAAAAGTAGACATGCTATTTGTTTACAGGAATAACTGGCAGATTGTGTCCTCCTATCCTGTAGCTGGCCCGATTGCTCCAATTCGCCTTCGCCACCACCACGACGTCTATAGGAATACAAATGAACTTTCACTGGGATGTCATACCGTTCTGAGTTTCTCGGATGATATGGAAACTCAACAAAACATTTTCATTGCGGAAGGCCCGAGGAATGATCACATAAGGTGACCTCATCGTCGTTGTCTCTGATATGGAAATGCATCATATAGAAAAATGCTAGACTCACTAAAAATATGCAGAAAAAGTTTTATACAAGAAGAGGTGTCACCTTATGATTGGATGAAGAGTGTGTCCCACATGTATGTGATGGAGTCCATTTACACACTTCCATCACAAAGTGACTACTCATTTTGTGTGCACTTTGTGCGCATATATCTTGGTTAGTGACTTTTTTACTGGACTAGCTCAGTATTTACTATTTGCCAAACACGACAGTTTTGTATTCTTGTTCAAGTTAGGAGTTTAGGTTTCAATAGTAATAGGATCAACATGAATGGAAAGCTTGGAATGTTTTTGTTTTTTTCTTTTATCTGAATCTGCAAGTCTAAACCCGAAATTCAAATGTGTTATAAAACCGCAGAATCGTAGTGGTTCAAACGTGAATTGTACCGTGAAGCAAATATGTATGAATTGTGTTTTGTTAATTGAATCAAAAGATTGGATACAAATATATATAAAAGGTAAAATAATGTATAAATATGTTTAAAATGCAAATAAATAACCACACATTATCATGTAAAATTTTAGGATATGATTAGCGAAGTTGGGAACGTCGAAGTAAGCTGTGGTTTATAAATAGGAAGATGAGGAGTTATCGGGACGAGATTTACAAGATTAGGATGGATTTATGTGAATTTGCTCTCATGTGCAATCGATAGTTGAAAGACGCCTTGACAGAAGAAAATTTTCAGAAATCCTTGTTATGATCCCAATATCCAACTCAACATGCATATATTATCATAAGAAATATAGTAAATAGATCCTAAATGTAGTTAACAGGAACAAATAACCGGTCGAAGAGACAAAAGATGGTTGAAATATCTTTACCAATTAAACTGAAGTAATTTTAATCATATTAACTTTCAATGCAAAAGAAATTAAGTATATGGAAAATTTGAAAACACAAGTGCAATCAAAATTCATTTTGATTATCGTTTCATTAGCTGAAATTGTAAAGATAATCATGTTTGCTTTAGATTTCAAACATGATCCGAGAATTTGTGCAACTACTTGTATAATTGAATCATATGAATCGTACTGTACTTCGTAAAATTCTCTATGATTCATATTCATTTGTGTTGCTATACGACTTATATCAATGTAGTTGTGAATATTGAATTGTATAGTTTTCAATTTTTAGCTGAACCAGAGACGTGTTAACCTCTTAATCATGATTAAGCGACAAATATAGCCATCAGCATCTCGAAATTTTAAAAATCAAACACTGTTTGACATTTGAAATCTAAATGAGATTAGAATGGGACTTGAGCATAAAATAAACACCTTAGTTTAAAGCTAAAATAGTATCCATATCAGTGAGTCCATTCTTGAGCATATCAATTATTCTTGGATTTGGCTTTTGGCTTTTGGCTTGTAAGAGACTCATTCCAATTACCTCAGCTATTATTATTTTGTCAAGAGGTTGACAAAAGAAGCACAATTTTACTGGGACTGGATTAGTAAGTCATCAGTAAGAGTCTATTGAGCCTAGAAGACCAAGACTTCCATGAAGAAGAAATATTTGGCTGTTATTATGACTTCCATGAGGAAGACATACATAGTTGTCTGGTTTCCATTCTTAACACACGCACATCTATCTATATATATATACATATGTATATGTATATACTCCCTCCTTTCCAAATTTAAGAGTCCGTTGTTTCTTTTCTTAATACCCTAAATTAAGAGTCAAGTTTCCTTCTTGGGATATAATCGGTGTACATCTGATGATGCTAGACAAGTTTTGTTCTTGACCATTGATTATGTTGACATTATTGTATTCTTAAAAAGACATAAATGTCCAATTGGACCAAAGTATTTCAGAGGGACGGAGGGAGTATTCTTTACGCAATTAAATGGTCATGGTAAATATTTCTGCACAAATTTTTAGCTGAGACTAAAATTGGAGGATTTTGTTTTTACAGTCTTGCCTAGAAAAGCTACCTTGTGTCCATACTAGGCCCCTTTAATCGAAATTTGCTGGAGATGAGTTGCAGAATGGTTAGTTTTATTGTACATACTTAGTTGCTTTGAGCCGAATTTGTTGAGCAATATCGCTGAGGGACGATCGAAAATAAGAATTCTAGCAAAAGATTAGGGCTAAGAATGAAAATGCGTGGATTCGATTGTTGGAGAGTACATAATGAAATTGAAGGTATTAGAGGATTTTAAGTCAATTTTTGGTGAACATAGGAAAAATCCTATAAACTCGTATCAAAGCAATATTTAAGCTGTCGTTATAAAATAAGGTGCAACCTTATTGCACTAATTCTTTCATATATGGTGACTAGTTATATTCTACTGAAACGCTCTCAAATGTGTTATGGTTGGAACTTTCATAATCATGTTTGCTTTAGATTTCAAACATGATCCGAGAATTTGTGCAACTACTTATATAATTGAATCATATGATTCGTATAGTTTTCAATTTTTAGCTGAACCAAAGACGAGTTAACCTCTTAATCATGATTAAGCGACAAATATAGCCATCAGCATCTGGAAATTTTAAAAATCAAACACTGTTCGACAATTGAAATCTAAATGAGATTAGAATGGGACTTGAGCATAAAATAAACACCTTAGTTTAAAGCTAAAATAGTATCCATATCAGTGAGTCCATTCTTCACCATATCAATTATTCTTGGATTTAGCTTTTAGCTCTTAAGAGACTCATTCCAATTACCTCAGCTATTATTTTTCATTAAATCAGTGAATGAAGAGTATATAATTTTGTCAATAGGTTGACAAAAGAAACACAATTTTACCGGGACTGGATTTGCAAGTCATCAGTAAGAGTCTATTGAGCCTAGAAGACTAAGACTTCCACGAAGAAGAAATATTTGGCTGTTATTATGACTTCCATGGAAGACATGTATATGTATATACTCCCTCCTTTCCAAATTTAAGAGTCCGTTGTTTCTTTTCTGAATATCCTAAATTAAGAGTCAAGTTTCCTTCTTGGGATATAATCGGTGTACATCTGATGATGCTAGACAAGTTTTGTTCTAGACAAGTTAGTTTTATAGTACATATTTGGTTGCTTTGAGCCGAATTTGTTGAGCAATATTGCTGAGGGACGATCGAAAATAAGAATTCTAGCAAAAGATTAGGGCTAAGAATGAAAATGTGTGCATTCGATTGTTGGAGAGTATATAATGAAATTGAGACCTCGTTTGTTTCGAGTATTAAAAAGTAAGATGTGATTATTAATACCACTTTTTTTTATAATACTTTGTTTGGTTCGCACAAATGTGCTAGGATTACTAATACCGGGACTAACTTAATACCACTCTTTGTGGTATAATTTAATATCAGGGGTGGTATTGTTTATCCAGGATTAAGAAAAATGAACCATATATTTTCAAAAAGGCCATTACTACTATAATATTTTCAAAAATGACATTACTACTACGTATTATTATTATTTATTTATTTTCAAAAAAAATTAATTCTTTTTTTATTCCAAAATATAATCTCGTATACAAGTTACAGAACCAAACATAGTATTAATATCAGCATGGGATATTCCAGTATTAATACTGCATGAATTAAACAGGGTATTGGTATTAAATTAATACCAGGATTAATAGTCCAGTACTATTAATACTGGTATTATTAATCACACTAACCATAATACCTGAATCAAACGAGACCTGAAGGTATTAGAAGATTTTAAGTCAATTTTTGGTAGACATAGGGAAAATCCTATAAACTCGTATCAAAGCAATATTTAAGTTGTCGTTATAAAATAAGGTGCAACCTTATTGCACTAATTCTTTCATATAGGGTGACTAGTTATATTGTACTGAAACGCTCTCAAATGTGTTATGCTTGGAACTTTTAAACCCTAACGCGTATAATTTTACTCTTCTCGCACACACTGCTTGTATTAGTAGCCGCGTTAGGAGCAAACCGGTCACTTGGTGGTGTTGAGAATATTCTTGGCTTGGGTCATTCAACATATATAGAATAATATCTGAATTTCCTTTTGCTTTTATAATATGAAAAATGATTTAGTAAATTATGGTTCAAGTTATATAAAAAAAAAAAATATTGACAAGCGTGCCAAGGTGAAAGTGGTGCAGCTTTTATCTCTTGAAACTGCATCGTTGAAATGAAATGATTTCTGTCAAGTAAATAAAAAGCTCTTTTGCTTTCACCTTTATCATCTTTGTGAAGAGAGCGGTAATATTACTAAGCACCGGATTAGCGCTAGGTTGGATTAGAAACTTTTTTTGGTCAAATTTTGGTAATTGTAAAGATATATGGTGACTAGTAGTTATATATTTGCAAACAAGAATTAATGAAAGTACACGAAAATCGGCCCGAATATCATGTAATACTAGAAAGTATTTAGATAAAAAAATATATATTTGTTATCAAAGAAAATTACAACTTTAGAAATATCAAACAACTTTTTAAAGGCTTAAAGTAGTACTTTTTTTTGACAAAAAATAACTGTTTTGACAATACAAATAGCCTTGTAAAAATAAGTTACCATTTCAATAGGTGAGAGAGTATCTTAATATTTACTATTACTTATATTATTTTAAGTGCGCCACTTTGTATATATAAGTTGCGATATAAGTGCATTATTCTACGTGTATACTCATAGTCTCAGCAAAAAAATTGCAAAAGTTCTCGAGTTAATTTTTGCGAAATATATTCTCTTTAATAAAGTGTTCAGTTCTCCCCAAAATTCATTTTTACCATGTAAGCTAGTTTATTAGAATCAAACAAGTTATAAAATATTATAAAATCCACTGTGAAGTTGTTAGTTATAATTATCTTAATAATTAATTTATACTCCCAACTTATGTTTGAATTTGTCAAAATACTTAAATAAATAGAGACGCTCAAAGATCTGCAATTTATGTGGTCTTCTATTATTGGTAAGAAATATAAAAAAAAATGGTTGTTACGTCTGGACTGGGGAAATCATTAAATAAGGCAGTTACTTCTTGACTGAAATATTAAATTGTGTCTCTTATGTGTGATAATTAAAAAAATAAAAAGAAGATAAATGTTACATTAATCAGATTGAATAATTTGATAATGTGTAAAATTTATAGTAGAATGTGACATGGGATAGCACATAAAATCATCAATCCATTTTTCTTACATATCCTTTGATCACAATTAACTGATAATGTAAATTAGTCGGCACATGAAAGAATATTTTAATATAATAATTACAATAAGAACTCAATACTATAGACCATATATATTTGATCGGAGAAAGAGAGATGCACACTTTCTGAGAAACAATGTGACTATGTGATAAACGTTATTTTTGTAATTATTGTATTGAATATCATATGTTTATCAAAGACAAATATAAATTATTTAAACCCAACCAACATGATATGACAAACATTAGAATATTTCATATTCACGATTTATATAACACACGTAATAGTTTAACATACATCGACACAATTAAAATGAATAACAGTTTAGATTTACTTTTGTGTGCAAATATTTACATGGACACGTAACTGTAAAGCCTTTCAAAAATTAGATATGACTATAATTCTATCGATGTTGGTATGATTGTTAGTTACTTAATCATATACGTATTAGTTTTTTAATTATTTTTTTACTTTGAATCACATATACACAAGTTACATACACGCACGATGGGTAATTTACTAATTTTTAACATAGGTTACAGTGGATACTTTAAGTTTTTGTATTTTTCAAATTTTTATTCAAATCTTTGACCATATTTAAGTGATATTATGAAAGCCATCATTTGGAGTAGTTCACTATGATGACATAATGTGTTTATGTGTAATGTAATAAGTTACAACACATCAATTAGTAATTAATGCAAATTAATAATAACATGAAATTGACTTCATACTCAACATTATTTATATAGTTTGTATAACAATATTTAAATGATTACAACCAATAAATTTGATAAAATTATGTTTATTTTAAAAGATGTTTGCTGTACCATTTCACCACCCATCTATTTTATCAGGTTTTGGACTCGACTCTTAAGTTAATAAAGTGTACTAGTATAATTTAACTTCTTTGTCACGTATTACCATATCATTAAAAATATAATTAAAAGTAAATTAATCAAATAATTTTACACACGTATTAATCGTGTCACGAATTTTAAGTATAGATTTATATATATATATATATATAATTCCACAACCTCAAATATATTATCCAAGCGACACCACAAGTCTTAAACAAAGAAAGGATGGGGGGCTCCAAAGTCCAATCTATATCACATCGTAATTTAGTGGGCCCCCGTTTCCATTTTGTCAAAACAATCTGAAAAAAACTGTGGGAGTTTACATGAAAGCCTATATCTATATAATAATACCTACTTCACTGGTGCTTGAGCGTATGACTTTAATTTGATAAACATTTAAATTGGTGGAGGCTAATTATAGACTATTTTATTTTGTAACACTCTATTTTATTTACTCAATTTTTTTTATCAAATATATATATATATATATTATATCTCAATTCTCTAGGGTTAAACTATTGTTGAAAAAAAAATGCACTATTTTAACCTTATAAGAATGAAATAATATGTATACACTCGGTTCTATATGGTCGAGCTAATGTTAAAATATTATAAGGTGTTTTAGTGTGTGTAATTAGTCCCCATCTTCAAATTTGATAAGATTGTTATTGATACACATTAAATTTTTTTTAAAAAAATTGATATTAGTTCGGCTTTTAAATATTGAATATGTATGTATGTATGTATTTACTCGAACTTTAAATATCAAGAATATATACACGTATATATTCGATACTTACAAATCCAGCCAACGTATTTTTTTATATTTAATAATAATTTGATTCTTAAACACCGGGCATGGCGGTATATATTTGGTACTTAAAAGTCAAAAAAAAAATTAAAAAAAATTATTAAAAACAAAATTAATAGGTGTGAATAGCGTGCCCATTTGATGAGCATCTGGACTACCCCCTCTTACGTACTGTTTCTATATATATATATATATGTTAATTTTGCATTTTTGCAACATACCCACTTCACTTTCTAAAGTTCAATTAATTCGAGGGGAGTGGGTTTAGATCTATCAACTCCGCCAACTGACCATTTGATGGTTGACACGTGTCATAGGCTTTTAAATTTTACTTTGAAAGTTTTTTTTTGGGCAGATATATTGGTATTCAAAAATACTTTGTAACATTTCCTATTTTTCTTTGGTCATTTACAACTGAATAAGGTGTCTATTGCTTGGTTTTTGAAGATCGAGTATAGGTCTATATACTAAATTTTTGACAATCGAGTAAAGCATTATTAAGCTTATTCTCAATCATTTACAATCAAGTAATATACATCTTACTCGGTTGTCAAGAACCGAATGAAAAATGAGAATGTCGAATTTTGTAGCCTGCCCTTGAAATCGACAAACTTCCTCAATCCATTCATGTTTAATCAATGCTCGTTTGTTTCATTATATGATTCTAAAAATTGTAGATTGATTTTGAAATTTAAAAAGTATGCTTGTTATGTTTCTAAATGTTATATCTAAATATGTGTTATTTATTTGAATATATTACATTTGAATATTAAATAAGTGTTATTATGACAAATTTACTCTTATCTACTTATTTTATAAAAATAACTATATTTAAAAAGATAAAATAGAAACAAGTATTTTACCTCTTTAAAAATTAAGATTTCAAATTCAAAAGTTACAGTTGCCTCTTATTTTTACGAGATAAAATAAATGTTTAAGTCTAAATATTTAAACTAAACAAATAAAATTAAAACCTCTTAAATCTAAATAGACTAGCAATTTAGACATAAAAAGTGAATCAAACACCCCCTTAGTAGAATTGAAAATTGCTTTACCACAAACACAAACACAAACACAAAAACTTTATTATAATAAATATCATTAACCGATTAACATGATCACATGTTAACAACTTTATTTCATTAATTGAACTCTAGAATTCATTGGCCTATATAATAAAATTCTTAATATAGAAAAAGTGCTAAATCCTTTATTAGACATTCCAAAATGAATGCCTATTCCGTACATCTTAGGCATGGCTCCGGCCCCGACCCCGACCCCTAGAGCCTAACCAATATAGCCTTTTTCAATCCATACATACATTTATGAACCAAAAATTAAAAACAGAAAAACAAAAGATCTACTATTCCGCCAACTTACATTTTATTTTTATTTTTTTTGACAAGACGAATCCCGCAACAGCAGGAAAGTTACATTTTACATCAACAATACTTCAAAGAAGAATATTTTTTGGACATACATAGAAAACATAATTATGTATCGATAATGATAATACGTTTGTTAGTTAATTAGATCTATTGAAAGTAAACTTTGCGTGAATTTTATATGACCGAATAGCATACCGTGACGTATCGCGATGTTTTTTAAAATTGTCTCCTTAAAATTAGTGTTATATTTTTTTTTAAGAGAATTAGTAGCATAAACAAGTAAAGTAAATTAGTAAATAAGGCTTGTTTGGCTACGCCAAGAAAAAGGAAGAAAACACAAGAATAAAAATCCAAACACAAGCTTCCTAAAGAGAAGGGTATTTTTTGGGTGCAGAGAGGGACAAAGACAAAGCCATCATCTCATCTCATTTACCTTTCCTTATCAAACAACTTTATGTCCTCATCTCTCACTATCTTTTTTATTTGATTGATGTTTAAAATATGGAAAAAATAGAAGTTGTGATACCAACTTTAATTGTTGTAATCAATAGATTCAATACAAACAAACAGGTCTCTATTTCTTGATTGAGAGCTTTTACAATACGCCTGCACCTTATCATGAATCATGTAGTTTCACCTCTTTAACCGTCCATTTATTTTGGAAGTCAACAAATGTTTTACTAATTAAATACGCTTAGATGATCCTTAAATGAATTAATCCATTTTTTATGAAAAGAAAAATCAGTGTGAGATTGGGTTTTAGATAGAAACAAGAGCCATCGTAATTTGAATTAATTTTTTTTCTTTTTTGACTGATGGTGACTAGAATATATTTAGGGTGTATTCTTTTAATGTGATTTTAAAATATGATTTGATAAATCATATGATTTATGTAATTTATGAGTGTTCCTTTGTGATAAATCTCGATATTTTAAAATTTTGTCAAATCCTGTAAATTACATGATTTCAAAATCCACTCAAAATGTTGGAATTTTGAAAACCCGTGTTGAATTACATATTTGAATGTTATCAATATCTTTTTAATCATATCTCACTTTTATTATTGGTCACTAAGACTTTTTCTTTCTAACTAAAATACATAAATAGATAAGAATTTCACTTAAACTCAACTTACACTAATGTATATTGAAAATTTCTAATCTTTTTAAAAGAACAACTAAATTGAAAATGATGAGATTTTAAAATCACAGATTTCTAAACCACATGATTTATCAAATCACATTATTTCAAAATTTTGTGAAAAAAACACAACATTAATGCTTTTATGAAAAAGAAAAATTGCTTTTCTTTCCTATAATTTAATTCTAATTGCCAATAAAAGATGTGTTTTCTATTTTTTTCTTTCTTTCCATTTTTGTCTACCATTTTCACCCCTATCCCTGCATATTACCATTCAATTACCTTCTTATTACATGTAAGAAGTAATATATTCACGAATTGTGATTATACACATATTCAAAATACATATATGTGCCTATTAACAAACATACATAGTTAAATGGCACAATTAGGAGCGTCTCAATAGTAAACATTTCTCAATGTAAAGGTTATCAATATTATATTTAAAAAAGGTTAAAAAAATAAAATAAAAACAAATTCAACTTGAAATCTTTCTATAGAATTGTTGATGCTTTTTCCCTTATAGAAATAAATAATGATACGAGTACTAATTTAAATGATCAAATAAATTGCCCATGTGATTTGTCACAAAGTGATTTGTCACTGTGGGAGTGTTTATTTGGAATTGTTGGGACATAGCTACTGCTTTTGATTCTGTTGTTTGTTCTCGTATTTTCAGATCTGCTAATCTAGCGGCTCATTCGATTACTGCGGTTGCGGTTAATTTGGATTTTTCTTTGTCATAGGGGAGCGATGTCTCCAACTAAATTTCGTCTATTGCTTCAGCTGATTTAATTTAATGCTTTAGTTTACTTTCGAAAAAATAAAGTGATTTGTCACTATATGGAAAATACTGATAGTGCTAACCAATGCATTTTTTACGCAAAGCATTTAATTTGACACATATATTATTACTCATAAATGAATGCTTCATCAACTGTGATGATCCTACCCCTATCTAAAAGTCTCCTCTCGTGTGGTTAATCTAGCTACCATAAGTTTAGAATTGCAATTGCAAGGCAATATAAATAATATATTAAAAATTATTATAATTGAAAATTATAAATTGACTACTTTTCAATATGCCCAAAAACCACAGGCAATAACAAGGCAAAGCATAGGTATCGGCAAAAAAAAAAAACGTTTAATTTAATGTAGGCCATATTAATAAAATAGGGGATAGAGTATCCAAGTGTGCTATGTGACATTATATATATATATATATAAGGTTATAAGTGAGAATTTTTTCTTTTTAACAAAAAAAAAATAGTTATTTGGAAGGATAAATAAATAAAATTTGTATAAATAATGTACATTATGAATAGATTACCTCCATCATATTCCATCAAAAAAAATTCAATCCCATGGTGAGACCGAAATACACATATATATCAATTTTTCATTATAACTAATTTTAAATTGAATTTTTAGATAAAATTTCGTGAAGGCAATCTAATAATTGTATATATCGTCTTTACAAATTTGCAGACCCCTCCGAATGATTATTCATTCTTTTTGTTAAAGTGAGTGATTCATTCTTTATAGAATTATAACCCAGCTCTATATAATATATATATATATATATATATATTGAAAAATACAAAAATTTACTAGATGTATATCTACAAACATCTTAAAACTTATGTAAAATATATTTAATGTGACTTAATTGAAAGTTCTACTTTAATTTTAATATATTTTTGAGATAAAAAAATAAATATATATAATTAGTGGTCAAAGATACAACCTTTATTGCGAGATTTTATACGTTAACATATATTTTGCAAATTTGGTTAACATATTCTTTGATGATGAATATATACTTTGATTTTTTCTTTCTCATGGCAAAAGTTACAACTTTCGGGTGTGATATGTATACGTATATGAAGAGAAAATCTCTCTCTATCTTTCGAGAAAAAATATCCCAATAAATAGAACTATTCATATATAGAAACTCGGACCAAAAAAACAATAATATATATATATATATAGAGAGAGAGAGAGAGAGAGAGAATTTTGTTAAGGAAAAATAGAATAAAAAAATTCAGCAAAAAATAAAATTAAAGTTGGCAGAGTGATTAAAAAAAATTTAATACCGATTATATTAAAAAAAAAGTGGCTGGTATAAATGACTGTTGTCACTCAAACAAATAATTTAGAAATTTAAAATGATCATAAGATCTTGGAAAAGTTTAACATAAAGATCATGAAATTTGCAATCTTGACCCCGAAATTTGAAAAATCGTGCCTCCAAAGTAACTGCAATACCCTCTGTCCAAGATAATGACGGGAAAACTATTAAAAACTATTAAAATGAGAAAAAAGGCAATGAAAACCTGAAGCTTCGCAAAAATGACGGGGTTTTTTTACTATTTGCTTCTAACTAACACAATCACAAGGGTTCAAATTCGTAGTTTCCCCAAATTGATAATTTTTGTGGTGTAATTTTGTCGCAGTTTTTTTTTCCGCTCCCACGTCGACATTGCAATCGTGAACATTCATTTCTACAATAATTGCATTCACGTATACATTTTATTTAAAATGTGTTCTTTATTTTTTGTCACGTATACATTTAATGGTGACCCCTCGACGTGGGAGCGTGCGTCAAAATCGATTATAAGCACACCACAAAAATTCAATATTTTTATATGTAATATGAGTAATATAGATATTTTTTGCAATTTGAATTTCAAAACCTAACAAAACAATTCTTAAATAACATAATAAATAAACACATGCAAGGAAGCCACGAATTTGAACCCTCTTTAAATAACACTTAATTTTTTTAAAGTGATTGTGTTAGTTAGAAGCATGTAGATTTAGTAAAAAAAACAAATTATTTTGCCTTTTTAGTTAGAAAATGAGTAGTTTTTTTTTATCTCATTTTTGCGAAGCAAAAAAAATTTTAGGTACCTTTTTTTGGCTTTTTGATATGTTTTCATTGCCTACATATTTTCTCAATTTAATAGAAAATGAGAAGTTTCAAGAAAAAAAAAATTGGTTGCCACGTCAGCAAAACGTTAACTTTGACAGAGGAGTTAGACGGAGGGTCCAAATTGCAGTGAAAAATTACTTTGGAGGCACAATTGCAAAGTTTCAAATTTCGGGTCAAGATTGCAAATACCCCCAAACTTCAAAAAAAAAATTTGTTTTTTTTCCTAAAGATCTTGAAATATAAATAGTATTTGAAATATGAAGTAATTATTAAATATAACTACAGCTAAAAATTATTATTTTCATTAGATGTGGTATTATTATGATACCCAATAATTGAGTACTTGGAATTTGTAAGTCTGATGGGATGCCCAAATTAAGTGGCATCCTTATTGTGGGGCTGTCCACTTGGATTTTGACATCTCATCTACTGTCATAAAAATAACACAAAAGGCATGGCCCACTTCCAACACCTATTTTTTAATCATCCCTTTAATAAGTATATTACTTGGTATAAAAATGACACTCAAAAAACTTTTTCTGGCTATAATTTTGAACCATACACCTTTATAAATCACTTTGAATTGCAAAAAAAATTCTTGTCAATATTATTGTCACATTAGTAGATTTTTTTTATTTTTTATTTTTTGTCAAAAAGAGATTGATATAGATTGTTCTAGAAAAGTGAACAATACTTTAATACGTAATATAATTAATATTCCTTTTTCTTTAAGTAAATATTAATTTTTTTAATCAATAACACGTATGACTATAAGTCGATGAAATATTTTTTTATATAATTGATCAAGAAGTGTGGACAATTGCATTTAATTTAGGTCGATTGCTTTTACGATTACAAAATCATTAATGCTTATAAAAAGTATTGTAGTATTATATGTTCTACGATCAAGGATGGATTAGGGGTTGTTGGGTGGGGCGAGGACGAGCGGTTGCCCTCCTAAAAATTTGATAATTCTACTACTATACTAATATTCAATCATAAATATTTCAAAGGTTGTTAAATTATATTTTCTTATTATTTATTTAGTTATTTCTTTTTCTTTGTTGAATTAGACTAGTTTTCTTTTCCTTGTTAAATTAGACTAGTTTTCTTTTCTTTATTAAATTAGTTATTTTGCTCTATAAATAGAGACCTCCTTTTATGTAATTAATTCTTGTATGTAATTAATTCAATACAAGAATTCAATACAATCTATTCAATAATATTTTTCTCTTCTCTATAATCTTAACATGGTATCTGAGGTATAAAATCCTCAAGCGTTTTCGTTCACCGGTGGGCGATGTATATCATCGTCCACCGAACCCCCAAACCTCGATGTCACCCATCACATCATCTAGTCGTCTTCTTGTCACCCGTCGAACCAAACCCACTGCAAGTACCCTACCGAATAAACCCACCACGCAGCTTCAACCACAATTAAACCCACCCGCTACCAACACTTTCATATCTCAAAATTACACACCGCCCACAGAATCTTTATCGACTTACACAGACGATTCTAAATCCGTCAAGTACAGTCCAATCCGACCACTCACATGCGTCCACGCGCCAAAAGTGTACTCGCCAGCGTCACTCGCCACTGCCTAAAACTCACAGTCAAAATCGCTTAGACGATCCAATTTTTCTTTTATTCAGACAATTTAGTTTTTCTTTTATTCAGACGATCCAGTTTTTCCTTTCTCAGATTTTCTACCCAAATTTTTTATTCCAGTTTTTCTACTCAGACCAAATTTTCTATTCATGTCCAGGTTTTTTAGTTTCTCTAAGATCTTCCTATTCCAGTTTTTCAGTTTTATATTCCAGTTTTTCATGTCGAAATTCTTGAAAACTCAGTCATCCTCGTCGGCTCACCTTCCTTATTCGCATACGTGCTAGTTTGTCTACTCGGCTTGTCCTTTTCCAAACTCAGAATGCCCTCCTAGCCTTCTTGAGTTTGAGGGGGGTGTTAAATTATACTTTCTTATTATTTATTTAGTTATTTCATTTTCCTTGTTGAATTAGATTAGTTTCATTTTCCTTATTAAATTAGACTAGTTTTCTTTACCTTATTGGTTTAGTTATTTCGTTATATAAATAGAGACCTCCTTTTATGTAATTAATTCCATACAAGAATTCAATACAATCTATTCAATAATATTTTTCTCTTCTCTATAATCTTAACACACTCTACGATTTTATTTTATTTTTTAAATAACAAGTATCCCCCCCCCCCCTCCTCAACCCAGGAAAAAAAAAGAGCAAAAATTACTATATGTAAGGTCCAATATATGATATTAATAACAATTACAATAAGAAAATTATCTTTAAATGACTAAATATTTAAGAGAAAATTTGATATTTACCATTATAGGTCACATCTAATAGCAAAACAACACATAAATGAGGTTATTATAAAATAATAAAAATAAATGTTTCTCACTGTCAAATGTATTATGTTACATTAAAAAAAACACTATTTCATGACGATGTGGGAGCGAGAAAAAATCACCGCTAAATTGTTTATTTGAGTAAAATATCACCAAAAAAAGATTCATTTTTTTTATAATACAAGTATTATATATTTTCTCTCCACCATCAATTTTTGGCTTTGTCCCTACCTGCGGTTGGTTACATATATGGTATAAACTATAAAACAAAATGTGGAAAGTGTAAAAGCAAAAAAAGATGCGATAAAACGACTAAGATTTGGTCAAAGAGTAAAAGCAAAATTAGTTAAGAAACAATCAACTTTTTTTAGATAATTGTTTTAAATTATTATATTATTTAACTCGAGTAAAGTTGACAAATGACACTTTATTATTGTATCCTCGTAATTCCATATAATTTTTGCCCCATCAAAAATTTACTCCATTAATATGGAACATTGTACTTAACCTTTTCCAACTCAACTCTAGGCTTAATTGTGAAAAAGCACTAGTTGCAATAATTTTAATGTTATATATAGACAGGCTCATTTTTGTTCATCCCCTTATCGCTTATGTGTGACACCCTCGCCTTAGTTAATGGGATAGCACCCACAATTAAAGCTTGGAGCGTTACTAACCCACTATAAACTAGCTAAAGTGGTTATAATATAAATAATGTAATAATGAGTTCAGGTAAATCACATAATATGGGACAAACAACCATAATGCTTATGAAGTGAACGATAATATATAGCAGAAGTACAACACACACACACATATATCTATATAGGGGAAAGATCTAAAGCGAACCATTTTTTTGGTCCTTAAATGCGGACCAATCATTTTGAGGGGGCAAACGGATGAATTTTTTTATGAAACTTGGTGAAGATGATCTCCATGATTAGTAGATCATCTCCCCCAATTTTCATCGAAAAATTCAACCGGAAAGTAGGTTAGCTAAAAATCTTAAATTTTAACGACTAAAAATGCACATATATATCAATTTTTTAGTTAACTCTTTTCCCGATTGAATTTTTCGTTGAAAATTGGCAGAGGTAATCTACTAATCATGGAGATCATTTTCACTAAATTTCATCAAAAAATTCATCTGTTTACTCCCTCAAAATGATCGATCCGCATTTAAGGACCAAAAAGTTGGTCCACTTAAGATCATTTTCCCTATATATATATATATATATATCCAAAAGGCATACAAAACCGTGTCAACATGTAGATTAACATACACCATAATTTAGGCTAGCCGTGACTTGCCATATAAACATATTTATAACAAAAATAAGTTCGTATCAAAGTGAACGACTTCATTCCCGACCCTGTTGCTTTCTTAATCTCGTTCATCTACTGGATACCTGAATGTGTTTAATAAAACGGTGCCAGCTCACATCTCAGTAGGGGGAAATAACATGGGGTATTATGTTTAAAACATAATAGCAATTTAATAGCATATTACATTTCAATCAATGATTCAACTAAAAATTGTCAATTTATAAACTAATGCATGAATGTGCATATGCAGGTTACCTCCCTTTTGTTAACTATTGTACCACGACACTAAGAGAATAGCAAGGCCGAACCGAATCATAATTATAAAAATAAAAATGGGCCTAACCGCCCCAAAAAATAATCCGAACATGACAATGATATAACATATTCCGGCCCAAGAAAGATTATCATCACATCATAATAGATTAAGACCATATGCCCATCAATTTCATATTAACATAAACATAAGTGCATTGCTGTTATCTAAATTTTCGGGCTACCTACCACTAGCTTTAGACAACCAACGATTTGCTACCTTCCGGAGGTTTAAGTATTTTTAACCAAAGGACACCAAGCCCCACTTATTTTCACACCGGCAAGCACCAAATGATATCCATCCCCTTCACCATCGAAAGGCCATAATAGAATCATAATCAGATCCATCTCGAGATCATATTACATTCTAGAATGTCACAACGAACATAAGAAACTCCCGGCGTCATAGGTAAGAAATATATGCCACATGATATGCCATAAGAATCTACCGAACTTGTCCAAAGATTTACAAGATTCCGGTTAACATAATAATTATGTACAATATGCATAGTATGCTAATGAATGAACATTTGAGACAACTTATGGCCATATAAACTTTAACAAGTCTCAATTCATATCTCTTGATGCATATAATTCATCAATTAATTAATATCATCAATATGCAACATCCATATATCCAATGGATATCTCGTATGATTGAAGTAACACATGTATATCAAGTATAAATATCATATTTTGCTTCAAATCACATACGCGTGGCTTTACAAATCACAAAACATCATTATCTTTATCATATTGTAATTTTTAGAACAAATATAAATTAAAACATGATGATTTTCTTTGAATAAACGATATTATTGGGTTTTGAAAACAAATAAACCCTTATCTTAAATTAATAAGCCGAAAATGAGAAAAAAAGATGATCAAAACCCCATTCGGTGAAATCCCGAAATTCCTACAACATCATGATCATCACATCGCGAAGAATAATTTCTCCTAAAGCCGAATCGAATTCCAGAGGCTAAATATATATGAAATCGAGAGAAATAGAAGAAAGCTTGATCTATATTTTGCAAAAATGGTGGAATAATAGACAAAAGAAGGCTCTAGAATCATTTAAAATTATGCAACCAACTCAACAACAGGCGCCTGTTTAGTCTCAATAGACGCCTGTTTTCTGCCGATACATTTTTAATCCAGAACCATCTCAAATAGTCGCATGTTCCCTATAACAACGCTTGTTTCACCCAAAACTGCAAAATTTAATCTGTGATACACTAAAACCATTTATAAGCAATTTATACACAAAATGCACTAACAAAAACATAATTTACATTAATATAAACGCATGGTGTTACATATGTGTGGTAAATTAATATGCTATATATGTATATACATGGTAACTAGTCTACTATAGTAATATGTCTTTTTAGTGATAAGCAAAATCATAAGGATTTGGTTTAAAGCGAACAATGTCTTATTATGAAACTAAAGCCAAACATAATGGGTCAGAGAAAAAACCCAGTTAAGGTGTGCCAAATTACACATGAAGCAACCTATAAATACAAGGGTTCTCTATAATGTTAAAAGATAGTCGCTATAATTTAGTACGTTATATATATCTTCCCATTTAAAAAAATAAATTTTCAAACGTGATTTTATTTAGTGTGCACAAGCTAATCCAATTTACCAAAAAAAAATTAAACTAAACAAGAAAAAAAAAAGGAAACAAGCCTACAAAAAAGGAAAAGAAAGAGAAAGACTATTTACAACATATATGAGTTATTACGATGAAAGATTTAAGACCATATTAAATTTAAAATTGTAATAATTTTTAACTTTGTTTCGTCATTTTAATTTGTATGGTTATATTATAATTTTGACATAAATCTTATTAGGTTATACAAAGAAATAAAATAAGTTAATTGTTTGAGTTAAAAGTTTGACATAAAACATTAGTCATTATTTTAATATTTTTTGCAATGTTTTGTTATATTTCTTAAGTTACAACTTATATAATGTGTTATTTTAATTGAAAGATTATGTAATCAAATATAATTCTAAGATTGAGCTAATTTTTAAGTTAATAAAACATACGTATGTAGTTATATAGAAAAATGGATATAGATATTATGCGAATTCGAGATATCCTATAGGACAATAATAAGAATGGTTTAATATATTATCCAAAGGGATACAAATAATGATTAAGATAATAAATTTAAAAATTGATACGAATATTAGATAGTGTGATATTTAGTTTGTATTAGATCTGTTTACCCATTATTTAAGCTGATACTAAAAAAAAGTAATAGACTGATTTAAATATTAATTTCAAGTTTTTCAATTACCCCTGAAGAAAATGATTTCTCAAAAATAATTCTGTGAAGGCTAGGCCCCACAATATCGAAGTGTTCAACTTTCCCTCAAATTCACATAGAAAAAAGTGAAAACAAGGGAAATAGAAATCAAAGCAATTGAGTTTCAAAAGCCAAAAGTTTCCTAAAGTCTTTAAAGAGTAGATAATTAATAATTTCAAGAAACATCATCAAAAGAGATTTGTCATCAATACTCTTGTCTCTTTAAAGTTGTAACATGTAAAGGAGATAAAATCCATTGGATTAGGGAACAAAATACTTAGGTATTTGAATTAACTTTCCTCCCACTACTTCATAAGTTCAATTTTTCTAATGAGTACTCAAGTATCTTTTTTTTTAATGAGTGATTATCTTTAATAATGTTAATGGTTAAGGGTGAACGTTAAAAAGACAAACTATTACACCCAATAAGAATAAAATTAATATTTATTTATTTATTCTTTTTTTGTAGCGAATAGGATAGTAACACTTGTGTACGTTAACATTCTATGTTTCTGACTTTTTTTTTTAAGTAAATTAGATTATCTGCACACATTCGTAAATATATATAATTTGAATAAAAAAATTACAAATAATGATAGATGGATCAGTAGCCAAGTATGTCCCTATATTACTTAAGGGTCAAAGGTCTGATCTTTATTACAAGTAATCTTTTTATGAAAAATAATATTGTAAGAGAAAATTTGGTCGAAAACCAAAAAGTTTAACAGAATTTCAGCCACTCAACCGGCTTAAATGAGTATTGGCTTTATATACAGTAAGAATACCATGTCAGCATATATACACATTTCTCTTTTCTTTTCTTTTCTTTTCTTTTTTTATGTTTTTAGTCTCTATTTCTTGACAAATAGAACTACTAGGTAGAGAACATCTTTTTACAAAAGTAGAGATAAAAAATAAACAACTCTTATTATCCTATAGAAAAATAATTAGTATAAACTAAAAACTTAAAACACTCATTATTTGTCCTAAAACTAAAAGTCACAAAATTTTTTAGAATGAAGGGCCTATTTTAGAATCAAATTGGTAATTAGATTCCTATAGTATATTTTTTTTATTTGGGGCAATTTAAAAATTTAAGGGCTTATTAGAGAAAGATTTTCACACTAAAGCCAAGGAATTTTTTAAAATTTAAAAAAAAGGACTGCCAAATTTTTTATTTTATTGATAATATGACATGTGTCTTTTTTTTTCATTATAAAATGACATCCCAACCCTTAAAATAAACTAAAAAA
Source organism: Lonicera japonica (assembly GCA_021464415.1). NCBI lineage: Eukaryota > Viridiplantae > Streptophyta > Magnoliopsida > Dipsacales > Caprifoliaceae > Lonicera > Lonicera japonica. The sequence continues at coordinate 54,251,482 of CM038465.1, forward strand.
TACCAATATGCATTAAAATATGGACTGCAATATGAACTTTGCAGTCTATATTTCACCGCAATATGAACTTTGCAATCAATATTATTTAGTGCAAAGTTCATATTGCAGTCCATATTTTACTGCAATGTAAACTTTGCAGTCCATATTTTTAGTGCATAAAGTTCATATTTTGCAGTCTATATTTTACTGCAATAAAAACTTTGCAGTTCATATTTTACTGCAATATGATACTTTGCGGTCCATATTTTTTGTGTAAATTCTTAAAAAGGGGTAATTTAGGTAATACTAATAATGTTTTTATTAATTAAATGATATTTAAATTTATTCAAATACATTCATTTAAAATATAAAACAAAATAGGCCTCATTACACTATTACCAATTAAATAGGCCCTTCATTCAAAATTTTTGGTAAAAATCAAATTCATTGGTATTTTTGGTAAAAATCAATGTATAATAAGCCCTTCTACCTAATTTTTAGTATTTTTTTTATTTTTTAAATAAGTGAGTGTGAATGTATGATTCGAACCCAATGACAAATAATTAATTAATCAACCCTCTGGATGGTAAACAAATTTTCATAGTTTTTATAAAATTGTAACAATCGAATTTCACAGAGTGCACAAACAAAATCAAGACCTTTTCTTACTAAATTAAATAGAAACAGGGGCCACTAAATTAAGACACTCATGTCCCATTCCAGTAAGAGATAAATATAATGGTCCAACATGCTCGAAATTGGAACGTTCAAAGGGATTATTAATTGGTAACATTAAAGAGTGGATCTTCTCCCCACCAAAAATTACGGATTAACGAGTTAAAAATACGTCAATCCTCTTGCAAAAATAATTTGGAAAGGAGAAGCAAGACATGACGAAAGACAGAAAAGCTTGGACTACCACTTTAACAAGGATTTCACGGCCAGCTTGGGAAAGGATAGCTTGATTTCACCTTTCTTTTTTAAAAAAATAAATAAATTAAGAGAGGTCTAAATCTCTTCCTTAATGTGGTTTGGCACCCTGCAAAATCAGGGATATTTAGCGTCAAATCGGCCTATATGGAGGGTATAAAAAGTGTGGTTACGTCATCTGCCAATTCTGCCTCTTCCTAGCTAGTTTTCTCCATTGAGTCCCTCCAATAATTTAACACTTTTAGTGGAGTGTTTGTTTGAATGCTCTTGTGACTACTGAAAGTTTGTGGATCAAAAGATGTGATTCCTCCCCAATGTGTCCACGCTGTGTTAAGGAAATTAAATCCATTGAATACATAATTTTTAGGGGGAAGCAGCTTCAAAAGTTTGGGTTTTCCGATGATTGATCAAAAGGAGTTATACTCTATCGTCTTTGTTGTAAAATGGTCAGATAAGCTTGTTTTTTGTTTCAATTATGTGTTTAAGCGTCAAACATTTTGGGCTTAGTGGCTAGTGTGGGATGTAGAGGGAGTTTTCGGCTTCGGCCGGGGTAGATATTGGGGTACCCCAAACCCTCCTCAAACTTTATAGTTCGGTTTTGGTTTCCTTAACTATGAAACCCAAACCCTCCCAAAATTATTCGGTTTTAGTCTGGTTGGATCTTATTCGGGTTTTTTTTTATGCATATGGGCCGGATTGCTCTTTTATTTGTGTATTTCTATATGTATTGGATCTTGGTTTATTCTTGCTCTTGCGAAACAAATAATAATTGAGAATGTAGGTAGAACTGGAAAGCAAAAATTGGAGCAGGGTGACTCATAATTGAAGGGAATTTTTGAAGAATATTGTGATGATGTAATCTCTTTTTTTTTGTGACAGTCTTCAAATAAAGTTTGAGACAAGTGAAGTAGTAATAGTATTAATCCACAACAAATAGAAGAAAAATCTTTTGATTAAGATGATGATGAAGCAGCAGCAGTAGCAGCAACAATAATATATATTGTTATAAACAGTATATATACACACATATATAAGGGCTTTTTGACTTTTTGTCTTTCAAACAGTACCATTTGACTGTAGTTTGTAAGTAAACAATTTTTTTAAAAGTTTTAATTTTTTCGGTCCAATTCGGGTAACCCAAACCCTGAGCCAGAATCAATCAATTTCTATTTTGATTTTAGTTCAAAATTTGGATCATAATGGATCAGTTTATTCGTTCAATTTTCGAATTTCTGACAACATCCCAAATGGGATGGGCTTTATGGAAGGCTCGCAATGATTTCATCTTTCAAGGGTTGGATAATCCCCTTTTTATTATCATCTCTAAAGCTAATCAAGGGATTTTTGAGTTTAGGGAAGCTATTTCATCCCCTTCTTCTAAGGGTTTGGTACTCAGTTCAGGCATTCCTTTGAATCCAACTCTAATGGTGGTGTTCGTGCCTTTTTATAATGGTGTTTTTTCTCCTTTTACCTGTAAAGCTGTGATTGGTTGTGTTATCGCTGATGATTTGGGTATTGTTTGTGACAGGGTTGGAAAGTTAATGGTTGTTTCCTCAATTCTGATATTTGAAGCTTTAGCGATGAGAGAAGTTTGTTACATGCTTTTGTCAAAGTTTCTTAAATGCAAAAGTATTTAAGGATACAAGGTCCTCATTTCGTTGTTGTCTTTTAATCTCGAGCCTTTATGGGAAGTTGCGTCCATTGTTAATGATATTTGAAGGTTTTCGGAGTTGCTCAAGTTGAAGTGGATTTTAACTCGGTGCTTTTGGTGCACCGGAGAAGGAGGTGGGATCGAATAGGATAAAGGTTGGATAAGATAAGAGTCGGAATTAGTCGAATAGGAATTATGTGGGATAAAATAGGAAATGAATCAGTTGGATAAATATTAAGGGGGATCAGACAAAACAAGAACAAGTCGGATAAAAATTTAATAAACTTTACATTTAATGAAATCCTAGATTAGAAGTCCAAATATTATACAAAATAACTAGCTTTTATTTTGAAAATACATGTAATTTTAATTGTTATCCACAATTTTATTTTTATTTGTTTTGCTAATGAGATTCTCCTATTTATAAAGAGTGGTGTTATTTACACCCCCAAATCTTTCACAAACATCCCCCTCTAAAATTTAACTAAAAACACATTTTAACACAACCTTATTTGTCACAAATACCGTCTCTATTATTTGATGTTATGTGAGTGCTTAGCAACTCACTCTCCTCATACAAGCCAAGTTTATGTAAGTGAATTCACCTCTCATTAGGCTGGCCTTATTCGAAAAACACTTTAGTAATTCATTGCCTGATATCAGGCAAGTTATTATAAACAAACTCTCCACAAATGGGGAGAGTGTGTGCATCTGCACTCACCTCTCATTATGAGAGTCTTGGGGTGTATTAGTGATTAAAAATTTACCTTTGGAGAATATTTGTGAGCAGTGGGGTGTTTGTGACAGAAATGATGGGTATAAATAACATCGTCCTTTATAAATAAGCTTTGTAAAAACTTTTCTGGGAGAAAAGTTCTATATTACGTACAGTATTTACAAATTAAGCATTAAGTACAGTTTCAAATTCTAATGTAAATTTTACTTTTTTATAAAACTAAAGTCTCTTATAATTACTTTCATTTAATAAAAGAAAAAGAAAAATAATATATTATATTATACGATAAATGAATTTTATTAGTTAAGTTATTGTGATTTTGGGTGATTGAAAATTTTCATTAATCAATTTGATTATCTAAAAGGCGTAAAAAAGAAGATCAAAATAAAGATTAATTAATTAAAAAAATTATTTTTATATTCGTTTTGTAATCCGATAACCACGGGATAAAATAATACCATTTATAGGCGTGTTATATTTTTATCCGGTTCTAATGGGATAAAATAATAATTAATTCAAAGTGCAAACATATCACTCATTGCACTAAACACAAAATAGGATAAAGAGATTATACCCACTCTTCCACCAAATACATGATATGATTTACTTATTCTATCTTTTCCGACAACAAATACCGGATATAATTAAATTAATTCAATCTTATCTCTAATCTCTCGCGCCAAACACACCCGTAAAAATTTAAATTGGTTTGCTCATTGGTAGCTTCTCCTACTAGTAGAGGCTCCATTCCTCCTAATTAGGTTGTTTTCCCTCATCCTAGTTTATTATGTAGCTTGTCTTCTGTTGCTACGTAGTTTCTCTGTTGGTTTTTAATGTCCAACAAAAAAAAAGAGTATTTCATATTTAAAATATTAATAAGGTAGTATTATTGTTAAAACAATTATACTTTGTCAAAGCATTTTACAATTTAAAAACATACATTATAACTTTTTAAAATAATATTATAATTCACTAAAGTAAAAATTGCTTTGACAATATTAATAACATGTTAGTAAACAATAAAGTTAAATTGCTTTTAAATTGTGTTTCTCGTGAACATGTGATGAAATTAATATACTTCATTTAGTAGTGTAAAAATATATTTACTTTTGAATTAGGACAAGAAAATCTGTTCTTTCACTTCTTTGTAATCAATTGCAAGGACCAAGGCCCCATGTGTTATTATTATCCACCATCATGAGAAATCTAGTGCAATCGTTTGGACGATATGTAATTATGTAAAGCTATTCACAAAAAGGAAAAATATGTAATATTATACATGTTTCATCTCAATTTAAAAATAATAAAGATGGGATGATTTACTTTGATAAAGAATTATTGTATTGATTACTGTGTACATAAAGTCCGTGGATTCACGGTCGATTCGTGCACATAATAATAATATTGTTCTTAACTTAAACACTTTTGAGTTATAAATATAAAATTTTAACTTAAAAGCTATCGTTACTATGTGGTAACTCTCCCTTACTTATATATTAATGATGAGTTTTATAATTTGTTCATATGGAATCAATAGTTTGAACCAATCATTCTCAACATTATTTTCATGACGTATTATTTGTTCCCTTAATAGAGAGTCCTCGAATTTAATTATTCTAAATAAAATATTATCCTTTTTTTGGTTAAAGTAGCGACAATTTAAGTGAATAATTTTTATTTAAGAGAATATGTTAAATATATGGCCCACCAATGTATTTAATTGGTAACACGTCGATTAGTACCAAAAAAAAACTTATGCAAAATTAAATAACTTGACATTTTCTTTTTTAAAATAAAAATTAGCTATAAATTAAGAGTGGAGATATTGACATTCCCAAAAATAATTAGTAACACTCCCACTTTTATTTAGTCTTTTGCAACCGAGCAAGATGTCTGTTACGCGATTCTTAAGAACCGGAATCGGGTATAAACCTATATACTCGGTACTTGAAAACCAAATAATACAATTATGTTTGCTCTTAAGCAAACCGAGTAACATACAACTTACTAAGTTGTCAAGGATCGAATAGGAATTTAGATTGCTTCTAAAAGATATTAGGAATATTAATATATCTACCAATAAATTAATTATATAAAATTTAGCATAAAATATGTATGTTCTGCTGCATTTACGGGAAAAAAATGTTAATGTTTAAATATTAAGGGCAACGTGGTCTTTTGGAGGAAGTTTGTTACAAAATTATAGAATATATGGGGAGTAAGCCAAAACAAATTACGTATAAACATCATTGACTTGCTTAGAGCAATACATAATAATGTTGGGACTTAATCAATTTTAATCATTCGCGTTTTTTCCCAAAATAACTGATTCAAATTTTAAAGAAAATTGGGTCATTACAAACTCTCTCTATTAAAGCCTTGATCTTCTTGTTTCTCCAAGATCACACATGAATGATCATGGTTTTTGCTAACAATTACAAGCAATTTCATCTCACATTACACATGATAATGGTCATAGGTTTGCTCGATCTAATATCATATATATATATATATATATTTAAAAAAACTTTAAGAGAGGTTTAAGTTTTTCTCTTAATCATACAAATAACGAAAATTCATTCTTCGACCCACATGAGTTGAACCCTTAACCTCAAGCCAAAGATGTAAATTGTCTACCACTAAAGTTCTCAACCAAAATGGTTAACTCATATTGTTAGCTATGTTCATTGCACATTTGCACCCACATAGAGGGTGGAGTTAAGATTTTTTCTTTTTTTTTTTGGGGGGGGGGGGGGGGGGGGGAGTTAATACTAATGTTATATTTTATAAATTAAAGAAGAACATTTAGTACTAAATATTACTTTTGTTATAGATTACGGTCAAGATTAATACTATTTTAAATATTAAATGGGGACTAATATGCATACATGTGTAATTTTTAAATAAATTTTAAGGGTAAACACTTGTAAAAATTTAAGGGGGGCCATATTTCAACGTGGCTCCACCACTACTCATGTATATACCAAATATCTTTCTATTATCTATTACACTATTAATTTAAGATATTTGAGTTGTTACAAATAGAGTTTTAATTGAAAAAAAAATTTGATTTATTTATCTTTAGTTAAAGTTTCTTATATGCATAAATAGTTAAGTATGCATATTTGAAACATGTAAACCTTGAATTGAAAAAAAAAATTACATTTGGGCAAACATTCATCCCGAAATCTACTAATTTTTATTTTTATATTTGACGATTTAATCTCTAATTGATTAGATTTAATCTCTAATTAATTAAATTCTATAATTACGTACAAAAAATGAATGTAATTTCAACAAATTCAAGTAAATACATTTCCCTCTCCCTTTAGCTAAACAATGATATCACTTAAGACATTTTCAGCCAATTCAAGTGAATGCATTTCCTTTCCCCTCTAGCGAAACAACCATACTACCAAAGGACATTATATATTTATAGTGTTACTGAAAATGATGTTATATTGAATACAGTGGCCTCTAATTTTATATATAGAAAATATGATCAATACTTATAATTTGGTGTTATAACCGGCAACCAATACTTCCATTTTATATTAATAATAAAAATAAATGATTTATGATTACTTAACTATTCTAATCAAAATTTGACATAGTTTGACTCTAAGGCTTCATTTGATAACAACATTGAAAAGAAAAAGTAAAAACACTTGATTTAGTAAGAAGTTGTAAAATAAGTTGAAAACATATGATAAGATCATATTCATTTCATGCTCATTTTAAGAGTAGATACTCTGCATTTTTCATAATTTTTTGTCAAATTTTTTTCCTTTCTTCAACCACCAAAGAAAACTTAATCTATAAAGAAAATCACAAAATAAGAAAATATCTCACTACATTTCTCAAATTATTTTTCAAATTCTCACAAAAATTAAACTATTTTTACTTTCCTTTTCGATATTTATATCAAACTGGAAATGAGATAAAAAGTCTTTGCGTGACAATATTTTTACAAAAAAAAAAACAACGAATAATATTTTTTTAGGAATAAGGGACTAGATACTATTATCGTTTTGAAATAATGGCTTGTTTATCAATTATGTTTTAAAATAAAGGCTTTGACCTGAGTACAAACTTAACTTTGCAATCAAAAAAATTTAATGCAAATTTGTTTTGCATGATGTATTTATATTTTTTAACAAGTATATCCTTATATTTATGTGGGAGAATAATTTCGTACATGGAAACGGGTCATAAAAGCCCAAACCCAACATGCGGGTCATGGGCCTACCTTCAGGTATGGTCCTTTGCTCGGCATCGACGTCTTCAGGCCGAGGAGAATTAAGCTTCTTATTGATCGGATAAAGAAGAATGGTCGATCATCAATTACTGAGTTGTGGATAAAAGGTAGTTAAGCTGGAAAATAGACAATGAAAAATAACCACCTCAATTAGTATAAATAGGATTCTGGACACTTGTAATCTTGGAGTATTGATCAAGTCATATTCATTATAGTCATTTTACTGTAGACATAACTATTGACTTAAGGTCTTAATCTTATTTTGATAATAACAATAAATTAATCATGTGTAATTTAATATGTTTCTTGATATAAGTATACAGTTCATTTACCTGAAAAATTCAAGAAAAACATGATAAGGATCACTCTTTCACTATTCGATCATTGGACAAGATAAGGAAGATCAAATCTCTCAATGCAAATCATGAAGCACAAATGATTAAAAGACTATATGAAAAGCTTCAAGGAAAAAGTTTTAAATGAAGATCAATCCAAAGAAACAAATCAAAGTATTCAAAGACTCGTTAATTTAATAATTGAGTGAGTGCTTAAGATTTATGTAAAGTTACTTTATTGATCAAATCTTTATAGCTCAAATATATTCATACATATTTTAAAGATTGATTCAAACAAGCTTGAAATTGAATTTATTTGAAAAACATCATTTTACAAAGACCGAGTTTCAAAATAAATTCATATTAATTTTAAATGTTCATATTTTAAGCTATAATAAAAATAGGTATCTTAGCAACATATCTTTGAGGTTTACAAATAATTAGAATCGTATTTGGAACTAAATTGTTAAATTGCAAAAATGTTTTTATTTTACATTTAAAATTCGCTCAATTTTTGTCCAATTTTGATCTAACGGTAAGATGGAGGCCTTCCTGGACTCCGATCATTTTGAAATTTTTAAAGTAGTTAGACAACATCTCTTGGCATTTTTGACTAAAATTTGAGTATGATCCAACGGTCTAATTGGGAGAAATTAACAAAACAAATTTAAATTTTTTTATCAAAACTAGCTGTTGAAAAGTTTGAAAATGTATACCTTAGAGCCAAAACCTTTCTTAATCATCCCCAATGCCCATATGGTTTTGCAAGCCATAAATATGAGGTCCTAGACACGTTTTAACATAACTTGAATCATTATAATACTCTATTATTCATATATTCAAATATACAAAGATTCAAGAACACATTTTGATCAATCTTTCATCTTTTGAGCTATATTTTTTTTATCAATCTTGATAACTCTAGTGTGAGCTTCATTTGTAATCTTCAAATACACTTGAGAGTTATTGTATTGGTGTGTATCACCACAAATAATTCATTCTTTATTTCAAAAGAGAGTATGTCTCTTTGTAGAGTAAGAGAGCATATCTTGTGAGAAGTGTAGTGTGTATAGTTACATTATGAGTGTTGTGTGCATAACGACATTTGTATTGATGTTTGATATTCACCCGAAGAAGATTGAATAGTGAAAATTCTCGGGGAACTAACCGAGCGCGGACGTATGGTTGAAGAGATTGAACCGTGAAGACAAAAAGTCTCGAGCTTCAAATTGATTCAATGTTTCTAAACTCAAGCTCTCCTTTTATTGCTATATTATTGCTTGTATTTTGATATTGTTTATTTGTTTCCCTTGAAATTGATTATTTGAAATTTATTATTTTCTTGATATTGTTACTTAGCTAAGTTGCTTTGCTTAAATATTTTAAAAACGTTTTAATTTCGCATTAAATTTTTAAAACCCTATTCACCCCCTCTAGGATTGTTTTCTGACCAACAATAACAAACATGTAACCCATATAAATAGGAAAATGGAAACCCATAGAAGAGAATAACCAACGTTTACTACTAGAAAGCACTCACTCCCACATTATCTCTCTAAGAGTAGAATCCCCATTACTACAATAAATCATTCAAAGGCCATTCATAGCCAAGTGAATAACACTATCACACACTCAGGGAGGACATACTGCCGCAATGGGTATAAGTGTAACCAAAAGAACCTACCTTCACAGATGAAAATCCTTTCTCGTTGTTATTAGTTCACTGTTCATCCCTGTCACCTTTGCCGAGTTTGGTTGCCGACTCTTGCTAGATTGGGTTCGATTTCCGTTTTATTTAAGTTTGTTAGATTTAGACACAACCCACAGTTTCATTCATAAAACTTTAAAACTAATGTCAAATAAACACTAATACATAGTAATATTTTAGAAAATAAGGAGTGCAAACTTAACTTTGTGTAACTTCAAAAAATTTATTATGTACTTTTTATTAATAAATAGGTTTTGAGTATGTAATTTGTTAAAATTATTTTAAAAGCACCGTGAATTAAATACACTTATTTATAATAATATGAAAAAAAAACATATAGTGCAAATTTAATTTTGCACATGATTTTGTAAAAAAAATACAGTTTAAAACTTAACTGCAAAGTTAATTTTGCACTCTTTTTAAAGTTTTGTTAAATATAAACTCTTAATTTACAAAAATATTATTCTCTAATTCTTTTTAAAAAAATTTTTTTTTTTGAATAAACACTATTTTTGAATATCTCATTTATCAAATAACTCTAAGGTCCATTTCCATAAAAAAAAAAAAAAAAAAATAGGGTTGAAATTGCGAACCTTGAATTCAAATTTTTAGCACTGCACTCGCACTCTCACAATCCTAACTCTCAAGACACAGTTATCGAAATCTTCGGTTACGCGTCCGACGCTTGAAGGGCATTTTCGTAATCTCAGTAGAATTGACCAATACCCACTCCCCACGTCCCATGATGAGGACACGTGTCTCCCAGATATCACGCCCGTCAAACCTACTTTCGTAGCACCACTGTCACGTGAATGAAACTGTAAATTTCGGGTTTATCCATGCCATGTTATTTTCCACGTGGCACATCTGTTCCACGTCAGCACACTCCCTCTCCTTCACCTATATAAGTCCCACCCTCTGCACTCTCATCATTTTAACTTCAAAAACAAACCAAAAAAATATTTGTGAAATCAAAAACCAAAAAACCTCTCTTTAATAATTTACTACCGCCGGTGAAGATATAGACTCGCCGGGAAATGAATATTCCGGCAGTAGATTCCTCACGCAATGTCCGTGTTCCAGTTCATCGCCGTCACGTTTTCCACGAAAAGTACTGAACGAAGGAAGCAAGCAAATTCTCTGTAGGCGAGTTTTCAAGTTTTCCAGATTCTTCTGCTGTTTTAACAGGAAGGTATCGATTTTGTTTGTGAATTTAGTTATGATCTGTGACTTTTATGAGGAGGCGATGATGAATTGATGATCGGATGATGTCTTAGTTTTGTATTCGCCTCGGTGATGTGGATGAATTTGTTTAACCTAACTTGATAGTATTGATTTCGTGCTTACAGTACTTTTGTCTTTGATCAATTTATATATAGAGATGAGGTGTAGTACTTTAGTCATTGATATTTTAGTCCACAGTTTTGATTTCCTTTAGTGACTAAATCCTTAAATAGCAAACAAAGCTTTCAATTCAAAGCTCTGTGAGGACTGAACAAAACTGACAGAGAGAGTATAATTAGTGGCCGTGCTCAATCCTGAAGACTTTAGAAAAGTAAAAAAAACTAAAATTTAAATTCATAGCCACGCCTTTTCCGATGAAGATTCAACCTATCGATTCTCAGTCGTACGAAGAATCGTCGATCCGAAACGAGGTGGCCATCAAACCGCCTGTGTTGAGATCACGGCTCAAGAGGCTCTTTGATCGCCCGTTCCCCAGCGTTTTGCGGAGTTCTGTGGCAGATAAGCCGAATGCCGCCGGTGAAGCTCAGTACGGCAAGGATTTAGGTACTGAATTCGAGCCTAGCTCTGTTTGTTTGGCGAAGATGGTTCAGAATTTCATCGAAGAGACTAACGAGAAGCAATCGGCTGCCAAATGTGGCCGCAATCGCTGTAATTGCTTCCAAGGAGGCAGTAACGATAGCTCCGATGACGAATTTGATCTAAGCAGCGGTTTTGGTGACTCAATTCCAACTTCTTCGTTTGGCGATTTTTCCGATACTCTCAAGGTAAATTTGTGTACTTTTTTTCATTCTCACTCACCTGTTTGATACAATCACTTATATTTCATGTTAATCTGAAAGAGAATGCGTTTTGTTTTACTTTGTTTTGTAGAGCCTGATTCCTTGCACGAGTGTTACCGAGAGAAATCTCTTAGCAGACATTTCGAAGATCGTAGAGAAAAACAAAATTTGCAAGCGAAAGGACGATTTGAGAACAATTGTTACCGATAGTTTGCTTGTTCTCGGTTACGATGCTTCCATTTGCAAATCGCGGTGGGAGAAATCTCCTTCTTATCCGGCAGGTATATATTTTATATATATATCTAGTTCTCTCTACTTTTTTATTGTTGCGATCTTCATTAGGAAAATTAGATTCTTTGTGTAATTAATTAATATCTATTTGCGAATTTATAGGGGAATATGAATATATAGATGTGATTGTGGAAGGAGAGAGACTATTGATTGACATAGACTTCAGATCGGAGTTCGAGATAGCTCGATCAACCGGAACCTACAAAACAATCCTGCAATCTCTACCGTACATCTTCGTCGGAAAATCCGATCGGCTCAATCAAGATCGTTTCAATCTTATCGAGGCGGCGAAATTAAGCTTGAAGAAGAAAGGAATGCACATTCCTCCCTGGAGAAAAGTTGAGTACATGAGAGGCAAATGGCTCTCCCCTCACACCAGAACCACTACCCCTCCGGCTCCGGCCGGCCCCGGCGAGGAGACCGATGATCAAATAAAGCAATCGAAAGCTGAAATAAATTCCGGCGACTTCATCGGAGAATTCGAGCTGATTTTTGGAGAGAGAGAGACTTCTACGGAGACTGATTTGTGGAAAGATTCTGGTTTATCTTCCTCATTTTCGTCGTCGGAGGTTATTTCCGGCAATAGAGTTGAATCGCCGGCGATGGCTTCACCGTGGTTTCCGCCGGCGGTGAAACCGAAGAGTGGTGAGAGAGGCACCAAGGTTGTTACTGGATTAGCTTCTCTTTTCAAAGATAAACCCTAAAATTTTGGAATTTTTTAATATTTTCTAACTTTTTTTTTTTTTTTGGGTTCATCTTGTTCTGTTGGTGAAAAATATATATGAGGCAATTATAATAGGAAAATTAGATAATGGTACAATCATCAAAATGATCAAAATCTCCTTTTATCCCTTTGTTTTTTGTTTTGCAAGGGCATGCAAGAGAGGAAATCTATGATTATTATTGTTAAACTCCATTAAGATTAGATGTTTCTTGGAAAGGGAACAGAGAGGATAAGTTCTCATCCTTTTTAAAAAATTATTTAGTTCTTCAATATATATATATATGAAATACATATATCTATTTACTGTGTTTATATTTCCTTTTGAGTATCCATATCTTTATTATACGGCACCTTAAACCATGTTTATCTTCATCTTCTTTCCTAGTGTAAAATGAAACGAGACGATTAGTTTCTTTAGCTCTCGAGTTGAGTTGAAATGACTATGTTAAGTTTGAGTAGTTTAATTTTAATATAATTTCATAGTATTTTGAAACTTATTCAGTTAAACTCATTAATACGTAGAATTTTAAATATATTTAAATTTAGTTTACTTATTATCATAAATGTAAACGAATTTCAAGTTTTTACTTGAATTATAACAAATTAAATTTCGAGGAAGTTTGTTTGTTTTACAGCACCAAGTGCAAACTTATAATTTTGTGAGATGAAGTTTTACTGAGTGCATGTCTTCATTTTAATTCAAATAGACACACATAAAATCTTAAAAAATAAAATGATGGTTAGTATAGCCCTTGATTAATATATTTATCTTTCTATTAAATGATGTATCCTTCTAAAATTTATAACTTAGGCTAATAAGTATTTCGGTGATCGAATTGATAAATTGCAAAAATTTTAGAACTTATCAACTCATTTAAACGTTTATATTTTCGCTAGCTCTAACATTATTTTTTAATTATAATAATGAAAGAGTGTTATAATTAAAAAAAATCTTAAATAAGGAGAGACCTTGAACGGTGTAAATTTAGTACTATAAGATAAAATAATTTATCTACACACCGTACTAAAAAATTATTATATAATTAGACGTACATTCATGAATTTAGTTGATGTGTCTTCTACTCTTCTAATTAATTTTCTTTAATTTAACATCTCTTTTTTACATTTTGGTTTAACCGATTGTTATTAAAATAATAATATATATATATATATATATATTTTGGGATACATGGGGAGATGTAGAACAAAAATAAACATAATATTTGGGAGGTTGGGGAGGGTGTTGGTTAGGTGAAAGCTGACGGCATACTCGTGCCGTCTCGGTCGCCGTGAGTAGGAGGCCAAAGTACTCACTCGATTAACGTGATATTCTCTCCTCTCCTCTTCTCTTCTCTTCTACTTTTTTTTTTTTTTTAACCTTTTTTACTTTTTCTTCTTTATTTGCTTTTTGTCTTTATTTTCTAAAAGGACAATAGTAGTCTTGCTCAGGGGTGGATTCTTGGGTCATGTTTTTTTTTCCCCTACTACCACAAGAAAAATAAAAAGACAAACACAATATGATGTTGTATAAATTTTTTTCTTAACAAGATTTGATAGAGATGGATGGATTATAATCTTTCCATCTTAATAACATGTTTTTAACACAGATAGAAACCACATTCATTTAGACCATGATAAGATATGATTTGTACGACTGACACGACATAAATCTAATTCGTTTTAATTTTATTCTAAAATTTGGGCACTGATATAACTTGTGTCAATTTCATGTATTCTTGTGTTATTTTTAAAATTACCACCTTAATAGATAATATTATTTAAAAAAAAAATCTTTTTAACCGTGTTTACTATTTTCTAAAAGGAAAATAGTAGTCCTACTTAAAATTTGTTTAAAATATTTTACTCTACATTGTGGCATGTTGACATGTGATAAAGCAGAATAATATTTTTAATGTTTTACTCTCTCACTATTATTTTGAACATATTAATATCCCTTTCAAAAATTACATAAAGAAGAAGTTATCACTACGCGTAAATTGGGGCATAATGACAGAGAAATCCATTCAACGGTAAAATAATATATTTTACTAATTTAGTCAGTGATAAATCCTTTTGAATATCACCACTATAATAAAAATTACTAATAATTTCAACCATGAAAAAAAATCTAGAAATTAGGTAGAAGGGCTTATTATACATTGATTTTTACCAAAAATCCAATGAATAATATTTTTTTGAATAGGGCCTATTTTTAATGGTAATTTGAATGAAGGGCTATTTTAATTGGTAATTAGTGTAAGGCCTATTGTTTTATATTTTAAATGGTATTTGAATAAATTTAAATATCATTTAATTAATAAAAACATGTTATATATTACCTAAATTACCCCATCACAAAAAAATGACAGATTGCAATAAAAATCTGCACTCAGTGAAATAACAATATGAACTTTGTAAAAATAATATATTTTACTGCAATATAATTTAGTCAGTGATAATCAAAGTTCTTTGCAGTGAATATCACATATTGCACATATTTTAATGTATATTGATATTTTTTAGTTTATTTTAAGGGTTGGGATGTCATTTTATTGGAAAAAAAAGACACACTATTATAATAAAATAAAAAATAGGCCCTTTATTTAAAAAAAATTATTCCTTGGCCTTAGTGTGAAAATCTTTCTCTAATAAGTCCTTTTTTTTAATTGCCCCCAAAAAAATTAACCGAAAATCTCTTTATTACCAACATGAAAAATATGCCACTAAAATAAAGTATCCCTTTTCTCCTTTTATCTTTATTGAAGTACTAAAAACTATTAAACCGTCAATTTTGAAATCAGCACAAATCAGCTCGTGAAAAATAAAAAACACCCATTCCCTATTTATTTTATTTATTTATTTATTTATTTACACAGAGATTTCTATTATACTGTATTGTTTAAAGCTTTTCTTTTTTCGTGAGCTTTTACTTTGACCAGACAATCAGGAGTGGGGGATGTGAAAAATATGCTTTGGAGGAGCTCTCCAACTCGTGGTGCATTTGCATTGGATTGGTGAAATTTGTGAGCTCCCCAACTCTCAAGCAAAGAATATTGACTTTTTTCTTGGTTTTTAAACCCTGTCCAACATATTACACACATGTATATATACGTAGTATATTTTAAAGAAGGTCTTAATTTAAAATTTTCGCGTTATAGATTAGATATTTAGAGTATTAAATAGATAAATTTTTTAACGAAATTTAGTAAAAATGATCTTGAAGATTATTCAATCATTAATTGGACATATATATTTTAATTTTGTAATTAATCTACTTCCTAATTAAATTTTTATATGAAATTGGGTGAAAATATCTATTAATTATGGAGATCATCTTTGTTAAGTATCTCATATGTTTGACCTTCTAAAATGTTGAATATGTAACTTAAGGTCTTTAAGTTAAAATTTTACTTAAAATTTACCCCATATATATATATATATATATAATATCGTATAAGAGAAAAAATCTTGTAATTAATGTATTGAGAAAATATTTAATGTAACGAGTAAAATGATGTTAGTGTTTGATATTATTTTTTTTTGCTCATCTAGGGTTTCAGAAACCAAACTTCTTGTTCAACAATTTGACAGTAATGTTTACAATTTTAACTTCAACAGATAATCTCATGCGGAGCCTGCGGTGTCATATCAAGAAAGATAGGATAAATGTTACATTTGCAACAACCCATACTCAAACAAAATATTTTCAATTGGGAGTAAGTTGCCTTACCAATAATTAAAACACATCCACTTGCTTAATCAAACTGAATTTTAAGGACAAAATTAACAATATTACGTGTATATTTTTTTCTCTTAACTCTTAATTTAATTCTGACAATTTTGTACGAGTACCCTATATTCAACGTTTGAAAAATACAAATAGGTATTTAAAAGCATATGACCGTATATTATATGTTGAAATTACACAAGAAAAAAATCATTGACTTACAAATTTTTTTCGTCAACTGTGAAAAAATTCAACAAAAGATAACTGTTTCATTATTTATTTATTTATGTCAAGCAACAAGTCTAACTGGATCTAGATCTGACAGTAAAAGTAAGATGTACGTGTTAAGTGGATTAATTAATTTGTCAAGTTTGCATGGAAATTGCACCCTTAATTTAAGAGGGACGGAATAATGAAATTGCATGGAAATTGCCTATTTTTCACTTTTCTACTATCCAATAGTTTAGATAATAAGTTTATAGTTTCGCTAAAATTTCGATATAGTTAGGATGAAAATTTATTAGGTTGATGAATGTGAACGTACGTGGCTTTTTCTTGACAATTAAAGTGGGTTGACTGTTTTAGCCATCTTCAATTTTGGTACAAATTTGCAGCCATGATGTTAGAGTAATTTTTGTGAATCCAAAGTTCTATTTTAAGCATGACATGCGAAAAAGTCTTACAATGGTAGAATGAGAAAAAAGAGATTAAAAATATAAACACGCAAAATCTACTATCCTTAATAGGCTGTGAAATTGTTCATACGCACGCACGCAGGCGAGCATAAAAAGTATACATAAATCCGATTTCATAGTTGCAAAGATTTTTACGTGAAAATAACCAATTGCTAATTCTATCATTCATACATGAACATTCGGCCTTGTTATTATATCGCCATTACAAAAATGATGTATATCCAACTATCCAAGTACGTTTTATTTTGTTGACGTATTGCTAGTTCTGCTATTGTGGACACTATTAATTAGTTTGTTATTTGGGGAACAGAAAAAAAAAAATAACACTTAGTCAAAATTATCTTTATTTCAATTTTTCTTCATAGATATTAAAAAAAGTTAGGTGCATAAATGAGAATCTTTAAGTAATCTAGTTAATCTTCCTTCCGAAAAATCTAGTATTTAATCTAAATTTCAAAATTTCTTCAGCGTATTAGAAAAATTCAGGTAGGTGCATAAATGAGAATCTTTAATTAGTATTCTAAGATCAATAAATGAAGAGGAGTGTTTGAATTTCGTAACTTCTTTCTTAATCTAATTTTGTTTTTGTATATGACCTTGAATTATTCGAAATGACTTTAATTTACATACGTAATACTAAATTAATTAAATACATTATCTTAAATAACATATTTTCAATGACGGATCTACCCTTAAGCCGACCGGAATTTTTTTTAGTGCTATTATATATTAATTCAATTTTAGCCTAGTTTAATCTAAAAAAAATATAGACAGTAACATGTCCTTCCATAAAATCTTGGATCCTTCTTTTATGTATATTGCAATACCTAATGAAAGTTAATGTTCACTCTTATGGGCTTAGAAAGTTTATCGTATGTTTATTAAGTATGAAACATTAGTAATTCATTATGTTTTGTTGTAATTCATATACAATTATGTTTAAGTTATTACATTTGAGACAAAAATACAACCTAAAATCAAGAATTAATACAACTATCAATTTATTTATTTTATACAATTGATAGCACTATCTTATTCATGTTAATCCGTCTTTAGCAAAAAAGTAAGGAGTAATGGTATTATCAATGCAGTTTTGATTATTGCCAAAACAAAGAAGGTAGAAAAATGCATTTTTTACTTATAAATCTTACAACATATTTTTATGAGTGCATTAAATGGGTTGTATCCTTATTGTATCTTGTGAAAGTATGAATCATGTAATGCATTCTGGTAAGATTAAGTGGTAAGAATACTCGGTAAGTGTAACATTGCTTGAAAATGTATAAATAAACAAATGTTAATTATTTTTAAGTGTTTTATATTATTTTGTCAATAACAAATTAGTTAACCATTAGAATTGCTCTGCTGAATACTGTCATGGGTTCAACTCTAGGGTCAATTGGGAGCACCCTAGGTCCAACGGTCCAACCCTCGCAATTGCAAAATCATTTTGTGATTAACACCGAGTATGGTCTAAAATGAAAAAGATTAATTGACATCTTTAAAAACTGGCTCTGATACTGCTTGCCCTTAACAAAAACTCATTCTGCTGGCAGATTTGATGACACAAGAAATCCACATTTTCTCACATTGTTTTATGTACACTATATGGACCTGTAATGGAATAACAATTAATATTATTAACAAGAGTGTGCATTATTTTAGCAAACAAATTTCACAATCATTGTGGTGGGCCATTTTGTAATAAATATTATGATTGTGGTGTATATCTAATTTTATCTAATATAGAAAGCGGGGGGTAGGGCCGGTTTATGAAGTTGTTAAAAATTAAGGATCGCATTATTGAAAAAGTAATTATTTATACTACTAGTGAAATTTACGACTTTAGAAGTATATAATATAATATTGTATTTTGATAATGAAAATATTGTTTTACTAAATCGCTACCCAAAAGTAAATTTTAAAATGATGAATGGATCAAAAGTGAAAATGGATCGAAAAGAGTGTTTCTCAAGAGTTTAATGGATTGAAAGCAAAAATAATTCTTAATATAGGACTTGAAAGCGACGAAGATGTAAACTTAAATACCATCCACAACAGTTTAAAATCTTTATAATTATCAATTGAAGTTAGAATCTCATCGAAAACATATATCTAGATAATTCTTAATAGAATAGTTAATTTCAATTTATGTAATTCACTTTTGTCATTTCTTAATTAAATTTTACTGTTTAGATTAATGTTTTCAAAAAACTATTCATATTACTAAAATAATTATTTATTTACTTAAATATATTATTATTTAAAAAAATTATATTCCATACATTTAAAATTATATATTAATCTGATAATAAATATAATCATTTGATTACATTTATCACCTTAAAAAAGGGATAGATGGGGTGTGGGGTCTCTTTCCTTATTATTTTCCTCTTAAACATTTATCAGAAGTGGGGCCTATTTTCTGTCCAAAGCAAATAATAAAAGCAATAGGGCAAAGTTTGACAATAATTATACCTTTATGAAAGCAACCCACCAACTACTCTCTCTCTCTCTCTCTATATCTCATCATCCATGTTTGTATGTACATATATATATTTATAGATGGTTGGATGGTTGCTTGTGAAAGTGTGAAGTTGATTTAAAGTGAGTTTGCCAAGCAAACAAGAAACCACATAGTATTAACTATTCACCACATCTAGCTATATATGTAAACTAATCAATATGGGTAGTTTTCACCTAGCAGCACTCATCATAATAAGAATGGTGGTCCCTCTTTTTCTTAGAAATATTCTTTATTGATTTGTATGCAATTTATTAATCAAATTGTATGGACAAATTAAAGAGAAACATTCATTGATATGTATATCTCTTGACTCTTGTCATGTTAATCAAGCCTCTTAGCCTAATGGTATGAAGCTGTTATTAGAATAATTTTGGGTCAACTTGAAACTCTTAAAGTCGAATATCGGCGTTGTCAAAATAATGCTTGGCTACTGGTAGTCACAAACCGCGAGGGGAAATTGATTTGTGCGCGAAAGTTGGCTCAAACACCCCGTGAGAAACAAAGAATAATAATATCTTGTCTTGTTAATACACGCGTGACTTAAAACATGTAACAAAACTTTATGCGTAGAAAGAATCATGTCTAAATGTGTATTAAATATGACACATATTTTTGTGTAAGACTGTATTCTTTTTTTTTTTAATTAATCATTCATATCAAAGACAATTACATAGAGTCAGACATAGAATTCTGTCGCCCTAGCTAACTAAGAACTACATAATTTGCTGACCAAAGGAGCAGCTTCAACTTTCTTCTGCATCACCAACCACACGAACCATACCATATGCATCAACAACCACCTACATAATAGGTGGACATATCTCCAACCACCCACAAAGGGTGAACAAACCACTTTATTGAGTACCACTTTATTAAGTTCGAATACCGCATCCATGGGTTTCGAACTTGTGATCTCTCTAATACAAGACTAGAGAGGATGTCACTAGACTACAAGACACAGTATATATTTTCGCACATTAATAAGTTTGTTCCTAATATTTACAGTGATATTCTTTTTTAAAACAAAGCAACAAGAATATTATATATCTTCTGCATAAAATGAATAAAAATTACTCAACAAATGAATCGAAGTTAATTTCTAGTGCTTTATTTATTACATAATTCGTTTTAACCATAACAGTCAAAATTTTGACGGCTAACCCCTATTTCTAATATTTAATCTATTTAATAACATTATCATTGTACTACAAGATTATGGTGCTTTTGTTAAATTAAATAAATTAATTTCAACAATTTATTTTGTACATAATCAAACTTAATTATGTAGAATCTTTCAAAAACGAACCAGATAATTGTTTCTTCTAGATTGAAAAATTGAGATACCCACTATAATTTGTTTAACTTTATCCAGGAAAAAGTGCTATATATAGTAAACGTTTCCCAAATAAAGCCTTCCAATTTAATCCGTGACAAAATAGTTTGAACCGTTGAGCGACACGTGTTCCAGGCCCACTAACTTTTGCATTTTTTTTTCTCTTTTATGGTTTGATTTTCTTCGATTTAGAAACAAGTTGAGATGTTCAATTATCAAAAGTAAATTTAGTACTTTATGAAAATTATGAAATACCCTACTTTTTTTCTTGCTTTTATTATATGTTTTAATTATTATTATTATTATTTCCAAAATTATAATATGGGAATTAAATTCCAAGATTATTCTTTCATTCAAGTATTATATTGACAGTATAATACTAATGTTCGTTAAAAATTACCACACGAAATCTTTTAATTTTGATATTTTTTTATAAAATTATACTATTTTCGCTCTAAATTAAGAGTTCATGTTTAAACATTTATTTAAAAATGTATTAATGTGAGCATGATAGATAATTACGAATAAAATTTGTTTAATTTGTATTGCGAAATTTGTTACATCAATTAAGGCTCCATTTGATAATAACATGATAAATGATAAGAAAAATACTAGATTTGTATAAGAAGTTGAAAAATAAGTTAAGGCACATGCTCATTTTTACGAGTAGATATCATCCGTCCTTCATTAATTTTTGTGAAAAAGTTTTTTTCCTTGACCATCAAAAAAAAATTTTGTTGAAAAAGTTATAAAGTAAAAACACATCTTACTACATGTCCAACTTATTTTTCAACTTCTCATAAAAATTAAATATTTTTATTTTTTTTCTCATGCTGTTACCAAACGGACCGTAAAATTTTACAAAGTTTTAATGGTAGTAATAGTAATAGCATAGGAGGAAGCAGATGATTTATTTAAGGCTCAAGGCCCAGCCTATACATATGCCCCCCCACAAACTCATGAATTTGAGAGGGGGACCATATATCCGTATAATACCTAAATTTTGACTAGTTTTATCATTGGATCGGATTTGAATTTAATTAAAATGAATTTAAATATATTTTATGAAAAATTATCAAATTGGATTATATAATGGATTACTACTATATTGATCTATATTTAAATTTGTTCATATTGGATATTCAGATCGGACTATAACCGATCTAACTAAAATTTTGATTATGTAATAATTACTTATAAATATATAAAAAATAATAAAACTAACATAAAAGCTTTTTTTAGGGGAAAAACCAAATGCACAAAAAACAAACAACTAGAGATATGATCCGATTTGTTAATCGAAAGCTTGACGGGTTTGTTCGAATTTGGATATAGAAATCAAAATTCTAATCTATATCCAACTAAACGGATCGGATCGGATCAGATTTGGATACAAATAAGATTCGAATCCATTAACAAACCTGTCTTAAACTATCCAAAACCCTGAAGAAACATTTATGAACATGAAAATGCTCCATTTGATGTTTTAAGTAGGCCAATTAATTTAAAAAATAAAAACAATTTTTTTGAAATATTTTGCATTTCAAAAATAATATGACATGACATTTTCGGCAAAATATTTTGTTACTACAAAATTAAAATTCATTCACTTTTTTAAGAATACACTAAGGCTTAGATTGATAAAAAGTTAAAAAATAATTAAAAATAATGTTAATTATTATGAAAAATTGAAAAAAATGATGAATGGGATTTAGTGAGATGTTTACCATCTTCAAGAAAAAAAACTTGCTTACGCACCAACCAAAAAAAATTCACTGAAAAACCGAAAAGAAAATAAAACATTTCACCAAATTAATTGTCTATTTTTTAGTGTCTTACATGCAATACATAAATACGGAACTTTACAAAACTAAACTTTTATTTAATATTATACAAAACATAAGTACTAGATTCTTAATTTAAAACTGTGACCCGAATAGTGGGGTTGCAGAGAGCCCAAATTAAAACAATCCATAAGTACGAACTTTGGAAAATGAGTCAGAAAGGAACCAACAGTAGAGACTCAGACTAGTGAATTATTTTGTCACACCATAAAGGATATTTACAGTATTGATTTAAACCTTTCAGAGAGTTTGGGTTTTAATAGCGAGCTGCTTTTGCTGCTTGTACTACCCAAATATCATAATATGGGAATTTTTGGGACCATTCTATTCACTCCAAAGTTTGTATACTCCCTTTAATATTGGAATTCTTGTTTAAAGTAAATTTTTTTTAAAAGGGGAAACAAAATAGATGGTTAGGGAGTTTGGACCCATTTGCATTTGCGCGCACTAAAATAAGTCCATTCTTAATTTATTGAGTTTTTATTGAGTCCTCCGATTACAGGTCTTACTCAAAAAAATAGTATGAGGTAATTCACTATATTTTAGTCGTTATGATTGATTACTCAAAACTCTTTTCACTCTCGATGAAGAATACTTTTTCAATACCTAATGTATATATATATATATATATACGGAAAATTTCACATGCGGACCGGTCCGTACGGACCGGGACCTTTAGCGACGCTTTTTCGTTGCTAATAACTAATATGACGGAAAACCGTCGCTAGGTTCCGGTCCGTATACGCTCTGTATATATATAAATTTGCAATAGTTAAATTATTTTATTCAATACAAGAGATGTATTTAGCATATTCCTATAAGGATGGGTGACATGAGTTTCTATTATATATACAAAACAATTACATAGGGCCACCACCATAATACGTCAACAGATTAAAAAGCCGTTGGCCTGTTAAATAATTTTTTAACAATTTATTAAATTGGCATTAGTATTTTCTGAAAATGCGTTGTCGAATTACTCATAATCTTGAAACGTTAAATTCCGATAGAAGTCTTACACGATTGGAACATACATATTCACTTTATAAGAAAAAAAATAATATTAATTACAATAAGAAAAATAACGATATTTACCACCATAAGTCACATTAAATAACAAAATCTTTTGAAGAAAAAAGATGATTGAATTCAAATATGTTATAAAATCACAGTTAGATATTTTTCACCGTCGAATGCATCACTAAACAAAATAAATCTTTTGTGACGATTTGGTAGCAGAAAAAAATAATTTGATAGTACTTATGATCTGTTCAAATCTTCTAACTAATTTAGAATGATATATGATCATATATTTTAATCCACCTGTTAAACTTATATAATCATTGATCTAAATTCTAAAGAACCAATAATCAAGATTTTGAATATCCCCTCGTCCGCAAGTAATTAAGTCACTTTTTAATTTCACATGTTTTCAAAAAAATACTAATTCTGATACAATCAAAATTCTTTTATTATTGTAAGAGCCCCAGAAATTAAGCATTACTCTTCATTTTATTGATTATTTAATGTGGTGAATAGTTTTGTATACAACGACAAAATTATCTACCTTTCATACCAATAATTAAAATCTGATTTGGAGTAGAAATAATGTAATATTACTTTACAAGCCTAATTGATAGAGTAGTTGTAAATAAAAAAAGGCCCTACCTCAAATAGATTATCTATTTTTATATACACTAAAAATATTATTTATGCAGAAAGAGTACTGATACAGTATCTTATAGTTTTTAATTCTCAGTTTATTTTCTTATTTATATATGTTTGTCAAGTACTTTTATAGGGATATAAATACCTTACGTTAAAAAATTGACATATCAATATGTCATTTACTTATTGATTATATTAAGTCGCGATGAGATTCTTTTAACCAATACATAATAACCACATTTGATATGTCAATTTTTATATCTGCCTAGAATTATTAATATATGTAAATTAAAATAAACACCACCTAAAATCAGGGATAAGTGAAAAGCAAGTGGGGAAATGAAACACAGTCTTAATTTCCAAGTTAGTAATAGTAATTGATTATGAATTAGTAGTATCTACAAAATAATACAACTTGATCTTATTTTACTAATGTATTAATTAATAAAGTTTTATTGTTAAACAAAATCATATATATTTATACGGGAAGGATCAGGTGTGGACCAATCTGTACGGACTGGTTCTTTTTATGACATTTTTGCGTCATAAAAAACAACCTCCAAGTATTTTTATGACGGAAAACCGTCGTAAAAGGACTAATTCGTAAGGATTGGTCCGTACCAAAAAAGGATCCTATATTTATATATATACATATATGCACCATAAAGCAAGCATCCTTAGGTACATACGTCAAGAAATTGAATAAATATTAGGCACATTCATAAATTATTGCCTAATCTACTATCTATTACATCACTAATCATTGGAAAACAAATGACACAAAAGCGTGTTTGGTTGGTGAGAAAATGATTAAAAGCAAAAACAAAGAAACTATGTAGTCATGCAACATCCAACTACCTCTAGCCAATCAAGTACCAAACAGGTCATAAGGTTTTTGTTTGTTTAGCATTGATTGGGTATTAACATACGAAGTAGGTTAAACTGATGCACCAATCCAAATTTTCTCCACCATAAAATGAGAAAATATAAAGAATAACTTGGATTATAAGAGTCAACAAGTTGTTGCTTAAGACATTGTTTAGTATAAAATAAATAAATTAGAAGTATTATCAAATTAAAGAATGGTTACTTCGGAGTGCAAAAATCAATCATTTAATGTGTTTTATCTTAATCTTGGTTTTCTTATGTTTACACCAAAAGATTAAGTCGTATGATCTACATAAGTGATAAGCTGAATATCTAAAGCTTAATTTGAGGATCTCAAATTTACTAAAAAATTCACCTATTATAATCCTTTTGAGAGCTTTGTAGACTTTGTAACGTATCGTGTCTAGTTGTTTAATATTGGATTGTGTTAAAAGTTGTCAACCTATAGCCGTCATTCATCCATTGTTCATAATCAATTTCTTATCTTATCAGGCTCGTGTATCATGTGCAATTGTTTTGCGTCATATCTTTGTCATGTATTCGCCATATACAACGAATTGATGTCATATATAGCTAAGTTATGCAACTTGATTGTTCAAGAGAATCTAATTTGTCAACGATGCGAATCCCATATGGGTAGACCTTAACCTGTTAACTCTACATCAACTATAGCCTATTTGATTAACTATTAATGTTACAAGAGGGTTTGGTCTGCTCGAAAATGTAAAAAAAATGTATTTGATTGATATTGTAATTAAAAGGACCGTGAGTCACAACAGCTTTTTACATTTTGATGCAAATCAACCACACAAAAACCAAACAGGCGTTATGTGTTTCATTTGCATGAAACACTTTATGTGCTTTTAGCAAAACCAAAAACAACTATCAAGTTCGTGTCGGGGTTAACAACAGTGTTAAACTTTATTCGTACACATCTGCGTGCACACACAAACGCCATTCACCAACGAATTAAATAATGCTCTATATATACTTCAATAATTTTGCTCCTGAAACTAGACATTTTATTTTTCAAAACATTTTTGCTCAATAGCAAGAGAAGCTAAATCTAGTCCATTAGCACAATGGGACAGGGTTCAAGTATTGGGAACTGGCCTCTCCAAAAACGAAAGTAATGTAATTACCATCTTACCCCTCCCACGACCTGTCGTGAAGGAGTTTTGTACACTAAAGTACAAGCTATTTTAAGCGAGCCAAAATTGGCCACACCACCAAACTTGATAACTATAACATTTCCAGTAATGTTTATCATAATAGCGCAAGCAGAGGGAGGGCCTTGGAGAGATATTTGGGTAAAGTGGTCCACAAAAACCATGTGGGCTGGTCAGTTCTTTTAAGACCTGTGGGGGGGCCAACATCCACGCCCTTCACAAATTCTACTTGGTTAACAAATGTCCACTCAATACAACTCCACTCAATCATTGAGACAGACTAGTAGACCTGTCGACATGTGTGTGTCATGTTTAAAGCATGTATTCGTTACAATATAACGTTTATTTGCAACGTTTAATGTGTTCTAGTCGACCATTTGCGTAATTTGGCTCTAACGAGTCAGTCAATCCATTCAGTGAGTTGAACCCAGTAAACATCGACCCGTTAACTGATAATCCTCCCTCCCACGCCTTAGAGAGTAGTATAAATATGTAGTGTGTATCCGCACTTGGTTTCTATGTAGACTTAACTAAGAGGGAACATCAGTGTTTTTGGACCACGTACACAAAGAACACATGAAACAAGCTTTTCCCAACACCACACATCTTCGACCCGAAAAATAAATACAAACATTTATTTGAATGATACATTTAACGGTTACAATGCTTCTTGACAAAAAAATATATATATATAACAAAACGGACCGACCATAGCTAGAATAGCAACAGTACAACAATAGATAAATATATTAAGGGAGCGAAGATAGTGCTCATACAATATAACAGCAACCTTCATTCTAACAAGACGAAATACACAACAGATTCATCTGCTATAGAAATAAAGATGTCTATAGCAGGACGGAAAAAAAAGGAGAACAAAATAGTATCTCACAATAGGAAAGGTTATCCATATAAAGATATTTTCACTACTAAAATATGGTGGCGCTTAAAATCATAAGAACCTGGTAATCGAGTGCACTAACCGAACCAGTAAGCTTGGTTTGGTTCATTCTTTGCCATCAGCGGCACGAAGAGAGCCAAGTTGAACGGGAGCTTGGGTTCCCACAATTTTGGATGACCCATAAACTGACATGTCAACACCTTGACCTTTCTCTTTCTCAATTTGCTCCTTGATCCAAAAGTATGTGAATCTCAGCCCATCCTGTAATTGTATCAAAAGAAATATATGGAAATCATCATTGAGTTGGCAGTTTGATGATCAAATAGGCCCTCAACTTCAATGAACTTTCGTTTTTTCTTTTTTGGAAATCCAACCTGATATTTTCCAATTTTTGCATTATATATAAGATTCCAATTTTAGAACTTTCTAAATCTTGTTCGACTTGAATTACTGAATTGGAAACGCATTTTGAAAATCCAAAGATGAAAGAACCCTGATTTT
Organism: Lonicera japonica; assembly: GCA_021464415.1. Taxonomy (NCBI): domain Eukaryota; kingdom Viridiplantae; phylum Streptophyta; class Magnoliopsida; order Dipsacales; family Caprifoliaceae; genus Lonicera; species Lonicera japonica. Next base: position 54,279,371 of record CM038465.1, read on the forward strand.
TCTGTTCATTTTTCTGAATCCGCGTCAATCAGATTTTTTCTGCAATAATTCCAACTTTTTCCAATTATGTCTAATTTCCCCAAAAACTTTATGAATACAAACAATTCTGATCCTTTTCGAATATATCCTAAATTACTCCAATTTCCAAAATTATACTGACATGTATGAGGTCGAAGAATCAACTTAAATGATCAAGTTAAAGAGCCCAAATGATGCGCTAGAATGTTCATCAGTATGTGTTATAAGTGCCTCACACATTAACCATTCTGACACATCATTTGAGCTCTTAAAATGAAGTTGATACATGTATCATTACTCTATTGAAATTTTCAAAAACTCTGCCAAAATTTTCCTAATTCCCGACATTGTCGCTTTTTTCAGAATTTGCCAAAAATGCTAGTTTTGCATCAGCAGAACAAATATTTTTCCCTTTTTTCCATTTCCAGAAGCTCTTTCAGATCCGGCCAAAAAAAAAGAGGCAAAGTATTTAAAAGCCATACCTTTAGTTTCATGGTAGGGGCCCAACCAAGCTTCTCTTTGATCAAAGTGTTGTCTGAGTTTCGACCGCGAACACCCTCAGGGCCAGGGATGTGATGGATAGGGAGTTTCTTGTCCTCGAAGCTCAGCACAATCTCAGCCATTTCATTCATGCTCACCATCTCGTCACTTCCAATGTTAACCGGCTCCCTGAAGTCCGATTTTGTCAACCTAGAAAACGAAGATTTATATTCATTTCAATATAGGAATTAGCAAGGATGAAGAGGCTGACAACAAAATTTGAGTTATAGCATGCTCCCAACCATAAGTTTGAATAAAGCATCTTCAATATAATTTGATTACAGCAAAAAACAAGGGAGTTTTGTAGGGAGCTGTTTTCCATGGAAATTGTGGAAAACATAAAGTTTTCCGGCTTTTGAGGTGTTTGGAAACCAATTCCATGTTATGGCCAACCAATACTCACAATCATCCTAAAAAACAACCAAAGTTTTTCTTCGAGGATGGGGACTAAGAATTCAAATCCATGGAAAAATCAACAGGGCATGAATTCCAACACATCTTCTTGCCGGAAAATAATATAAACAAACACCTACAAGTATTCCATAGAAATCAATTTCAAGGAAAACAAATCCAAGGGAAGCAATTATTCATTTATCAGCAGTGAATAGTGACATAGAGATGCAATTCTTTTAAGAAATCTCACCATTTTTTTTATTTATTATTATTATTTTTTTTATTTTTTTTACAAATTAACAAATGGACTCTTGATTTCACTAAGGAAAGATATGTGGTTGAGCCTAGTTTAAATGGGCACTTGAATTTAACAATAAGCCTTCAGTTTAAATGAGAGCTTAAGCAGATAAATAATTCTTTGAGATGTGACTTTTTACCTCAGAACACCTTCAACACATTCATCAATGAAGGTGAAAGAACGAGTTTGTAGCCCATCTCCCCACATCTCAAACTTATCAGTGGAAGTCAGTGCTTTCCTACAGAATGCAGCAGGTGCTTTCTCCCTCCCGCCTGTAGTAATCAATTGATGCGTAACAAAAATTAATAAAGACGCCTAATAGACCAAATTTTCAGTCACTTAAAAGTAACTACTACTACCTATGTCTCAAATTAATCAGCCCCGCTTTCCTTTTGGGGATGCCCGCACATTAAGAATCGCATTTGTAAAACCAATACACCAACTACTCCCTTAGTCTCAAATTATGAGTCCCGTTTCCAAAAATAGGCTATGAAATAGCGTGAGATGCCAATACTAGTGTTTTATTACAAAGCAACTATCCTGGCTATTAGCTAACCTAATCTTGAGGCCTTGATAAGTGAGGGATGAATATTTTTATAATGTTTCGCTTTCAAACCGGGACTCTTAATTTTAGGTAGAGGGGGTATCAACATTTGATTCACTAATCCCTGTTTATTACTCCTTCCGTCCCTAAATAATTAACAGTCCACGTTTGACTTTAGCATTTTTCAAGAATGCACTAATTTCATCACTATCAGTGTTTTAGAACAAAACTTGTTTCCTATCGTGAGTTTGGGTACGTTGATTCTGTTCTGAAAAGAAAGTGGACTCTTAATTTGGGACGTATCCCAAAAAAGAATAGTGGACTCTTAACTTGGGAAAGAGGTAGTATTATCTTAAAATATACCTTTCCATGTTCCAAAGGGTCCATAGATGTTATGGAACCGTCCAATGCGGCACTCAATTCCAAAGTCCTTATTGTAGTGTTTGCATATCTCCTCAGTTGCCAGCTTCTCTAATCCATAAGCATCTTGAGGCTAAAAAATGGAAGTAATATAAAATCAGATCAACTACATTTAAATAACCAAAAATTAAATCAGTTGTGCGGGACAAACCTCTGCAGGCCAAGCGTCAGACTCCTTCAAGCTCACATTAGTTTCCAACTGCTTAAATTCAGGGTAAATGCAAGCACTGGAGGCGTAAAAGAACCTTCACCATAATTAAAAAAACCAATTAATAATAAGTTATGTAAATTTTTGGGCCGTTGTATATTTGACTATGTTGAATGCAAATTGACTTTTAGATCCCGCATGGAAAAGTATTTGAAGAGCAACATCAAATAGCTAAGATACAGTAGACTCAACTGTCCATATCACTCATGTTTGAAGAGCGAGAATCTCGCTCTTCTGAGTGTCAAAAACAAAATTTTAACTAAGTTAAATATAACACTATGATTTCAAAAGCATGTTGGAATTGGAGTCGATAATAATTGTACCCTTCGAAGTAGCTATTCAAAGGCCAAATAGGTCACTTAAGCACACCTTAGACGCAAACTATTTAAGCGTATCTCTGAGATGCTCGAAGCATTTTGCCAAGATCGAATTCAATATAAACTTTGATCTTAAAGAATTTACATGGCTAAACATAAGAAACCAATTCGCTAGAATCTAATATTATAAAGCCAAGACTGTGTCACATTTTTTAATTTCCAATTTAACCTCTTTCAGTCTTCTTTTTCATTAAAAATATGCTTCTAACAAGGAGTGAACCTTAACTCCTAAGAAAGTTGAATGGGTCCTCAACCACTAGGCCACTTACTACTTTTGTTCAATTCATTCATCCAAATTAGATATATATAAATTGCACATAGATCGAGTGTGCAGGGTAATCTTCTATAATTAATTCAATGAAAACCAGACCAGAAACTGCAAGGAGACAAACCTCTTAACTCCATTGATTCTGGAAGCCTCGATCATGTTAAAGCTGATCATAGTGTTGTTATAGAAAATGACCGAGTGATTGGACTGAATGAATCCCATACCTCCCATATCCGCAGCAAGATTAAAAACATGGTCAACTCCCTTTGTGACTTTCAGACAATTATCCATCACCCTTAGGTCTACAAGAATGAACTCATCGCAAAACATATCCTCGGTCATGTGCTCGTTTTTCTTCCAATCAGAAGCAATGATGTAATGCCCCTCACTCTTCAGACGCCTAGCAATGTGAGAGGCAATGAACCCACCTGCTCCGGTTATCGAGATACGGAGCTTCTCTAATGGCCAATAGGGTTCCCTCTCAAGGTTTTCGTAGGTGTATGCACCATATTTGGTTTGGCTAGTGCTTCCCATACTATAGACCTCATCATTATTAAGAAAAAGATAGTAAGTGTAAGGTTCATGAGGATAAAAGTCATGAAGTTCAAACAAATTGATACTGTTATGAAGACAAATAAAAGAGTGTAAAACAAAATTCTTTTGAGATTTGGTACTTTTAAGGAAACAGTAATTTCAACGTAATCAAAGGTCAATGATACAACTTATCTTCTATCTCGAGAAGTGGTACATTGATTATATCCCAAAAAGAAAACAGGACCATTAGAGATTTTGAGACATCCCGAAAAGGAAAGTGGGATTATCCTTTTGCGACAGGAGAATAATGCAAACAATATTTTAAAATGTATAGGTATATATGGAATCACAACACGACAAGTCGACAAGTAAACCATCTCACTTAGCGGTTGGAATTTACAAAACGAACAAAGAGCATAAAACAAAATCCTTAAAGAAATTGTGGAGATGTATTGTGTTTCAATTCTATAATAGTACGCCACTGGTCTAGAAGCAAACTAGGAGAAGTAATACACGTCACCAAAGCGACAATGTTGGACAAGACAACTATAATTAGAACAAATAAATGCGAGTCAAACTAAACCAAAATTTATGGACCAATAACTAGTCAGTGAAACAGTGCAGTTTCCTTCGACATACGTTTACATCCATCAATTCCGTTACATATAGAGAAAAAGAAGGATTTGAACCGTCACAATTTTGAATGACTTCAACAAGCCACACCCACAAAAATTTCTGGGATCAAATATCTTGTGCCATTCAAAATCGTGTGGACCGATGACATTTCCACGACTCTAAGGCTGTGCTTTGTACAAGGAAAAATAATGAAATATTGTGAAGGTGAAATACATTTTAGTTTGCACAAGTTAAGAAAAGGTTACTTTTTCACCCAAACGAAAAATACTAATCCCTCCATCTCAAAAAGATAGTCCCACTTTGACTTTGGTACTTTTTAAGGAAACTACCAATTTCAACCTAATCAATGGTCAAGAACACAACTCATTTCTACCGTGTGTACATTGATCATGCGCCGAAAAGGGAATGCGATTATCAATTTAAGCCGTCCCAAAAAGGAAAGTGGGAGTATCATTTTGAGAACAGGGGAGTATATACCGAACTAAAGGAGGGCTAAGCAGTAAAATGGAAAGCCTAGGGTTTGCCCAATATTTTTAGTGTTAGTGTTACATTTGGTTCGAGTTTTTATAGGTTCTTGGAATCCAAAATTGTAATTTCACATAGAAAATTTGAGCCTCATCAACTAATGATTCAACTCTTGACATGAATTATAAAAGACTCCTAACATGAATTTACTGATTTAGGATTATGGGAACGAACCAAAACTTAAATCAAACGAGTTAGTCCCTCCTTGGTCCAGATTATTTGGTTTCATCGAGATGTGTGTGTATACATAGATAAATAATAACATATATAATACACATATATGTATGTATATAATGCTCTCTCCAAATGTGTAACCTACTATAGACAAAAATCCACATCAAGTATATACAAGAAAACTACTTTGAAGTATAACAAAAGCTAAGTAGAGGAAAAAATCAAACGAAAGTGGTAACAAATCAAAGTGTATACCTACATACACACATAATTTATGTCCAACAACGCCAAAAACAGAGCATTTATCAAGAAACAGAGCAAAACCTCACCAAATCAAGAAAACAAACAAAACCCACAAAAATTAGGTCCAAAACTCCCCACCTCTAGCAACCATACATAAAACCCATGCACAAAATTACAACAAGACTAACAAGATTACAATGAGAATTTCAATCATAAACAAAATTCCAAATCAAAAGCAAAAGCAAAAAAAGGGAAATGGGTAAAGCTGTGAATTGAATTACCTGAAAGAAAGTCGAATTGGATAAGAATTGTGTATATGGGTTTCGAGTAAAAAATTTCAGAAGGAAAGTTGAACGGTAGATCTCTGCTCTTACCCTTGGAAGGGAACCTTGTTCCTATTTATAGGAGGAGCTAGTGAGCATGAAGCCGACAGTGGGGCGTTACCTTTTTGATTTATCCTTCCCAATTTTCGTTTTATTTCAGTTTGGCCTTTTGGAATTTATGTGGACATGAAAACCGATACGGTCCGTTAATTGGAAAATTGGGTTGTTTTGCCGTAAATCTATCTGATGTTTACTTTTGATTCTTCACAATATCTCCTTGTCATGGTTCTAAGTACTTGGGTAGATTTAATTAAAATCGGTCTTGCTTCAACATAAGCACTCAAGGTAAATTTTGACTATTGCAAAAATATTATGCAACTAATTGTGAAAATAGTATAAACTGCAAAAGAGATTTATTTGAGGTGTATAAAAATTGATTCAGATATTATTTGATTGAAACTCAAAAAGAAATTTAAGGAGAAATGCTAATCATACAAAGAAAAAAAACTGTTAAAATTACTCTACGCTAATTTAGGTAAAATGATATAATTAGCAGCGGATTCAAACCAACAACATCAATGGTGAGTATATTTGTGGAATAACTTTTGGCTAAACTTTTTGTATGTTTTTAGTATTTCTCTTCATGATTAAGACACACTTTTGCCAAGGTTGTAAATGTACTTGCAAACCATGGTAGCAAATAATAAATGATAGATTACCATTAGTTTTCTATTTTATTTTTATATTACCTTTAAGTATCAAGTGTATCTTAATTTAAATTTATTTTATATTATAAAAATAAGATTCAATTTTTAAGAAACTAATATACTGTTTAATCATTAAACTACTTAACATTTTTTTATTTGTTTTATATTTTAATTTAAATTAAATATATCTAAATTATAATTAAGAGGACTACTATTGACACACACCATTTAACTCTCTAACACTCCGTATCTCTAACACTCCATAGGTACACTTACAATCTTCCTAACACTCCACCACTCGATATTTAATTTTAGGATTAATTAACATTCATCTAAAAAACACTTCACTCTTACTCTCTACCATTCCACTCTCTCTCATCTTCAATCTTCTTCTTCTTCCACAAATCAACACATTGCCATTAAGCATTTTTCAGAAATTCCTGTTGGAATTAAGCATTCCACTCTCTTTATAATTAAAAAAAAAAAAAATCACACCACTCACCCCATAAATCTCATCTTCAATTTTCTTCTTCTAACTTTTTCTTTGACAATCTAATTGTTCCACTCTTTTTCTTTGACAATCTAATTGTTCCACTCTTTTTCTCTTGAACTTTTTTGTTATTGATTAAAAAAAGTTCCACCGGTGCACACATCATGTCAAAAGAAAGTTTTGCCATGAATGAAGATTTACTCGGTTCCTACGAACTGAATGTTGTTCATCATAATCGACTGAAAGGAACCGAGTAAAACACAAGTCACTCGGTCCTAAGGAACCGAGTGAAATTGAAAAAATAACCCAAAGCTTAACTCGGTTCCTTAGGATCGAGTAAGCTGTACAACACTCGGTTCCTAAGGATCGAGTAAACATTCTTCTTGTTTTGTTTTTGTTTTTTTAATTTTTTTTTGCATTTGTTTGTATCCAATGATTTATAAATGAAAGAAAACGTAAAGGAATAACCAAAATATAAGTATCCTACTTCTTTTGAAGAAGGATGATGATTTGGATGGTGGTGGTACCAACAATGATGAAGGTGGTGGCGGCAATTGTGGTGACGAAGAAGAAGAAGAAGAAGAAGAAGAAGAAGAAGAAGAGGCGGCAATGGTGGTGGTGGTGGTGATGATGATGATGATGAAGTTTAAGGAAGTATTTAATGTTTTAATCATTAATTAAAAAAAAAAAAATAGTGTGTATTAATAGAATAATCAACATTTTTTTTAAGGGAGTGTTACAAAATAAGTTGGAGTGTCAATAGCAATACCCTATATATGTCGCATGTGCAGGTAGTCTTGTTTTTTAAAAAAAGCTTGTTTCAAAACAGATTAAACGGTGACACAATAAGATTATTGAAAGTATTGTTGTTCATTTAGACTTCTTAATATTTGACGACCCAAAATTGCATGTAGACTTCAGACGATGCAACTACGGCTGCCTAACATAAAAACTGATAGCTTTGATTTATTTACACATACACATCTTAACGGAAAAAAAAAAGGTATTGCATATGAATTTTCAAGGTAAATTAAGCAACGGAAGAGAAGACAATTTTGTTATTTTATTATTTTATATTTTTATTTGATAAATTATGAGAAACAATTTCCATATTTAAGTCTTTTTGAATTTTGAGTAATTTGGTTACCATATGCATAAATTATTTTGATATCAAATATCATTAAAATCAAATCTTAGTTATTAAGGTAGTTAAATTTTAGTATTATTAATTAGCTATCTTCTTATTATAATGAAATCAACCAATTATGAGAATTAATAAAATTATGTGAGAATTTTTCTCGGTCCTTAGAAAATTCTAGGATTTTTTTTATTTTTTTTTGTGTATTCAAGAAACTAAGGTTAAAGATGTTCATAATCCTTCTTCTTACCCCATGTCCATTCTATATCAATATGATAAATCCGCTTCTCTTGTTTATATAACCATATATAAATTTTGGTTGACTCATTGAAAACTCAATGCAGTAGAAATTATTTTTAATATAAAGAGTTTTCTAGAAATGCTTTGTATATGTTTAGTTGGTAAAAAGAAAGAAAGAAATAAATTAATTCACAAGTTTCTAATTAACATGTAATTTACATCAAAATGTGTAAAACTATATTAAAATAACCACAATCTTTTTATTTACTTAAAGTCAATCAAACTTACTTAAACTTCTTCCCCCAGTAAATTGTTTAGAAATATAATAAAACCACATAGGTGTTAGTAAAATTGAAAATTATGTGGATTTTTCCACCCTCCGCTAAGATTTGAATCACAAAAACTCTGGTTTTCTTTCTCCTACCCTATGATCAAACAATAGTTTATGAGGGATACAATTATAATTTTTTATTCTTTAAACTGTATAAAACTTGTTTGAAATTAGACCTTATAACCCAATGGATTTAAGTATTAATTTATCCATATATTTTAGACGTGATTAGATAAAGTGGTAGAAGTTTGTATAATAAGAACAAATTAAATCACTGGCCCAATGTAAGTCAAAACTTTGACAGCTGCCGGGGAGTTTCTCAAAACAGTTACTACACTGTCAATAATAGACATGTTTTTCATTTGTGTATACGAAACTTTGACAATTTAAATTTATCTGAATCTCAATATTAAATAGATTTTTTTTTTCTTTTACGCAAGAGGTGATGAATTTTAGTAGTTTTTTTGGAAAAATAGTAAGGGGGAGGATCGAACCGTGACGTCATGTATGATATGCTGCATGTTTAATCACTTGAATTTAGGGTGCATTTGATTGCAAGTATGAAATTTGTATGAAAAGAAAATAAGTTATAGGTAATTGAATTGCCTAGAATTGAGTTGCATGAAATATGTAGTGTAGTGTGTCTGATTGTCTTAATTTTCTACTCGAAAAATATTAGTTGTATTATGGCATTTTTAATATAGAAAAAATTATTGGTGTTTTTTTTTTACATAATTATATAGTCATGATGGATCTTATTTAATTGATCTTGATTAGTAGATTTTAAATATTAAATTTTTATATTATTTTGAATTTTATATTTTAAGTTATGGCATTTTCAATGTAGAAAATGGTAAAAACCTTGTCTCGAGAACCGTGCTCAAGCATGGAAAACAAAAAACCACCTCTCCCCAAAGAAAACATTTTCCTCAATTGCCTAGAAAATGCACATGTGTGAGGCAAAAATGTGAATTGAATTGCCTGGAAAAAAAAGTCAATCAAATACCTAAAGCTGTCAAATCAAGTGAAAAATGCTCATTTTTCATGGAAAATGTTGCCAATCAAACACACTCTTAATTCTAGATCTTAAATAAATATTATTTAACAATGTTGTTATGTTACTATAAAGCATATCAATAGCTCAAATTAAATTTCAAAAAAATAGGAGCAATATTTGAACAAAATTTCTTCCAGATTTAATTAGGCATTCAGTTGCATAATGATATATTTGAATTACCTTTTGACTCTTAGGTTGAATTGTATTCCTTTCAATATTAATTAGGGAAATGATATTAGCACTCCACTTTCATCCTTAGGCACTCTACTTTTACTTTTAGTGACATAAAAAGTGTCCCAAATGATATATATAAGTGTCACTAAAAATGAAAGTGAAGTGCCTAAGGATGAAAGTGGAGTGCTAATATCATTTCCCTATTAATTATTATAGTTTCACCATTAACAGTGAAGTTTACTCATTTTCTCTTTTTATGTGACATCCAATGATTAGATAATAAATAGCAAGCGGCTTAACCTACATGGTAAAAGGGGTTTTTTTTTTTTTTTGTTTGAAAAAAAGAAATGGAATATTATTAATTCAAATCGTTAAACAGGATATCGGAAACAAAAGGGGGGCACATTACTTTTCACACATTACAATCAGAAATAGAATTCACTATTTTCGCTAGGCTATGAGCAACGGAATTTGCTAATCGAAAAATAAAATGAACATTACATTGAATAAAATCTTTTAAAAGAGTCTTACAATCATCAAGAACAAGACCAAGGTTAGAGCTCTCGCCTTTAGTATTATTTAACGCGTCAACCACTAACTTAGAATCCGATTCGATAACTATTGGGTCCTCATGTCTTCCTTTAATCCAACTTAGAGTTTCACGAAGACCCACCGCTTCAGCTATTAAAGGGCTAAAAAAGGTCTCTTTGAATCTGTATGATCCTAAATTCAAATCTTACTTGGATTTTTTTTATTTTTTTATTGTACCTCTAAAAAAATGTGATTGAATATATAATAAAAGTGACTAAAACCCCCAAGAGATGGATTTTCCAAGAAAGTTCGTAGTCATATAAAAGTGATTGTGAATCGTCCGTGCTTATTTGACGCCTTCGTGATTAAAATTGAAGTTTTGTTATGCATGCGCCAAGCAATTTAAGTAGTTTATAATATTGCTTTTTATGTTTTTAATCCCATTCGCTCCCTTAGCTTTCGTCTTAATTTTTAAATATTCGGAGAGCTCAAACTTCTAATTTTTCAATTATAATATTTGTTTTTAGCCCGTACTCTTGTATATGACTTGTTTGTTTTGAAAAAAAAAGAAAGAAGAAAAAGGAATGGAAGTTTGTTAGGAAATTAAAATCACTTTGTTTTTTCTTTAATTTGAAATTAGAGAAAAAAACAATAATTTAATTTTGTTCACGCTATCTTTTTATTTATATTTATATTAGATGAAAAATATCTAATAGATGAAAAGTAGTGAAATGGCAATGTACCTTTCCTTTTCACTCGGAGGTCGTGGGATTAAGCAAGCAAAGCAAGAAAAACACCCTTAATTTCGTGTCATACCCAAATAACTTAGATATTCCCGGAGCTCAATTTCAATATAAGTTATACTATAGAATTGGAGATTCCAAACACAATGAATTAGCTCAACTTAAAATTGTTAAAGATTCACTAAAATTCATATTGAGTTGTATCGAGAAAATATTCAATACAACGGTTAGAACAATACATGTTATCACTTACTAATCAAATTGTAAGAAAGTGTATATTTATTTCTCTTTAATCGCATGTATCGTTGATTTCTTACAATTTAAAATATGTACTAATACGTTTCGTTGTAACTTTTGTATTAAATATTTTCACATTTGTATCATATCACATTAATATATTATGCCAGTTAGAGAAGCAACCACACATATGAAGAAGCTTCATGGTGGGCTTCAATGACTTGTCAAGTTATTCACCTATATAGCTAGCTTTCACAAATGCATTATTAATGTACATGTACTACACATAAAACAAAAATTATGAAACATCCTCCTCTTCCTTCTTTCTCCAAACAAATTAAGTGCAGTGGGAATGTCTACGAGGTGGCCCCTAGCGATTTTGGAGATTAGTTTTTATTAGTTAACTGCTTAACTTAATAACACGGTATTTCGGTTTGATTCAGTTTTAAACGTAACTTTTAAATATATTGATAACGTTAATTTTACGTTGTATGTCAATAGAACTAAAAGTTTCAATTAAATTGATAACGTTGATTTTACATTGTATATATGTCAATAGAACTAATTGACCGGTCGGGATTAATTCTGTTTTAGTTGGTTCGGTTGGCTGATTACGTTTTAATGCTTTAATGCGGAATTGATTATTTAATTGATTATTTTCCTTGATAAACTTATTTAACTAAGTTGCTTTGCTTAAATAATTTAAAAACGTTTTAAATTTCAGGTGATTACGTAGATAATAATTTGAAAGAATTTGGGGAAAGCAAGAAGAAAGGAAAAGTGGACAATCTCTTGTGTAAATATCCACATTCTAACTTCGGATTTTTGTATTTTTTTTAATAAACATTTTGTGTGTCCCTTTACACGACAAACGTACTTCTTTTTATAAGGATCAATTGTTATAATTTATTATGATTTGGACTGTACGTGATAATTATAAATTTAATACAACATCTAAATATACGACCTCTTTGATCGAGCCTCTTCTAGGATTCACGTGTGAATGTAATACTCCTATTTATTTACTTGTGTAGGTCGGAAAATACCCTAGAGGGGGGGTGAATAGGGTTTTAAAAACTTAATACGGAATTAAAACGTTTTTAAATTATTTAAGCAAAGCAACTTAGTTAAATAAGTTTATCAAGGAAAATAATCAATTAAATAATCAATCCCAAGAATAAGCAATAATATAAGCAATTTCAATCAATTAATATAACAAATAAATAAAGAGATTGAGTAAGAAAGATTGAACCAATTTAAAGTCGAAGATCTTTTGTCCACACGGTTCGGCTTGTTCCCCCTACTCCGCGCTCGGTTAGTTCCCCGAGAACTTCCACTAAAACTGATCTCCTTCCGGGTGAAGATCAAACCACTACAAGTGTATTCTTCTCACACACTCTACAAGTATTGCTACACCACAATACTCTCACAAGATACCCTCTTGCTAACCTTGTGAAATTTACCTTTCACAATTTCTAAACAAGAATTTACCTTCTTGTTTTTTCTATGAGATTTACCTCTAACAATTGAATACAAAATTGTTTGGTGATTCACACCAATTTACAATAACTCTCTCAAGTGTGTAAAGAATACAATTTGAAGCTCACACTAGAGATATCAAAATTGATCAAAATATATAGCTCAAGAATGAAGCATGTGATCAATAAAATGAATTGAATACTTGAATAACTTTGTATATATGTAAAATAAGTTTGTAGAATGATTCAAGTGTGTTAAAACATGTCTAAGACATCATATTTATAGCTTACAAAATCATATGGCCGTTGGGGATGATTAAGAGAGGTTTTGGCTTCAAGGTATACATTTTCAAACTTTCCAACAGCTAGTTTTGACAAAAAAATTCAAATTTGTTTTGTTAATTTCTCCCAATTTAACCGTTGGATCATGCTCAAATTTTAGTCAAAATTTCCAGAAGATGTTGTCTAACTACTGTAAAAATTTCAAAATGATCGGAGTTCGGGAAGTCCTCCATTTAACCGTTAGATCAAAACTGGGCAAAAATTGAGCGAATTTTATATGTAAAATAAAAATATTTTTCCAATTTAATAATTTAGTTCCAAATAAAATTCTAATAATTTTTGAACCTCAAATATATGTTTCTAAGATACCCATTTTTATTATAGCTTAAAATATGATCATTTAAAATTAATATGAATTTATTTTGAAACTCGATTTTTGTAAAATGATGTTTTTCAAATAAATTCAATTTCAAGCTAGTTTAAATCAATCTTTAAGAGATGTAAGAATATGTTTGAGCTATATAATCAATCAATGAAGAAACTTTACATTAATCCTAAGCAAACACTCAATTACCGAATAGATGAGTCTTCGAATGCTTCGATTTGTTTCTTCAAATTGATTCTTCACTTGAAGCTTTTCCCTTGAAACTTTTGCATATGATTCTTGATCTTTGTGCTTCATAGATTTGCATTGCTAGCTTGTGGGTGATGAGATTGATCTTCTTGTCTTGTCCAACGCTTGTAGAAGAATGATCTGAATTCGAGTAGATCGATTTTAGTCGAATGCTTCGTTGACTTGATCGGATATTGATTGAATGATCCTTGTCAAACTTCCTTTGAGCAATCATACTATTCTTGATTTTCCAAATAAGAAATCTATAATCTTATATCAAGAACATGTTAAATTACGCATGATTAATTTATTGTTATTATCAAAATAAGATTAAGACCTTCAAGGTCAACAACTTGGTTGAGCCAATTATTTTGAGTCCTTCAATATACATGCAATTGCCGATTAGTTGTCCCCTATTTTAATTTTGGCACCATTTTTAGTGTGCTTTTACATTTATTTCCTTTATTTTATTTTGTCCTTCGTACTTTAATTTTTGGTTCGAGATTATAAGTTTATCACTTAAAATGGAATAGTTTAGTATTTCTTTGTGTACTCGTGTTGGTGAAAACAATATTTATAAATATTCTTTTGCCGTGTTAATGGTTGTGAGATTTTTAATACAAGTGGTGGATTGATTTTGGTGATTCCAGGAATAAGAAGGGATATAAGGTCGTAGTTCATATTTGAAGATGGGTTTATTACACTTAAACTAGTGTGTAGATAGTTTTGGTGCATAAAAACTAGGTGTAGAGGCATTGAGTGAATACATATGTTCAAGTCCCAAAAGGGAGTCAGGATTAAATTAGGGAGAAACTTATTTGAAATATCTTAAATTCAATTCCGATTGCTTCCTTGATCCCTCACCCGAACCGGGATTAATTAGGGAAGAATATTCCAGAAAGAATGATACTTAAATTGACAAATTTACATATATTTTTTTTGAAATTGTTAATTTTGATGGACTAAATTATATCTTAACTGTTATTTATAAAGGGTGCGTATCGCTATCAGCATTTCACGAGTATGTTAACACTCCAAAAAATGTCTTCAAGGTTCGTTTGGTTTGACTTTTAAGAATGGAATCGGCATTCTAAATTTTTGAAAAACTTTTTTTCTAACATGTAAGATGTCTTGTCAATGTTTAGTTTGGACATAAATTTATCTTTTTTGAAATGTTGAATTATCTCTTTATATTTGGTTCAAACAAGAATAAAAATAAAATACATGTAAATTAATAAAATGTTCTTCATTTTATAAATTAAAAGACAATTTCTGGCAATTTTACAAAGATAAAATTTAAGTTTTTATTGTTGTGATAAGTCGTTGTATCTATTTAATAATAAAAAGAAAATAATAATAAGTTAATAACATTTTTTTTCTTTTAAAAAGAATATAAATGAAAAAAAAAGAAATTGATTTGTTAAGTAGAAAGGATACTTTGGTCTTTAGAAACAATTTTAGGAGAAATCTAAAAGAAAATACATAAAGTAATCGTCTATTCCATCTATTTATGAGGGAGAACGTTGAAGGCGTACTCCATTTTTGGAAGATTCATTTCTAACCCAAAACTCGAACCAAATATCGATATGCTTTTAGAATGGAATGTAGCATTCCGGAAATAATTTAAAACTCAAACCAAACGAG
Organism: Lonicera japonica; assembly: GCA_021464415.1. Taxonomy (NCBI): domain Eukaryota; kingdom Viridiplantae; phylum Streptophyta; class Magnoliopsida; order Dipsacales; family Caprifoliaceae; genus Lonicera; species Lonicera japonica. The sequence continues at coordinate 54,294,537 of CM038465.1, forward strand.
CCTTCAATATATATATAATATATTACAAAAAATGCATATAAAGTGTCACTAAAGATAATTTTGAAGTGTTAAAGTAGTTAAGTGGAGTTCTAATATGAAATTATCAATACCTTTATAAATGACAAACAAAGAGACATTTTGGTGATATTTGGTTGATGTTTTGAGTTGAGTTTTTAAGTTGAGATTTTAAATTTTGGTATTTAGTAAAATTTGGAAGTATGTTGAAAAGTGAATTTGGTTTTTGTTTGAGATTTTTTCAACCAACTAAAAAATTTTATAAAAAAATTTCAAAAAATAGTCACAATAAATCTTATTTTATAGATCTTGACGAGTAAGTTTCAAATATATATTTTTTATTTAATTTTGATTTTTGGATTTAAAGTTATGGTGTTTTAAAAAAAATAGAGAAAGAAAATAAAGTGAAATAAATTTTGAAAAGTATAAAAGTAAAGTTGATTTTAAGTTGAGTGTTTAAATTTTTTGTCTAGAAACATAGACCAAATAGGCGCTTTGAGTTTACACTCATGTTTTAGGTCATGTTTTGAGTTTAAACCCTATTTTTTTTTTATTTTGTTTGCATTTGCACCGGGCCGTTAGTCTATTAAGTTAATTAATATTCTTTTTGACTAAAATGCCCTTCTAACACTTCACCGGCTCACCCCATGTTTATTAATATTTTGAGTTTGTATCTCCATCTTCAAAAAAGAAAAGAAAAAACCAGATGTTGTTTTTCATTACAGAGTAAAAATAATGTGAAATTTTCAAGTTGAATCTATTATATTGTCTTAGAGAAACAAGATTAAATTTCTTGTAATGAAATTTAGTTCACTTGTCATTCGATTTTTTTTAAAGTAAGTCAATTTCTTTTAATTTACGAAAAAAATTAAAGTTCAACCCACTAAATGATTTAATTTTGAACTATTCTTATATTTTGATAATAAAATAGAAAATAACATGGATGGAACTAAAAGTTATTGTAAAGGTGGGGGGTGGGGGTTAAATATTCTCTTCATTTTACATTAAGATTTTTTTTTTCACGTTTCAAATTATGAGTTTTGTTTCTTTTTTATAATAATAACTGTTTTAAATCCCCGATAAAAAATAAGTTGTTTTAATAACTATTGACTAAGTAATCCTGAAAGTATTGTTCTCTTATAGGTAGGAAAGTTAAAGTGAGACTTTTAATTTAAGGAGGGGAATAACTAAGAAATCTAACCAATTTGATACATATAATCATATAATGTTGAATATTAATTAAGGAAGTTGGATTGGTTTGTGCACAATGCTAACAACAATTTTTTAATTTTAAAATTGATAGTTTCACTATTTTTTTTAAATATTGTTCTCAAGTTAATTACTTGTCAAAATTAAACATTTTTTCTATTGTAAAGTTTAGTATATCAATTACGTTCCAAAAGAAAATTAGATGAAAGTGAGACTATTATTAATTTAATATTAATGGAGTATTTTTTTTATTTTATGGTGTCATCAACTAATATAAAATATCTCAATAGTTTTAAAAAACTTTATATATTGTCCAGGTCATAACTCATGCCAAAGGAACTATTATATTTTTAAAAACCATTTAAAGGAAATGTAGGGGTGACAGTGTGAGAATAAGAGAGAAAAGCGGTAAAAGTAATATACACAAATTGATCTAGGTTGTTGGCACAATTTTTTTAAAAAAGACATATATTTTAAAATTAAAATGCCCTTGCCATTTTTTATATAAATTAATTGATACTTCTTTGGAAATTTACACGCGTATATATAAATTTATATATTGGATAATAATGGCTTAAAAGGGAAAAAAGATGGCGAGGGAAGACAAAAAAAAGAAAAGAAACGACATAAGCCTAAAGTACTCTCTCCCTCTCTCATGTTAGAGGGGGCATCAGCCTTATATGTATTTGATTAGGCTATACTCGTGTCATCCGGTACAGTGAAATAATTTTTTTTTAATAATAGGGTAAAAAAATTAACGTATGACGAATTTAAATCAACAAAATCAATAAGTCTATTTTGAGCTCATTATCTAGTCTAGTCTAACATTGTAAACAACTGAAATGTAAGTTCAATATATCTTTATGTTGAAAAAACTAAAAGTATACCAGATTGGACCGACTTATTTTTTAATTTTCTAAAGAGTCTTTTAATCATAATCAAACCACGTAACGATAAAATCAATCAGTCTATTTTGAGCCTATTATATAGTCTAATCTAACGTTGTGAACCACTGAAACGTAAGTTCAATATATCTTCATACTGAAAAACTAAAAATATACCGAATTGGATCGAGTTATTTTTAATTTTTTAAAAAGTCTTTTATTCATAATCCAAGCATGTAACGTACGTCCTAAAAATGACAGATTGAGATGATCAATAATGAATGAACATGTGTGTGATGTTTTTGTATACCGGAGCAGGTCCGGCCCAAGCTGATAAAGATGATAACTGGATTCCGCCTTTTTTTAGTAAGTTTTCTATATGTTTTTCTCGAGAGCATCTTTTTCTATTTATAGATCTGTATTTCGTGTTCCCCAAGATGGATTATGTTACCAGTGAAATGACCATCTAGGGCATACCTCATGGCCCCCGTGGCATTCATCCCCCCTCCACCTGTTGGAGGGACAGTTGTTGTAACTAACTTTTTCGTACTTTACACATGTCATTTCATCATTTGTTCGTGCAGTAATCATTCATCGTGTGATATCATCTATAGATGTCATCTTCTCATTGGTGAGGAGGCATGTGTTGATATGTCTTCTACTTGCATATTGGAGGTCTTTCTTAAATTGATCATCTTTTGCTCGGCGGTTTCTTCTTTTGCTCGGCTAATTATTATATTTGCTCGGCAAATATTACTTACAGTTTCTCACGTTGTTAGGCCTCACCTATGGTCCTTGTCCTACTCATTCGGCCCATAAAGAGATATTAGAGCCAACTCGGCCCATGAGAGAATGCTTAGAATTATACTCCCACAGAACACATAACGTACGACCTTAAATGTTCCAGAATAATTTTTCATATTTTTTTTTCATAATTAGATAGTCATGATCATGGATCTTGTTTAATTAATCTTGATTAGTAGATTTTGAATATTATTTTTTTATTAAATTTTGAATTTTTTTTAAGTTAGGGATTTTTTGAATTTGCCCCTTAGTATTAATACGAAACTCAACATACTCCCTATTTTACTAATCCTTTGACTTACCCCTAGTTTTTAACGGACTATTAACTCCGTCTAATTTTCTGTCAATCTGACCATTTTGCCCTTATTGTTCATCTTCTTCCTTCTTAGACCTCTTCCTAAGAATTTTTTTCTTTTTAAATAAGAAATTTAACCATTTGGCCCAAAGTTCATCTCTATACATATATACGCACATTTAGAGAGAGAAACCAAAAAATGTTAACAGAGGATACAATGATTAGAGCAATCTTTCTCTTCCCCACCGACAACTACCTCCCTTTACAACGACCAAAGCAATCTCACCGACACAAACGACGTCGAATAATTTTGTAATTGGTTATGTCTTTTGGAGAAAGGAAATAGGGGATGAAAAATAAGAAGAAAGGAAACAAGAAAACCCATTCGAACCCATTTCAACCACCAGTTTCAATATGTCATCTAGTTCTCCCCTCTCCTCCGCCTTTGATAATTCCTTCAATTCTTCCTCTTATTGTGCTGATTCCGGGTTCTCTCATCTACTCTTCTAGTTCGTCCTATCAAACAAAATGGGTTTGATTTTGCTTTTAATTTTACATTACAAATGATAGAAAATTGGTTAAATTTTTGGGTTTGGTATTTAAAGAGAGGAAGAAAGGAAATTAGGGGTTAAGGTTCATCTCCACCGGACTTAGTGATTTTGGGTTTACTTCTCCGGCAATTTCTTCGAACGAATCTTCAAAAGCTTCAATTTGTAAGTAGTTTAACACGTAGAGAGAAATTGAGGTGAAGAAATGGATGAGAGAGAGAGAGAGAGAAAAAAATATGGAAGTGAATAAATGGAGGAGTGTGGTGTTTAGAGAGAGAAAGGAAAGAATAAGATTTGGGATTTTTTTTGAAGAAGAATATGAACAGTTACATAGGGGTAAAATGGTCAAACAAAATTATTTTTGGATAGAGTTAGCAATTCGTTAAGAGCTAGGAGGGGGGGGGGGGTAAGTTAAAGGATTAGTAAAATAGGAGGGTATATTGACTTTCGTATTAATACTAGGGGGTAACTCAAAAAATACCTTTAAGTTATGGCATTTTTAATGTAGACAAAATTATTAGTATGTGAGAATTTATTATGTGTATATTATTGGTGTAAGTGTTTTAACTTTGATGTAACATCTTGATGTGTATAAAACTCATCAAATGGTATAAAACTAATACACACCATAACATATATATTTTTAACCATTAGATTGTTATACTTTTTGGAGAAAATTTTAGTCAAAGATGGTGTTTTATAATATAGATTTGTATAGCTTTCATGCACTGCCATATAAAGTATGGAGAAGTCGGAGGGGTATTTGTCCCCCATAGGGCATATAGCTTACATCCGTCGCGATGTAAATGAGAGTAAAAATAATTAATTTTTTGATAGGTTATAAAATAAATTGAGAGATGTAAGAAGATAATATCTATTTTATACTTATTTTTATGAATAAATGTTCTCTAATTTCTTTATTTTTGTTAGGACTGGCAATACTTAACATGACATGCTAAACCCACACGAACTCGACACGAAGTTAGGTCAATTTCGGGTTAGATACGCTAAACCCGCAAACTAAACGGGTCATGTTCAGGATAACCCACTAACTCAAAATTGACTCGCAATTAACACGATTATTATTTTTATTTTCTTTTACAGCTATATATATATATATTATTTTATCATCTTACTTGAACAATTATATTCTTATTTTGAGTATTGGTATAAATGATAGTTATTATATTTTTGATGATGGATAAAGTACTGATTTTTTATGTTTATACTTCGGTGATGGAATGTTATATATTTTGACTCTAGATTATTAATATTGAATTTTGGTATTGGGTGATACTTATTATTACTTATTAAAAATTTAAAACTATTATAAAACAAGTTAATTTTTTTCACATGAGACTTAATTGTTATTATAATTTTAAAAGGTTAATCGTTTCGTGTCAAGTTACAAATTTAACACGACCTATTTATTAAACGGGTTAGTCGGGTTGTGTCGTGTAACCTGTAAAATAAACACGTCGTGTTTGAATTAATATAAATGACAAGATTAGTTAAACGGGTCATGTTCGGGTTGACACTAATACCGTAATACTTGTGTGTTGACAAGATCCGAATACGACACGCAAACCCGAATTGGCAGCCCTAATTTTTGTGAATTTCTTCACCACCGTCTAAAATAATAATTTTTATGAAAAAAACAAAAAAACGAGAGGATATTTTATTACATCTCTCAACTTATTTTTTATTTTCTCACAAAAATACATATATATATATATTTTTTTTTTACCATTTTCTGTCGTATTATCGCCTTAATAAAAATTATTCATATTGAAGTTGAAGCATAGGGTGAAAGTCCAAACTAGAAGTAAAATATGGGGTAGAAATTTTACAATAACACTTTGGTCAATAAATAAATAATTTAACTGGATCTAACAGAATTTTATTAACATCGACATGCAAATATATAAATACAAAGAAATAAAATGTGAGCAGGTGAGCTAGTTTAGTCATAAAAATATCTATTCGAATTGAAAAGGATTCTAAATTCGAGTTTCTATCAGATATATAGGCCCAAAACTATGAGTCTGTTTTGATTTCTGGGCTTTAGCCCATATTTCTAAATAATTTAAGCCCATGAGTAACCATAACCTTATTAAAATTAAAATTGAATTAAAACAAAACAGAACAAAATAAATATTGAAAAAAAAATTAACGGTCCATGTAACAACGGAAAAAATTTACCGTAATTCCAAAGCAGAGAGTGAGGGATGCAGAAGCGAGAGCAGGGCAAGCAAGGTGGAGGAGCTTCGGGTGGCTCCGCCCCACCGGCGGCGAAGAGAGGCCGTCCGTTCGGAAGCACAGCAGCTGCCGCGGCAGCAGCCGCCGCATCTGACGCCGTGGCGCCTTCAACACTCCTCGGTCCCTCTCTCCAAGTCCATTCTACCTTCGCAGGTCACTCTCAAATTCGTAGTGTAAAAATAAATTTGTTTAATTTAATTACCTCGCTTGGAACTGAGTTCTTCAATTGCGTATAACATAATTTTTATCAGTGTATATATATAGTCTATATTAACTTGGGGCTTAGGGTGGTTTGTTTTGAACCCCTGAGTGGTGAAAATTCAGACTTCAGAGGTTAGTTAAGGTTTGTGTTAAAGGTTCAGATGCAACCTCTGCATCTGCCTCTGAGTGACTTTTTGTAACCTGTGCTAAAGTTGCTATCAACCATTAAATAAAACATTTTAAATTTCAGCCACAATTCTTTACCCCTTATACATTTTTAAGATACAAAAACTATTGCTCCTTATTAGATAGATAAAAGAAGGGAAAAATAGACAAATTAATATGTCTAATTGTTAGTCAGATATTATGTTAAGACAAGACACAAACAAAATTTTCAGGTTCAGTCTTTAGACTTCTCACACAAGGAATTATTCTTTCTATTCGAAGTATACTTAACATGTGCCCTTAGGGCACAAGTTGTCATTTTCCTTTATATAATTATCTCACTTGGAATGAGCTTCTAGAATTGCATATGAATCAATTTTCAGTGTGTGTATATAGTCTATATTCACTGCTGGCACATACAAAGTTGGGGTTTAGACTGTTTAGTCAGTGCCCAGTGGATCTTATGTTTGCGGTGTACTAGTGTGAAATCTCTGGTTTCAACCAGAAAAAACCTAAAACTAGATAGACTTATATTGGATAATCACTTTGGATCTTTTTTCTATTATGTATACTGAAAATCTAGGTTTCAAAGCCATCTCAGTTCAATTGTGCATTTAGGTATGAATGCATGATTGCTAATCTACTGACGATAATTAGGATTGGTAGCCAAGTGATGAGTAGACGATATCCTTTTCCTTCAATTTGATGCTATTTGAATATAAATGTGCACATGGTTTAGCAGTTCACTCTTTTATAAGGAATTTTTTTATTCTGTCTTGGGAGCCAATTGTCCTCCTTGTGTTGAGCCACCACGTTCCCCAACATCTTATGTTAATAATTACTTAGCTAACTCGACCACCAAAATTGTGAGTAGTTCAGATAACTTTGGCTTCCTGTCCTTCTCACCATCATTGTAGGGACTCAACCATCCTTTTCAGGTCCTAAGTGCTATCCTACCTCTTCCTCTTATCTCTCCACCATTCTTTTCTGCAGTAGAATCATAAAGAAAACAAATGAGTGATAGACTGATAAAGATTCTTCCTCACTAGTCTCTCTCTCTTGATTAGCAATTGTATCACATAGTTCAACAGGCACATGCTTGTATGATGTACATGCTCACCACTTGTAAAACATCTGTTGGGTTTTCCTTGAGTGGCTTTGCCTTCGTTTCTTTTTGCATATCCATTGTGATAGAATGTTGATACGCTTTGAAACAAGCGCAAAACATGTAGTACCCGCTCATCTCAAATGCTTGTTGTTCATACCCACTAGTAACCTGACAAATGTGTCTATGTCATTTGGGCTTGATCACCCAGTTTCTTGTGTTCAATTCGTACAACTCGTTGTTCGCTTACCTTAAATTTTGCCTATGATGATATGCTGCTTGGATGTAGTTAAGCGAAGGGAATATATTCCTTATTTCCTTATCTTCCCCCCCTTTGGTGGTCTTTTTGCTCTTCTTGCTGGATCTTGTTTCTTGTAGTTGCTCCCAATAAGCCGAAAATGTCACATGAGCAGCATAGCCACTAACTTAACCCTCTTCGGCGTGGGATCATCAGAATATTCAAAGAGTAGCTCTACTATAGTGAGCCAATGGAAGAACTTACCTATGGAAGGCTTGGCACCTCCACCTTGATATAATTTCCACTTTCTTTGTTGACTCTGCACAAGTGGAATCGATTGTCAGCTCTCGCACTCATAGAACAAGTTTTGTAGTTTCTCATTTCTTTGCCATAGGATTATACTGGACAAATTGAGTCATTGTTGGTCACTATGGAGCAATTTCTTGTGCCAATTGCTCAATGTGATACTCTTGGGTCCACTCACTGAGGCATACTTGTTGGTACTAACCTTGGTCTAATTCTAACCAATGTAAAGACTGCTTACGATGAAACAACCATACACTATAAGTTGCCAATGCCAAGAACAAACAAAATTACAAAGGAATCGGACAAATTCTAAGAAGAGTAAAGTAGAAAAATCACAATTGAGTGCTAGAAAGTTCTATTTCTCTAGAATAGGCATCAATTTAGACTTGATAAAGAGAATAATTATCCCTTAGATGTTGAAGGTTATTTATGATACATCAATCCAGTCCTTAGTAGGATTTGAAATTTTAATTCCTAAACACAACACATGAAAGTATCTAGAGCTAATGCATAACTTAACCTAGATAGGAGTATAGGACAACTAAGTAAAATATTACAACAAAAAGTTGACCAAATTAGGACTAAAATAAGAGCACACTTATAGAAGTTCTTATAACAAAAATACCTAACTTATCAGTAGTAAAATAAAATTTACACTCACTAAATTAGTAAATTAGCACTAGCCACCTCACATCATTCAAATAATTTTGTCAAAAAGAATTGATGACATGGAAGAACTTGTAATCAGGAACTTTTAGCAATGTTCTAAAAATCATGAATCGGAAATCGATCGGCAAGGTGGGGAGTGGGGATTTTTCATTTTATCGGGGATAAATTGGAAAAAATCGGAAAAAATTGGATATGCACTGTTCATCATATAAATAATATATTATATAACAATATGCTAAATAAAACATAATAGTAGCAAAATGGACATTGATAGAGTAAAATGCTAAATAAAAATAACTTAGGGGGTGTTAGTAACCATCTCACCCAAAAGCTTAAGCTGTTAAGTAGTGGGCCAACAATGTATATCATACTCTTCAACACTCCCCCTCACGTGCGAGCCACTCGCACGTGGATAGACAAACGAAACCAAAGGCCAAACCGGCCAAACCAAATGTGCATTTCGTGCACAAACACAAAGGGGGAAACAAATGCAAGTGGGATGATTCGAACCCGAGACCTTGCAGAACCTGACCTCTGATACTATGTTAGTAACCATCTCACCCAAAAGCTTAAGCTGTTAAGTAGTGGGCCAACAATGTATATCATACTCTTCAACAGGGGGTTCATTGTAAACATTAAAAAGAAGTTTCTCACCTATTTACTAGACCTATTAGTAATTTTGTAAATTGCAATATACCTAAGGGTAATTAGATCATTCACCACTTATTAAAATTAAAACCCTAAACCTCTTCTTTACCCCACTCTTTCTCATACCACAGTACCACCCCCACACAACCACCATCTTCATCTCCTTCTTCCATCTCTGTTCATCTTCTTCTTTCACTTCGCCCCTTTCTCTCTCTTTCTCGTTCTTGTGTTCTGTTCTTCGGCTTCTTCCGAGTTCCGCCCCTCACTGCTTCGAGCCTTCGATCGTTGTTGGTCGTTGAAGTTCTCTCTCTCTGTTTTGAGGTCGAGTGAAGGAGAGAAAGTGAAAAATTCAATTTATCGCAATAAAATCCGATAAATTGCCGATTTTTTCAGCCGATCATGCATAATCTTACCAGGGCATTGCCGATTGCTGATTAATCGGTGATAAATCAGCCTGAATTGGCGATTTTTAGAACACTGACTTTTAGACTTTTTAGTGGACTTGTACATTCATCTTATATGACATGTTATTGCCATGATTTTATTTACTGTTTTTCCAGATCAAAATAACAAAAGGATAGTTCTGGCTCTTCAAAGTGGATTAAAGAGTGAACTGACATGGGCATTGAATACCCTCACACTGCTCTCATTCAAAGAAAAAGATGAAGTGCGGAAAGATGCAACCCCACTTGCAAAAATACCTGGATTGCTTGATGCTCTACTCCAAGTTGTATGTGTCACTTTTTTTTTTCCCTAATACACATTTAAAACTCTTGAGTATAGGTACTTCTGATTTTTTTATTTTTATGAATCATCGTATTACAAGTCATAATTCTGTTATTAACAATTGGAACAGATAGATGACTGGCGTGATATAGCCCTACCAAAGGAACTGGTCAAGAGAGCGAGAGTGAGATTGTTGGGTGCAAATTCTGTTGTTACTGGATTTGGCAATGAATACAAGGCATTAAGCTCAAACGACGCTGTTCCCCATCCTAGGTATGTTTAACCAGGCTATTATCTTCTTAAATTTCTTAGCTTTGGATAAATAAGGGCTTGTTTCGTTCGAGTTTTAGCAAAATAATTTACATTTTAGATTCCAGGAAAACTCCTTTCCTAGAATTAGAGATTCCTTGCCAATGTTTGGTTAGGACTAGAACTCTTCTTTCCTGTATTGACAATAACTTGCAAATTTACCGTTAATATACCATTAAACATAAAAATATTTTGATTTATATTGGATACCATATTATAATATTTTGATTTATATTGGATAACATATTATAATATGTTTTGAAATATTACTTTACTAAGTTGTAAGTTGTAACCCGTGCCAAAGGCACTATCAATCATTCAAAAAGCATCTTAAATCTCAGCCACACAATTCTTTATCCCTTTATTTTGAAAATTCAAAAACCGTTGTCCCTTATTATATAGTTATTATAATGCAAAGAAAATGTTTAGTTATTTGTTACAAATAGGAATAATTTTGTCTTGAACAAAGTATTATGAAAGTATTACAGGGAGTCCTCTTAGCTTTCCTGCCATTAACCATTGAGAATGGAGCTGGGGAATTCTCCTTTCCTAGGAATCCTGGTTTCTATTTCAACCAAACGTTGGAATCTTGAATGAACACGAATTTAGGATTCCAGGAATGATCCAAAGAACGAACCAAATGGAAGTAAAGTTCACATTATGGAGTTGGATCCTGAATTTGGATTATCACCGTATGCAGCTTGGGATCTGGTTCGTCCATTACAGAGGCATCTGCCCAGAAGATTACAACTAAAACTCAGCCTTCAGATTGGTGGTTTGATGAAGATGGCCTGTTTAATATGGATGACGAAGGGCGAGCAGAAAAACAACAGTGTGCTGTTGCTGCTTCAAATATTCTCCGCAACTTCTCTTTCATGCCGGAAAATGAAGTCATTATGGCCCAGCATCGCCATTGCTTGGAAACGCTGTTCCAGTGCATTGAAGATCATGTTACAGGTACAAAGTCTCCGTCTCATTGCGCTGTTGACACTTAACATCTCGCCTGAATATGTTTTGCCTTACCAAAGAAGGTATCTATCTTGGAACACGCACACACCCTGATATATATATATACATATACAATTATATTAAACGCAAGGAAGGTTTCTGTGTATATTAAATGCAAGGAAGGTTTCTGTGTATATTAAATTACTAAAATATCCTTCATGCTTTAGAACATGAAATGAAACATGAACAAGGATCCGAACCCATGAACATAGGTATGATGGAAACCTATCTTTACATGACCAAACACTATAACATGCCCTTAAAGTGTTTTAAAAGTCTCTGCAACCTTGTCCTGTTGATACTTGAGATCTCAACCAAATATGCTTTTGCCTTACCAAAGAAAGTATCTATCTTGGTATATATATGTACAACCCCGCTCTTAAGAAGATGGTCCTCTCTTTAAGAAAAAAGATAGGTCATAGGGATGGGTAAATGAATGAAAGTTTTGTATGAAATTGGGTAGAGATGATATCGAAATCTTTGATGATCATCCCATCCACTTCTAGATTGATTTTTTTTTTGATGAAATTGGGTAGATATGATAGCTATATTGAGGAGATCATCTCCACCAAATTTCATCAAAAGAAATTCAATCTAGAAGTGGATGGGAATATGGGATGATCATCAAAGATTTCAATGGCCAAAGAGCACATATATATCAATTTTTTATTACTCCCACTTCTCGATGGAATTTTTTTGTTTTGGTAGATGATGTACTTGTCATAGAGATCAGGTTTCACTAGATTCCATGAAAAAAATCATCAATTTACCCATCAAATTGGACAGTCCTTTTTCTTAAAGAGAAGACTGTCGTCTTTAGAGCGTGGCTGTATATATAGAGGATTGACGTTGTTGTCGTAAAAGAAAATAAAATATTGAATGGATGTGGATGTGCATAAAAATATGGGAATATTTGCGGGGAAAGTGGTCTCAAGGAGTTCTTTTTCTCCTGCTGCACGTCAAAACTGAAACCTTGTGCTTTAAGGTTGTAGAAAATATTGCTGGGGTTGTTTATACGCATGCAAACTAATTGGATTCCTTGGGCACTATTCTGGGGTACATTTGGCAATACTCGTTACAGGATGGCCTTTGTAAAGACAAGTGACTTGAATGAACATGGGTTAGCTTAAGGTTAACTGCAAAGCTAGGAGATGAGGATCAAGGTGATCATATTAGAAAAGGAAAAAATGGGAGCAGTACTGAGTTATAATACAACTCTAGGAGCTTTCCCCAAGTTCTGTTTTTTTTTTTTTTTTGTCCAAAACATGGAAAACAGCTATCAAATCTTAAGGAGCATGTTTTTGGCTGAATCTTCAGAGCTGGACATGATTTAATGACATTGTTGGAGAAAATCTTCTTTTCCTCATTCATCTCTTTTGTTTTTTTTTTCTTTAAATTTCTTTTTTTCCTTATAAATTTCTTTTTAATGTAGACAAACTTCCTTGTGATTACACTCACACTCAAGCCACATTTCACATTACTCTTCACCCCCCATCGAAATTTAGTTTATTTTAGTCAGCGTGACAGTAATTTGCTTTCAAAAGGGAAACTAGAGCCCTTCACTATGTCATTAAGGCCTCTTTGTTGGCCATTGACTTCAATGACTTCATTATGAAGGGTGGCTAATGTTTCCTCTGTGAGTGATGGATAATTAGTTGTGTTCTCTTGCAAAACTCTCTAATACATTGACATGTTCTTTCTTACTATGCGATTTCAATATGTTTGACACAGTTTTTAAAATATTAACTATTCTTTGTTTAAAATACTGTAATGTTAAAAACAATATAGTCTGATGGTCCCGACCTACGCTGTCACATAGATAGTACCAAGAAGTTTTTGTTTGACTTTGCCCACTGTTCTTAATGCAAAATTAGACTTACCCCCCTGTTTTCATAGTCATTAGACTTCGCCCCCTACATGTGGGGGAATCTCAAAGAGTAAGAATTTTTTAACGTAGCCTTTTGACTTGAAACCCTCTTTTTCTTACCTAATTCTTTGAGATTCCTCTGTATGCGGGTGGTCAAGTCTAACAGTTATGAATTAGGGGGTAAGTATAATTTTGCATATAAATATTTTTTTTTTTTGGGGTGGGTGGTGGGGGTGGGGCAAAGTAAAAAAACCCCCACCGAGAATGTGTCTATTACCATGTCTTCTTTGTCTGCAGTGCTTCTAATAGTTCTCATGGTTTGACAGAGGATGAGGAACTCGTCACAAATGCTCTTGAAACAGTTGTGAATTTGGCTCCATTGCTGGATCTTCGAATCTTTAGCTCATCAAAGCCTTCCTACATCAAAATAACGTAAGAATTTTGACCTAATTTTTCTTTTATTTGATTTATAGCATCTGATTCATAATTATGTTATTAAATTTAACTATAACAGAGAGAAACGTGCTGCTCAGGCCATCATGAGCATTCTAGGATCTGCTGTCAAAGCCTGGCATTGTGCAGCTGCGGAATTACTTGGGCGTTTGATAATCAATCCCGATAACGAACCTTTCCTTCTTCCTTTTGCTCCTCAGGTTTTTGCTGCTGCTAATTTTTTCTTGTTATGATATATACTTATGGAAGAATTTCGTACTGGCTTATTGGCTTTGGCTCACTAAAACTGAGTGCCAGAGCTTATATATATATATATATAAATTAGGGTTACAATGAGGAGGCAAAAATAAATAAAATGACCAATAAGGACAAAATAGCATTGTGATAAGTCCTGATTAAAAACTAAACCTATAAAACCCCTTTTTTATGGGGGCGGCCCAAGGGGCGTTTCACGTTTGTTAAGGGTTGACAAATACTGGACTTGTTATCAGTCGCCAATGAAGGGGTGGAGGAATATCAGGTAGAGAAGGAGGAGGGCGTGGTGTTGAAGATCGACTTCGAAAAGGCATACGATCATGTAGAGGGATTTTGTCGATCATGTGTTAGACAAGAAAGGGTTTGGGGGGAGATGGATCATGGGATGCTTGTCTTTGCTCAACTTCTCGGTTATGATGAATGGCGAGTCAAGGGGTAATTTCAAGGCGTCATGGGGATTGAGGCAAGGGGATCTGCTCTCTCCCTTCCTTTTTGTGATGGTGTTGGATGTTCTACATAGGTTGGTCGAAAGGGCGAAAGTAAGGGGCTTAGTAGAGGGGTTTCGCATTGGGAGGGATGGAGTAAGTCTCTCACATTTACAATTTGTTGACGATACGATTTTCTTCTTATCTAATAATATGGAGAAAATAAGGAACCTTATAGGCATTTTGGACATATTCGGTTACACTTCGGGGCTGAAAATTAACTTTGCTAAAAGTGAAGTGGTGGGTATTATTAACATGGAGGAGGAGATGAGGCGTATAAGTTCGGAATCGAGTGCTAGAAAGTCCAGTTGCGCAGTATATTTGGGCTGTCATACGGAGGGAATTGGGCCTAGTTATGGCTTTTCCAGAAACATGGTATAGTGTACTTTTGATCAGCTGCTATGTCAAGGGAAACTGAAAGAAGGTTAAAATATTATGGAGATGTTTTTTGTTTGGCTGTGATGTGGTGCATTTGGAAGGAAAGAAATGCGAGAATTTTCGAGGAGAAGGAAGTGAATGAAGACGAGCTATGGGGCGAAGTTAAGGCGTTAGCATCTCTATGGGCATTTTCATCCAATGCCTTTGGAGTGTATTCAATTACAGATATTTCTCGGGATTGAGCAGCGGTTTTGGGATAGATCTTATTTTTACGGGTAACTTAGGAATAGCTGTGCTGTGTGCTGCTTGATTTTTTGACGCTTATTGTTCTGCCGCTGTTTTCAGTGGTCTTCTCGACCTCTGTTGCATGCATCCTTTCTTGTATTGATTTTTCACATCAATATAAGTTTTCGTTTGTTATAAAAAAAATAGATACCTAATAAAGTAATAATACCATAACCTAATAAAATAAGTAAAACAATGATTTCCAACACTTATGCAGGAAGTCTCTTGTAGGGGCACCCTTTGTTTAAGCCATATACGGACCTCCCTTCTAGGAGGGTTAAATATCTGAATTTTTTACTGAGATTTGGTAGAGACGGTGTTCTCACCTTGGGGATCATATCCGCCATTTGTCAAAATATTCAATCTAGAAGAAAGTGTTAAATGGTAATGCAGAGTTGATATCTATGCACTTTTTTTGGCCATTGAAGCCTTTTGTGATCTCTCACCAACTAAATGATTGGGTTTTCTGCTAATATTTGGTGGTGATGCTCTACATACATTCAGGTTCATCCAAACCCAAATTTATCAAAAAAATTCATCCCTTTATGCTGCCTAGGGGGGAGGTCAGTAAATAGCTTAACATAAGCGAACCCTTTTAAGAGCTAGAATTCTATATACATAACTTAAACCAACACGAAGGTCCAAGTGGAGTAGGTCATTCCCTAACTAGCTTAAAACAAAGGGTCACTAATTAAAGCTGGACTTACACATCTACATATATATCTAGTTGATATGACATGCATGTATTTAAGACCTAAAAATTGATGGATTCAACAGATTTACAAGCGCTTAGTTGATCTTTTGAGCTTACAAGCTAGTGACGCACAAGCAGCTGCAGTTGGTGCCCTTTACAACCTTGCAGAGGTTAATATGGATTGCCGGTTGAAGCTTGCCAGTGAACGATGGTAACACCGTCCTCGTTTATATTGCTTAGCTTACATATACTAGAAAAATCTAGCTTGTTCTTTAAATAAAATTTATGTTTCTTTAAACTATTTCTTTATGCTAAATAATTTGTAGGGCTGTGGACCGACTACTTAAAGTGATTAAGATGCCCCATCCAGTGCCAGAAGTTTGCAGAAAAGCAGCAACTATATTGGAGAGCCTTGCCTCAGAGCCTCAGAACAGGGCAATGCTGTTAGCATATGAGAACACATTTGCTGAAATTCTTTTCTCTGATGGAAAATACTCGGATACATTTGCCAGAATATTGTATGAATTGACTTCACGGCCCAGCAATAAAGTGGCAACAGCTCGTGGCATATGGGGTATGTAACTGGCACCCTACCCCATCCCCACTCCCCAACTATTAACTGCAATTTTCTTTAGATCTGGCTTTGGCTCTGGCTAGCATGCGATTATGTGTGTTTGAAATTCAGCTAAGGTGTACAAATTAGCCAAGTTAGTCGTATATCTATCAGTTGAATTCGCTAGATTTAGTTCTTACTACATGGCAACATTGGTCATCGTTATGAAAAGATGTTGTGCAGCTACTTTATTATCTATATATGGAATGGTGCTTTCTTTTTTTGCTAGATCTTTTGATATAAGATTTTTGCTCGATTGTATTTTGTTTCGAGTGTCTTTAACTAACAATTGTAATTCAAGTGGGTTCCAGACATTATTTGAAGTTCTAACACGTTCTAAGTGAAAGGATGCTAGGATAACCATTTTCTTATCATTAAGAGATCATCTAGATGTGTCGGATTCATCTTGTTTCCATCTTGGGATTAGGCTTTCTAAATTTGGGACGGCTATCTATAATTGGGACGAGTGATCCAACTAAACTGGAATTCAGATTGCTTAATCTATATTAAAGGTTAATCTGATTTCGCCTCCGTTTTATAGAAAGAGGACCAAATTACTTTCATAATCATATTCTTTTATATTTACTCCACTAAAATATTGGGTGATTGAGTCCCATTAATTGAAAAAATTTTTGACCCTTTACTTTGTATGTCAATCTTTTTGTCTAGTTTCAGTGTTCGTAACCTATTGAATCATTTAAGGTGTGTTTGGTAGACACTTTATCCGTGGACTGGATATTTTCCACCCATTTTAATCTCATATGAATATATGATATTTGATAGCCAACATTCTTTCGTGGAAACAAATTCCATGGAATGGCCATACAGCCTAGAAAAAGCTAGAATTTCAGTTCTCACTTCCCCCTCCAGGAAATTGAGTTCCAGGGAATATATTGCACATATTTCGAGGACAAGCTTGCTTTTACTCAACATCATGTTTGCCTAAATCTTTTGGTGTCTGTTTGAATCTAAAGATGAAAAATGCATTAATTTCCAGTTGAATTTTTTTAAAGGAAACCGCGTCACTAATGGAATTGCATGGAATTTGACTATTTTTAGCCTTTTTTCCTTCCTTGCAACACACCCACCCTTAGATAATTGATTCTTAGGTCTGTATCAAAATTCAACAAGGAGTTGATCTAGATGTTTGTCCCAAAATGATTATTAGTTGTACATCAAATTTGAACCCAAGATAGTGTCGATTGTTGTCCATACATGTTTCTTTAGCAAGGAGTCAAACGGATTCAAAGGAACCAATCAAGCCAAAATTCAAGAGATATTCAAAGGCAGTCATTTTACCCAAAAAAAAGATATCTGACTGGAATTATAGTCTGTTTAACAATAAAAATGGTTGAAATGGATATCGCAATCATTCTTTCTGGAAGGACTTGAAATAAATTTTCCTCAAACGTATCTCATCATGCAGTAAACTCAATACATATATGTTAAATGAAAAGAGCTGGGACTCCTTGGGGCAAAGTCTTCTTTTGTGGCGCCTTTATTCCCTATAACACTCCAGAAACATAACAATGTTTATTGTTCCCTTCTATTAGTAATTTTATTTAAAAGAAGAAATGAACTTTTAGGGTGCGTTTAAAGAATTGGAAAATCATTGAAAAAGCTACTAATTTTTATGAGAAGTAGGAAAAGGAGACGATTGATTTAGTATCTCTTTTCCAACTTCTCATAAAACATAATTGGTTTCCAATCATTTTCCACTTTTTATCAAACGGTCCCTTAAATACCTAATGAACCTGTGCCGTGAACCTATTCCCTCTAAGATCGAAAAGTGAGAACTGTTCAAAAACCAATGCGTTCCAATACAGGGACATGAACAGGAAATTCATTGATCTCATCAATCCAAGGGTTCTTCTCCTTAGCTGGATCAATGGTCCTCAAAGCATGCCAAACAGCACTGTTACACTTAAAACCCGACCCAAATGCAATTTGCCAAACTCGATCTCCCTTCTTCACCCTCCCCTTCGCCTCAGAGTAAGCTAGTTCATACCATAATGAACTACTAGAAGTATTGCCAAACCTATAGAGAGTCATCCTAGAAGGTTCCATATGCCATTCGGTGAGCTCAAGACTCTTCTCTAGCGCATCCAAAACCGCTCTCCCTCCTGCGTGTATACAAAAATGCTCAAACGCGAGCTTAAAATCTGGAATGTACGGTTTGATATTCTTTTTAAGGACCTTTCTCGCGACTAAGTTAATGAAAAATAGGAGTTGCTCAGATATGGGAAGGACCAACGGCCCTAGCATCTTTATATTCGTCTTTAAGGCCTCCCCGGCGACTGACGTTACATCCTTTGAAAGGGCAATGCCCATGCTCTTCATTTCATCCTCGTGTTGGAACACACAGTTGTAGGCTTTGTCATCGGCCCCCTTGTGGGTCCGTACTGTTTGAGCGAGTTGGTACTTTGAACGGCGGCGATCGGAAGATCGATTTGAGAGAAGTACTGCAGCTCCACCCATGCGGAAAATACAATTGGTGACTAGCATTGGCCGATAGTTTCCGTGGTACCAAGACAGCGTTACACATTCCAAGCTCACCACCAGGCAATAGGTATTTGGATTCACCTGTTGCAGTTATGGACGACTAGTTATTTGTCTAATGCATAGGAAAAATAGACAGAGAAGGATACTGTTACCAAATTTTTTGTCACAAATTTTCGTTGCTGACATTATATATATATATGTATTTTAGTTTTAGGGAACTGATGATGTTACCGTATTTTTCATAGCAATTTCTTAGAAATAGTCACCATTAGTACAAAGGCAATGCCAAAACTGATCTGGAACGGATGACATGGTTTTAGTGTCGTCCATTCTGAAACTGTTACCCGTACCTAAATACTGATAGTGGCAGAGGAACTAGATTGAAAAAAGTACGGGTCAATCGGAAGGATCTTCTGATAAATTCTGAGATTGTCTAAAACATAGTTTTGTGAAACATCTGAAATCTCTCGAACTCGTTGAGTCAATTCTTGTTGATTCACCAAGCCGCCTTATTTTTGTCTTCAAGTTTTTTGACTTTTTAAATAATGAGTTTTGTTCGTCTCATTAAGAAAGCAAAATTGATAGTGTTGAAAATTTTGACGTACGGATCTTTGGAAAAACCTGTGTCTTCAAATAGGGATGGCAGCAGGTTGGGGTTGGCTCAAAACCCGACCACCTATAGTTATGCCCGACCTGAATAGGAACCGACTGGTGTGGGTTTTGTTTTTAGAAACCCGAACCTGCCCCACTTCGCTCCATCTGTAATTATGTGATATTATAGAGTTATTTAAAGAAGATATATTTTATTAGGGTTGGGTCGGGACAAATGGGTTAAGTTTATGCAACCCTGAATACGACCTGAACCCGTGCCTATGTTTTGGGTGTGTTTTTTTTTTTTTTTTTTTTGGTATAAGCATACCTTCCCTGTTTGAAAAGCCCATGTTAGGTCCAGGTCAAATACTTGCCAGGTTGGGTCATTTTGCCATCCCTACCTTGGAACCATGAATCAACCTAAGAAGTAACTAAAACACCAATAGCAAACTGACCTGTAAAAGTTGCTTGGCTAGGTCTATGGAAATTACTCCGGCACTGCAACCCATCCCACCGAGATTATAGCTCAAAATATTGTTCCTAAGCTTATAATTGTTCACAACTGCCGATGAAAGAGAAGGGGTTGGATTGAACACCCCACAATTCACGATGAGAATCCCAATATCCTTGGCCTTCATGCCTGTTTTCGCCAAGAGCTCATTAATGGCTCCAAACATCACCATCTCCGCCTCCTTCCGGGCCCCATTCATACTCTTGTCTGGCGGGTCCCGGACGATCGACTCGGGAAAATACACCTTTTGGCCCAACCCTGACCTCTCCAAAATTTTCTTCTGAAACTGAATACTCTCGTCGCTGAAAATCCCCAATTTTTTGGACACCTGGAGAAGATGCTCTTTACTACACATAAGAGACGGGTCGGGTTTGTAACACGTGTAGTTTATCAAGTAAACATTTCTAGGACGACTAATATAGTAAAAGGTAGATAGAATGACCGCAAGACTTGAGCATAAAGCCACTGTAACTGGGTCGGGCGTGAGCTGGTTCCATAGCTTGAAGAAATCTTCAAGAGTACAAGTTGAAATATGAACTGACATGATAGCGAGTAATGGCATGAGAATTATATAGATGGAATTGTTGATTAAGTAATGGTACCTAAGCTTCTTCATATCTATTTTTTTCAAGGGAACCCCTTCTGTTTTTGAGTTTAGCTTCTCATCTGCCATTGTTGATCAATTTGTGACAATTTTTTTTAATGAGTGAAGTGAGAACAAAACAAATAGTTTTAATGGAGGGTGGAGGCTTTTGGTTTGTTTGGATTTGGACTTTTGGAAAGAGCTGAACTTAAAACAGTGGGCTTTCCATATTCCAAGTATCCTAAATTGTATTGGTGGTGAAACCCTGAGAATTATTGGACAGAAACACGGTGAGTCATAGTTGATTTATTCCTAACAAAAGATGGAGTGATTGGAGTATTTAAAGGCCGTGTGTGTGTGTGGTGGGGGGGGGGGGGGTAGAGATTTTGTAGCT
This sequence comes from Lonicera japonica, assembly GCA_021464415.1. NCBI lineage: Eukaryota > Viridiplantae > Streptophyta > Magnoliopsida > Dipsacales > Caprifoliaceae > Lonicera > Lonicera japonica. Next base: position 54,315,537 of record CM038465.1, read on the forward strand.
ACCCCAACGAATATTTGATAGTTAGCCTGCAGTGTATTAATGAGATACCAAAGGAACACAAACGAGAGAGAGAGAGAGGGGACAGTTACATAACTACCCCAATGAATATTATTAGATAGCTAAGCCTCACTGTATTAACGAGACACCATAGCAAAACAAACTAGTATTGAACGCCTAAATTCTATAGAGATTGTGCGGTTTCCTTGGCTGGGAGCCTGGGACTGGGAACTAAGCTCTTAGGTGTCAGAAAAACGGGAATTAGGTTGGAGAAAAAACATTCATAGAGATTGTTGGTGATATTATTAGTATTTGAATAATTAATAAGTTTAACTTAATAGATTTTGGAGGGGTCTTAAGCTTTTGGAAACTAAAATCGAGTACTCTCTAGTACTTCATACTCCGCTTCCATATCGAGAGTGTATTTTCCTTTTGGGACTTTATAATGTACCAAATCTTATGACAGTAAACACTTTTTGCTCTTAACCCTCGATTACATTGAAGTTTGTGTGGATGGAGGGAGTATTAGTTTAACTGAATTTCACATTGGATTATTTCTTACGCTAGTATTCAATTTCTTCCTGAACATTTAAGGGTGGAAATCAAGGAATGTGTATATATGTCTTAATGGATTTATTTTATAACGAAAAGTCAAATATAACTACAGGTAAACAATGAGTTTGGTTCACCTCTGTTATTATGGATCCCTCTTGGAATTGGTCTCGTTGTGCCGGTTTTGAAATTTTAGTATGTCGTTTTGCAATGAATTAGATTAGCTTATATATGATTCATTTATAACTGTTTATACTTGAGTTAGTATTAAGGTAAAGATGATCTCGTTAAACATCTGCCCAAACCATTAACTTTCTAGCTGAGACATTTAGGTTGTGTTAACTGGTTGTGGTTAGTTGTAAGCCTAATGTATTATTTCTGTATATTTGCTTAGTTTATATATATCTGAATTTTGTTGATTCAACGTGAATAATCAACAGTTTGTTGGTATATTATTTGGTTTGTTTAATTACATTTAGTTCCCAATGAATGTAATGGATCTAGAACTTAAATTTATTTTGAGTCATTAGAATAAATTTGTGAGATGGCTATTAGGTTTGGATCTAAGTTATTTCAATTTAATCACATCTTCATCCCTTGGATCTAACTTCTTGAAGAAAGGATGAAAATCAACCCCACTTGATACTATCTACTAAATGCGTGCCGGTCTCATTACCACCCCTAGAATTTAGGTACACCATTTGAAACTGACCTTACTAATTTACGCATTGATTGAGATTTATCATACTTTTGTGACTTAATTTGTATATGTAGATTTACACATCTGCACCGAACTGACACTCGTGTTGTTTTTCCTGGTGGTTGTTATTCTCGACTTTAGATATTTTTAACATCTCTATTGCACACTAATTTCTTGTACTTGAATTTGTTCGATGAACTAGTATAGATTTGTAGAACTTGTTTTGATTGCCTTCAATTTAATTTTTTTCCCATAACTAGATTTTGTATAAAGTGCAATTGCAACTGGTCTTCAATAATGTCAGGTTTAGAAAAATAGTTGGCTTAGCCTAACATGACTTGCTTCTTTCTCCTGGCTACAGCTAGCTGCAGCTAAAGGGGAGCTCAGAATTTATGGTGCTTGATAGGCGGCTTTAGTTATGGCCATTAATAGAAACTGCGAAAAATAATAATTTGGCACGTGATGTTGTGTTAGATCCTGCTCCTCTAGAGTGATTTCAAGAGTAGAGCAGTAAATCTCGACTATTCGTTTAAAGTTGGATTGCTTTGATTTTTACTATCAGTGTTTGCTTTTGTCGAGGATTCATTTAAACAAAAACTAAACTTTTGTTTGATAGCAAGATAGAAAATAGAAAAAACACTTGATTTGTGTGAGGAGTTGGAAAATAAGTTGAGATATGTGCTTTTATTTTTTTTATCTTTTTCCATGAATTTTTTTTTCTTTAGATGATAGCAAAGAAAATTTTACTTAAAAAGACCGAAAATGATGGAGGATATATACTCATAAAAACGAGCATGGGAGGGAGAGCATCTTACATTCTCACTGCACGCCTCCACTTATTGTTCAATTTCTCACACAAAACAATTGGTTTTTCAATCCTTTTTCATATAGGTATTAGAAAATTTTACTTAAAAAGACTGAATATGATGGATGATATATACTCATAAAAACGAGTATGGGAGGGAGAGCATCTTACATTTTCACTGCACGCCTCAACTTATTTTTCAATTTCTCAGACAAAACAATTGGTTTTTCTATCATTTTTCATATAGGTATCAAATGGAGTCTACATATCTAAATCTGAGCAATCTAATTTAAAATTAATGGTCCAGATTTCTTCAGCTCTCATCACTCTAGAGGAGCCCAATATTGTCATGTTTGTGTCAAAATTTTGACACGAAATAGAAATGATGTTATGTGGTACTCGTGTTTTAGCTGTGTCAAATCATGTTTTAGTCTATAATCAAAATGATAATTGCGCATCTAATAGTGTTACTGGTGTGATATGGTGCATCTGGTCTTTGTTAGTTGTGTTCTTTATTTTTTTGAATTACATTGATAAGAATTGAACCCATGATCTCTCTTCACTAGGGCTGTCAATTCAGATTAACGGGGACGGGTTTAGCTTGAGTTAAGACATAGGTGTAATTGCTTTACTTTTAACTTGAACACAATTAGTTTAATTAATCGTGTCATTTGTTGTAACTTGACACTACCTAATTGATATATAGGTTAAGCAACATGACACCATCGTTTATTAAACATGTTAATCGTGTCTGACTCAGATTTGACTTGAACCTATTTATGTTTGACCCTAATTTGCTAAATTTGTGTTGAGTTCGTGGGTTGTGTCAAATATTGCTGGTATTGCTCCTCACCCTTCCTAAATGAAAGTTGACACTTATCACTGTGCTACAAGGCCATTGACGAAAGAAAGACTTTTTGTTTATTTTTCTAGTTTGGTACTTCAATGTATATTACTTGTATGCTTGGACCAAAACAAGCCTGTCTCGACTTTTTGTAATTATATGATATTGTAAGGGTCTGTTTGGTTATACTTCAAATTGCAAATTAGATAATTTATAATTATATCTCCATCAATCTTCCTCTCTCCGCTAACGCCGTTGCAGTGGTGTTGTACCACCTCCACCGGTGAATCTCTTGAAAACCCAAAAATTTAGAGACAAAAAAAAAATAGAGAAAGAAGAAGCGGAGATTCCATATATATATATATATATAGTAATGTGAGTTTCACTCTGTAATTCTTATACTTTCAATTTGTCTTTGATTAATTGAGAGATGAGTCACCGGAAAAGGTCGCCGGAAAAAGAAAGAGGTGAAATATGACAGTGGATTTCCAATTTTGCTCTTTATTTTCGTCAGTTTTTTTAACCCTGTCAGTGATTTGAGGCAAAGTGCAACAAAATCAATAGTTTGTGGTAAAAATTGGTGAAATTAATAATTCGTATGGTAAAGTGCAACTAGGTCAATAGTGCAGGGGGGAAAGTGCAATTAACTCTTTCATTTATTAGTGTTTGGTTGTGTAATTTGAACAATTGTAAATATGATAATTCAAGTTGATTCACAAAAACTCAAATTAAGTCCCTTCAAGTAAAACTTGAAATTGCCTAATTCTAGAATTAGATAATTCATTCAAACTCTATTTTTTGAGAAGATCTAGTTTCTACCTGTAATGTTGATGCATCTAGACAAAATTTTAAATAACATACAACAATAGAGAACATGTTTTTATTCTAGCAATTAGAATTTCTCGTTTAAGTTTTCCAAACACTACTTGAATTAGAATTGAATTATTCATAAATGAGCAAATTCACAATTCTTCAATCGAAAATTAACTAATTCTAAAATTAGGTAATTTATACAACTAAACGGGTTCTAAGTGTTTAAAAGAAATAAACATTATATCTAGGATTGGGAGCCTAACACGATACGTTTTTACTTTGAAAAATTGAACTTATAGCTGTTTGAAAGGATGCCTCAAACCTGCTCTATTAGAATTAGGTCGGACCATTTACCAGCCAAAGCCGTTTTGGATTAATACGAATCTTCCTCCAAATCGATGCAATTCTAGGTCTTTGAGCCTTCCTAGGTATGAAAGCTTAAGTCCTGCTCCAAGTTATACTCGTATTTATTAGTTTAATTTCTTCCCCGCTTCTTCGTCATATAGGGTAGTACCAAACCCAAAATTCATAATCTTTGTTGGGCTTTGTACTAAACTCCATTGATAAAATACACTTCGTAATTAATGAAATTTCAAACTTGTAACCAAACATTTATTTGAGTATGGGACCACCAGATCACATTTTAGGCTTTAGGCTTTGGGCTCCCTTAACTTTGCCCAAGTTGTTAGGGCACTATGCCACATAAAATGCAACGCGCGTAATAAGAATACATTTGATAACGTGTTTATAATTGAGGAGGAAAGTACGCATAAATTTAATTGAAATGATATAAAAATAAAATATTATAAATTTTTAGTGTCGTATGGCAAAATAGTTGATTCAGTTGCTAAAAACATTATATCATTACCTTAAGAGTAAGAATTATATTGTTTCACATACACGAAATTGAGTAGTACTCTATAGGCGTAGGTAAAGAGTAGTGCTACTTAGTCAAAAAACACAAAATACCGAAATCACAACTAAAAAGTAACTTTCAACCAATTATTATTGATGTGTGGTTCAAATTTATTTATGGTACAACTTTTGATTTAATATATATATATATTTTTTCGAGATGTCTCAAATTAAAATACTAATTTTTTTTAGTACATAATTAATTGACGAGCAATAAAAAATATAGAAAAAAATACCCTCTTAATTTAAGACAAATGGAGTAGTGTATAGTTTTTTTTTTTTTGGTCTACTGCTTATAGTTGAGTACATAAAATTGTTTAAGTAAATATCAAATATGTAATATTTTTATTTTTTAATATATATACATATATAAATATTTTTTCAAAAATTGAACGATGTAGGGTCCGTCCATGCAACTGATATTCTTATCTAAGATTATATTAAAAATATTAGGAAAGCTTCCCTCAGGCCTCACCTAAACTTTTAGTTATATATAGAAAAGGAATAAATATTGAGAATAGCTTGGAAATATATTATTGAATACAAAAATAATTGAATAAAAAATTAGTTTATGATATGTTATTAAAGGGGAAATGTAAGCTTATAGGTGGTGTAAAACTAGGAAGTGTTACTTTTACCAATATTTTTTTCTCAATTTCATATTCATTGATTTATTAGTTTAAATTGTAAATTTATTATATCCATTAGAAACATGATAAAATAATAACCTCGCTTAATTAATAAATTTTGTCGGTCACGATTCGGGCCCAAGAGTGAAATTAACATTTTTGCAAAATTTATTAAATAATAATTTTTTATAGGATCTCCTTAGACCCATCGTTTACATAAATTAATAATTCAGACCTACTATATTTGAAGGACATTCATTCTTGTACTAACACAAGGCTTTTCACATTTTATGACTCATCCTTGCTTTTTTGATACATTTGAGATGGAAAGCCATTTGAATTGAAGTATAGAAAATAATATAATTCTTGTCATGTAAGAAGAAGAAGTAGTAGAGAGATGGTATATATAAAAAGTACTTAATTTTAGAAGACCAAAGGATAATATAATTGTTTAATTAAGTTTCTAGGAAATTTTTTTTAGGGAAACCACTATCACAATATTAGAAACATAAGTTTTTCAAATTAATTATCAAAGGATAATATAATTTACTTAATTAAAGTTTATAGGAAATAAAATCTGAGGAAGATGAAGAGAACAGTATTGCAAATACAAATCTTTTGGTAAATTTAAAAAAATTATTAACTTATTGATAAATTAATAAATTAAAATCCCATTCAATTAATAAAATTAGTTGGTCCCGACCTTATTAATTTATAGAGTTTTTTTAGCGTATCAAATATGCATGCAAAAAACTAAATTAATCAGAGTTGTAGAAGTTCATCATAATTATGGTATATATTAAATTATGAGCCATATAAAAATTAAGTAAAACATTGTACAGTGATTTGGTTTCAAATATATGATTGATTAGAAACTTTGCATGTTTGACAAATACAATAAAAATAACTTATCTAACTCTTAAATTAATGAATTATGAATTTGAAAAAAAAATAAAGTCAGAGATGAGTATAAAACTCCTTAATATTACACCCATGTAAATACGTTGAACCTTCCTAATAAAATGGTTGGTTATATATAAAAAGGAGTTATAATTAGGGGCGTAAATGGATATCCGATAATTCAAATATGTTCTTTCTATTTTTTAAAAATGTATAAGTACTTTTTTTACTCTCTTTTTTTTTTTGAAAAGAAAAAAGAAGAAAAAATTGTGTAAAAGTGAGCACAATTAAAATTCTTACTACTATCACCATTTTAATTTCAATAAACGAATTTTATATAAATTTGGTCTAGCTTGCATAATCAAGTTTATTCCACAATAATAGATTTATTCCAAGAAATAAAGGCTAGCTTTCACTATGAAATAAATACTATTTTGTGTGCACCTCGTGTAGAGTACAACTACGAGTGTGGTATGCTAAAGCTAATAATGATACATTATGTGGATATGGCCCCATCAAATGGCGGCTATGTGATGCATTAGCATTCACTTGAGAGTGCCTATATATATATATATATATATGTTCAAGGACGGAATTGCTCCACTTTAGATTTGTCGATATGGATAGGGTCTACTCTTGGTATCTCGACAGGAAAATCATTAATCTCGTCCATCCAGGGGTTTTTGTCATTAAGAGGATTAATATTACGCAAAGCGCACCATACAGCGCTATTACACTTGAAACCTGACCCGAATGCAATTTGCCAAACCCTGTCACCTTTCTTGATCCTTCCCTTCGCCTCCGAATACGCCAACTCATACCACAATGAACTACTAGAAGTGTTTCCATATCTATAAAGAGTCATTCTAGAAGGTTCCATATGCCATTTAGTGAGCTCTAGATTCTTCTCTACCTCATCCAAAACCGCTCTCCCTCCTGAATGAATGCAAAAATGCTCGAAAGCAAGTTTGAAATCAGGTACGTACGGCTTGATCTTCATTTTGAAAATATTTCTCGCAATAGAAGTAGCAAGAAATAGAAGTTGCTCCGATACGGGAAGCACTAGCGGCCCAAGTGTAGTGATATTTGTTTTTAAAGTCTCTCCGGCGACCGCCATTATATCTTTTGAGAGTGAGAGACCAAGTGCCTTCCCTTCATCCTCTTCGCGAACCACGCACCTGTAACTTTTATCATCTGCGCCTTTGTGGGTAAGTACAGTCTGGAAGAGTTGATACTTGGAATGACCACGATCAGACGAATGATTTGAAAGGAGGACCGCGGCCCCTCCCATGCGAAAAATGCAATTCGGGAGAAGCATCTGTCTATTGTTACCTTGGTACCAGTTAAGGCCTATAACTTCTATGCTCACCACTAGCGCATAAGTGTTTGGGCTCACCTGTTACATTTACATAAGAAATTAAATAGCAGATGATTTTTTATTTTTTTTATTTTGCTTGAATTTTGAAAGTTCCTTTTCCCTCCTTATTGACAAGTTAGAGAAGGGGATGATGATATTACATAGGGCATAGGGGTAAGGTTCAACATAAACTGATGTAAGATTAATACATTCTGTATATACCTTAGTAGCTTTTTGTCAGGTTTCATCAACTCAAACGGTTGGATAAGATATTATTATTATTATTCTAATTAAGCGAGCATAATTTCAAATCAATAAAGTATTTTTAATTACTTGATCAGTATTCTCATTCTCGCTTAATTTCAAAGTCACATATTTTGTCTAAAACATAACGAGGGACTTAAAGATCTCCGATAAATTTTGTTTTTGCTTTGCATCTTTGACATATATTATATAATTATTTAATCTAACAGATAGATTGATCGATGAGTTATGAATCTGACAAAAGGTTAGAACTAGATGTAAAACTTTTTAATCTTGCAACAATATAACTGGCTTGAACCTTAACTATTAGAAAGTGCGAAAGTATTTAAACCAACCTGTAAAAGGCGTCTGGCTAGGTCAATGGAAATAATACCAGCACTACAACCCATGCCACCAATACTATAGCTCAAAATATCCGTACGAAGCTTGTAACGGTTCACAACAGCTGCTGAAAGAGAAGGTACTCTAGTAAAACTGCCACAATTCACCACAAGAATCCCAATATCTTTGGTCTTAACACTTGTTTTCGCTAAGAGATCGTCCACAGCTCCAAACATCACCAACTCCGCCTCTTTCGTGGCCTCACCGAAGCTATAGTCCGGCGGTACTCTCTTCACTGCTTCAGGGAAATACGTCTTATCCCCCAAACCTGACCTCTCAAGAATTTTCTTCTGAAACTCTAAGCTCTCCTCGCTAAAGGATCCATATTTGGTAGCAAATAACATAAATTGCTCCTTGGTGGTCATAAGACTTGGGCTAGGCTTGTAAGCTGTATAATTTACTAAGTAAACGTCTTGAGGACGGCTCATGTAGTAAACGACGGACAAGATAATCATTACAGATGCGAAAAAAAGGAGTGGAATCGGGTTTTGCTTGAGGTTGTTGTATAGGTTGAATGCATCTCCAAGAGTAAAAGTTGAGAGATGAATTGATAGGGCTAGGATGAGTGGTGTGAGGATTATATATTCAAAGTATGTAATTGAATAATGGCAAATAAGCTTCATTTGATTTTGGTTCTTCTCATATTCCATTGTGCAATATTGATTGAGTAATAACTGATTTGGCTTGTTTGCACAAAGTAATATAAAGAAGATGGTGCAACCCTAAATGATTAAAGATGGAGGGGTGGTGAGAGGATTTAATAGGGAGATGGGGGTGGGAGGGAATTGGGGCGGGGGTAGGGAAGTCATTTTCGTTTATTATGCTAATTATTATTAACGGGTGATATTAAATGCAGAAACATAACTAATTTTTTCGCCCCACTTACAATATTATAACTTTTAAATTTGATATCATATGTTATATTATAAAGTAGAGGTGGTTTGGACTTTGGAGTGTGAGTCTTATCATATTTTCTACATTCCTATTTCACCTTTCTTCCTTATGTTTCATGAAGAAGTATAAGGAATAATGTAACTAGTAGGAATTGGGAAAAAAATGTAAGCACTAACAGTATTTACAATGGGTTTTATAAGTAGATTATATTTATCTAATAAATACTCGCAGCAGATAATATATATATATATATATATATATGATAAAATATTGTGACGTAGTTTATGTGTACGGTAAAGTTGAGTTTATTTAAATTTTTTAATATACGCTTAATTGATTGGCGTGAGAAGGAACATATTCCCTTAAAAAAATTTCACAATATATATTTTATGTGTCTCGTAAGGACTTGAAGAAGTATATATAACAACGTAAAGGGCTCGTTTGGTTCAAGTTTTGGGAATGGAATGGGCATGGAATGGGAATACTTGATTCCTGGAAAGTTATTTTCCTGGCATCTAGGATGCCATGCCGATGTTTGGTTCAACCGGGAATAGGAATAGAATAAAATATCAATTACAAAAATACCCTTTTTTTTATAAGATGAGAAAACATCACCTACTAATTTTTCAAAAGAGACAATTACTATAATAAATTACAAAAATTACACATGCTTAGCTAATAACTATCCTACAAAAATTACATTTTTTGTAATTAAAAAATAAATTACAATAGGAAAAAAGAAAAGAAAAAAGTTCCAAATATATTTTTTTTTCATTTTTGTGCAGCAGCGTAATTAAAAAAAAGTTCCAAACAACATTTTCATACACTGATGGAACAAGAATTATTTATTCATAAGGAAGAGTGTTATTTTAGTCCTAACATGAAAAAATTAAAAAAGATGCCCATTGGTAATGGTTTATTCCTTATGATTTAAATGGGAGAACTTTGGGGGAAAGGTTTGTTACTGGAATCATTTATTCTAGACTTAAAACTTGAACCAAACACGGGAATCGTTTCGGAATGGAATGTAGCATTCCTGGAATGGTTTAAATCTTGAACCAAACGAGCCAAAAGAGTTAAGGATTTGGAAAAAAAAACTAACTAAGAACTAAGAATCCAATTTTTAAGGCATTCTTTGATAACAACATGTAAAATGATATGTGTGAAAAGTTGGATAAAAAGTTGAGATATGAGGTGAAATGACCTCTATCTTAATACTTATTTTTGTGAGTAGATGTCTTCTATTATTTTTTGGTTTTTGTAAAAAAATTTTCTTCATCACTCCAAAGAAATTTTTCTGTGAAAAAAGTCAAAAAGTAATAAGATAACTTACAGCCTCAATTTCTTTTCCAAATTCGGACACAAATGAATTGCTTTTCAATCATTTCCATGTAATTATCAAAAGGAAGCTTAAAATATTAAGTTTACCGGTCTTTAGTTTTAGTTATTTATATACGAATCTCTACTTAGTAGATATGTGCAAGAAAAATGATATTTTTTGTCGGTGGCTTCTAAAAGTTACTCTATAGTAAAGAAAAACTGAATTGTTATAATTAGATGGTTGAGATTTGATAAATAGTTTCTCTCTAAATAAATCCTAGCTAGTGGCAAGTATTTTATGTTGAAATCTAAACCATATATCTAAGTTTAAACAAAGGGTGTAGAATTAAATTATAACGCATTATCTGTCAAAATCTTATCCATAAAGCCCCAACTGAAGCTACGTAAACAACAAAATTGAGCCAAGGGTCCAAAACTATAAAAACATCTCATCTATACTATTTTCTAGTTACAAATTAAGAGTTCACTATTTTATTTTCCTTTTCAGAACGTTCTGAATTAAGTATTCACTTCCCGTTTTTGAACATAATCAAAGTATCAAAACGTAAAAAAGAAGAAAAGTTTTGTTTTAAAATATTGATTGCAATTGAATTAGTGCATTATTAAAAAATGTGAAATTCAAATATAAATCCTTAATTAAAAAAGACGGAAAAGTTTTTGTTTGCCCATGCAACTCTCGATAGTTTTACCCTTGAATATCTTATGTTCAAGTACTTAAATTTTCATTATACTCACCCATGTATTGTATTGTATTGTATCATAATCATACTCTTTATTTACTTTATCTACTTTATTAATGTCATCCAAAATATTATTATATCAAAATACAAAATATTTTTTTTTACAATTCTCTCCCTCATTATTAGTGCTATTCCTTTGTGCCCTAATATAAACACTTTGGTACTAGGTCGGCTCTTATTTTTTTTTTTTCACAACCTGTTAAGCCTATTTTCTTTTTTTGGGACAACCTAGCTACGAAGCCTACTTCACCTTTCAAGTACTTTTGCCAAAGTTGGAAAGGACCATGCTCAACTGCTCAAGACTAGAAATGTACTTAGAACTAATGTCTACGTGGAATTTACCACCAGGACACAAAAGACATAAAGAGCAAAGTAAGGCCACATATTTACCAAACATGCATTTAGGCATATATACTTTTCCATAAGTTTAAGAAGTCTTTTTAAAAATAAAATAAAATTAAGGGAGGTCTAAGTCTCTCATTTAATTCTACAAATAAAGAAAAAATCTTCTGTCTTATCTCATGAGTCGAACTCTTGACCTTAAGGCAAAGGTGGAGATTGCCTACTACTAGGTCAACCCCTCTCCTCATCTTCTATACCCTTTCTTTCTCTTTCAAAAATCTGAAGTTAAGAAATCTACTTTACCCTTTCTTTCTCTGAAGTTAAAAATTTTGATTCGATTTCAACAAATATTCGGTTTGGGATGGCTCAAATTTCTAGTGGTCCCAACAGATGGTGCTAATAGTCTCAAAGTTGTAATAATATTTGGTTTTGCAGTTTTTTCAGTTTTCTTCACGCTCTCAGATGCTACATGATTTTGCAATTGGGGAACTGGGGGCTTTTCCACCAATTACTCCTCAAGTTGGTCTGATGAGTCCTCCACATGCAATTAATAGAGGTTTAAAAAATTAAATACTTTCGTCAACATCCAATTGTTTTCCAATGGAATACAGGGGAGAACAGGGGCACATGCATGTACATTTAAGAATATATTCAACCGTTTTATATAATTTTGGTTCGTGTAAAATTTATACGTTTTATTAAAAAAAAATAGTATATAGTAGTCTTTTAAGAAATTTTAACACCTAAGATTTGTGTAAAAGGATTTTGTAAAATATAAAAACAATTTACATATCCACATCAATTTTCTCTCTCCTTAACTTTTTACAAAAACTTTAAAATGATATAACTAAAAATCTAAAATCTAGTTTTTAATAAAATTTATATATTTGAAATTTACTCACCAAGAGTTAAAAAATAAAATCCATCATGATTATGAAATTATATGTAAAAAAATTCATATAAAATTATCAAACATTATATATAATTATATATTCCATTTGTGTAAGATTTAAATTTTACACATGAGTACCATTGGAGTACAAAATTGATATGTATAATTTATGTCTAAAACTCCATTACACAGGATTTTACACAAATATATATATATATATATATAACTATTAGAGATGCTCTAAGGGAAGCCAATTGCCCCCACTTTATTTTTGAACTTTGGTATTTCTTATGCTAAATTCTCCTTACAACATTAGCTAACCCACCCCTTTCCTAATAAATTTTTTTTAGTGCTATAGTTACCCTCGAAGCCAATTTCCTTGCTCTGCGGGTAAATTAAACAAATGGATATGACAGTTTTGTTGAAGTTGAATCATAAAGCAAGGACCACAAGATCGACCACCACTCCCGCAACTGAATTAAACTCACCTATTTGTTTAGTTTAAGCTCTACTTTATCCCCAATTCCTATAACGTTGACATTCTAAAATAATAACTTAAAAGATTAACCCTATAAAAAAATTTATTAACAAAGTGTCAATCATTTTACGGGAGACATTTTGTGTCCAATATTTTTCTTAATAGAGTACCAAGGTTGTCCAATTGAGTACCCTATACATATTCACATTTGTACTAGTTATTGCGTGTAATTAACACCGGTACAAAAAAAATTATAAATTGGTTTATGGGAGCATTATTTTGTCTAATAATTTGCCCAGTTGGGCATCAATTTTATCCAATTTGGTACTACATTGTACATGCATGTACCTATATATATTTGCATATGTATTAGTTTTACTGCTTGCAATTAAGACCGATACAATCATACAAATAAGCAAATGAATTATAAACCGGTCGTTCCTTAAATAAGATAGGTTAATGAAGGTCAATACACTAAGCATGAATAAGACAAAAAAAGGCAAAAATGTCCTACTGCTTCTTTACTGCTACTTTGGTAAATAATTATCTAATGTATATCTTTTTGGTAAATTTTTTCATGCCACTGCCTTGTTGCTAATTTTTTTTTCTGCCTGCAGGAAATTTCCTCAATGTATATTAACTTCGGTAATAGTTGTACTAAGTGCACTAGATCTTATTGGCCTACTGGGCATTAGATATATAGACATAGTTTGAGAGATACTTTGTGTATATTATTTATGATAGTAAGATTAGCTTAGCTAGAGTTGTAAAACACTTGTAACCAAAGCTCTACCCAATCTTCACTATTATCATTTATATGCGTCAAAGTTTATGTCGAATCTTTTTACACAAATTTTAGGTGTTAAAGTTTGTTAAAAGACTGCTGAAGACCCTTTTTTTACAAAACGTGTAAATTTTACACAAACCAAAATTATACAAGATGGTTGGAAATGCTCTACGACTTTAATTCAAATTTTAAGAAAGGAATTATCACTTTAGATTACTAGTTTAATTATATTTAAAATACTGGGTGATTTTCCCTTACCTAAATTTTTAATTATAATTTTTTTTTTGAGAATAACTTACAAATATATATTATTGAATACGGAAATAACTTAATAAAAAAATAGTTTATATTATATTAGTAAAGGTGAAATATTTAACTCACAAGTGGTGTAAAACTAAGAAGTGTTATGCCTGCCAATAACAATTAAGTAAAACTAAGAGCAGTGACTTGGTTTCAAATATATGATTGATTAGAAACATTGTATGTTTGACAAACACAATAAAAATAACTCATTTAATGGTGAAATTAATAAATTATGAATATATTTTTTTATAGATGAGTGCAAAACTTCTTAATTTTATACGAGTGTAAGTATGATCAATCTTCCAAATAAAATGGTTGGTTATGTTTTTGAAAAGAGTTAATAGGAAGGTAAACGAATATTCGAAAATTTGAATCTATACCGTATTCAAATTCGAATTATGTGGATATTTATTCTAATGGAAGTTTGGAAAATAGGATTTGGATATGTTTTTAATATATGAGAAAATCAGTTGGATATGAATAATGATAGTATTCGATAAGGATAATTCATATCGAGATGGATTATCCACATATGCAGATATCCATCATAATTTATTATATATAATGTATACCCATATGTATATTCAATCATGCACCCTTAAAAAAATTGGACAAGACTAGTGTGCACAAACTAGTCCAATTTACTAAAACCTTTCAAACAAACACCCCCACCCCTCCAAAACCCAAAACACACGCACAAACACCTTAGAAAAGAATAAAAAGGAATTTAATCACTGAAAGAGTTATATAGTCTAGAGCATTGTGTTTAAATTGATACTAAATAGAACATAATGAGAACCGTCTAATTTAAAATTAATAGTTTAAATCATATAAGTTAATTTTTTTTATTTTTTTTTAGAAAAGAGCCTAATACGATGCATTTAAATAGAGGTAGGAATTCTCTTCTTCTTAAGAATTTTGGATTAGTTTGCAAACTCTAACCAAATATTTTTCGAAAAAATAAGTATTTTTGGTCATTTTTAAAGCAATTTTATTTAAAATTAAATGATCGGTTTTAAAAGATTATTATAGATTCATGTTCTCTTCGATGATTACATCGAAATGGTATTCTTATTTGCTCAAAATGAATATCGGGCGAAGGAGAAATTGTTATCAAAAGTGAACTACTTGAAATGAAAAATGGAGTGTTTAAGAATAGAAATTCTTGTATCCCATGTTAGAACTTTGTGGGAAACTTTGTTAGTTTATAAGGTATTACACCTTATAAACTTGTAAAACTTCTAGACACCAGGGATCCCTATCTCGCGCATATAAGTGTTTGGAGGGGGGATGTGAATCAAGGATTGGATTTTTGGCTTGATCAGTTTGCGGACACGAATGTCGATAAGTCTTGTGACAAATATTTGAATCTTTCAGCTTGTGATTCAAAAATTAAGATTATGGCTTCTTTTTTCGTATATACAATGCGATGAGTTGTAACACAACTTTTTTTATTATATAAATAAATTTGCAATATTGTCGAATCTAGGACCTTTTTATGAGTATAAAGAGAACACAAACACACTACAAAGTGTTGGCAAGATAAAGTTTAATAGTTAAATTATTAACTATTATTAACCAGGGACACACGTGGTTAAAACTTGAATTATTATCTTTTATAAGGTTCATGGGTGCGAAATAGAAAAGAACCTGGTGAACAAAAGCGCTACTATCACCTTTTTTCACTTCAGTATACATATGTCTATATAATAAAGCACCATTATTTTTCAAATCATTAAAACTTATAAAATGATAAAAATTGTATGCTTAATGTAGGTCAAAAAATACCCTAGAGGGGGGGGGGGGTGAATAGGGTTTTTAAAACTTAATCGAATTTTTAAAATTGATTTAAAAATATTTAATGTCTATATTTATCAAGCAATCAAGAACAAAGTTAATTCCAAACACAATGAATAAATAGCACAATATAATAGAGCAAGAGATAGAAAGATAGAACCGATCGAAGTCGAAGATTTTTTGTCCACATGGTTCGGCTTGTTCCCCTACTTCGCGCTCGGTTAGTTCCCCGAGAATTTCCACTATAACCGATCTCCTTTCGGGTGAAGATCAAACATCTACAAGTGTATTCTTCTCACACACTCTTACAAGTATTGAAACACCCTCAATACTCTCACAAGAAATCCCTCTTGCTATTCTATGAGATACATCTCTCACAAATATGATTTGAATAAGTTTTGGTGGCTAACACCAATGTACAATATCTCTCTTGTGTATAACAAAATACAAATGAAGCTCACACTAAGAGATATCAAAATTGATCAAAGTATATAGCTCAAAAATGAAAGATTGATCAATTAAATGAATTGAATACTTGAATAACTTTGTATATATGTAGAATGAGTTTGTAGAATGATTCAAATGTGTTGAAACATGTCTAAGACATCATATTTATAGCTTACAAAATCATATGGCCGTTGGGGATGATTAAGAGAGGTTTTGGCTCCAAGGTATACATTTTCAAACTTTCTAACAGCTAGTTTTGACAAAAAAATTCAAACTTGTTTTGTTAATTTCTCCCAATTTGACTGTTGGATCATGCTCAAATTTTAGTCAAAATTTCCAGGAGATGTTTTCTAACTACTATAAAAATTTCAAAATGATCGGAGTTCGGGAAGGCCTCCATTTTACCGTTAGATCAAAACTGGGCAAAAATTGAGCGAATTTTAAACGAAAAATAAAAATATTTTTCCAATTTAATAATTTAGTTCCAAATAAAATTCTAATGATTTTTGAACCTCAAATATATGTTTCTAAGATACCCATTTTTATTATATCTTAAAAATTTAAAATTAATATGAATTTATTTTGAAACACGGTTTTTGTAAAATGATGTTTTTCAAATAAATTCAATTTCAAGCTAGTTTGAATCAATCTTTAAAAGATGCATGAATATGTTTGAGCTATAGGAATTTGATCAATAAAGTATCTTTACATAAAATCTAAGCACTCACTCCATTTAATGATAATTCGAGTCTTCGTGATGCTTGATTTTCTTGTGCGTATCTTTACTTGTTTGATGTTCTTGATCCTTTCTTGGTTTTGATTCTTTGTGAAGCACATGGAGATCATTTGAGTTCATTTCTTGTGAGTGAAAGCATTTGTGGAGCTTTGTGTGAGAGTTTGACTATATCTGTTTGACGTCACACTTGGTTGGAAAAGATATCGGCTAATGGCTATCATCATTGGAACAATCGAGTTAAATAACACTATATTAACTTATTATAATTATCAAAATAAGATTAATTGACTTTAAGGTCAACACTTAAGATTAAATATATTTTTTGAATAATTTATATTACTTTTAGTACGGGTTAAATGTACCCACCAAATTATGCTTTTGACTTCTATTTGAGAAAACTTTCTTCTCACCCCACCAATTTTTGTAAAAAACTTTCAACTCACCCCTATGTGGGGTGAGTTTATAAAACCTTTTTATGATAACATATGAGGAACATTTAGTGGCCAAATATTTCATTGCTAATAAAAATATTTATGACAGACCTTTTAGTTTTTAATGAAAAAAATAATTCATTTATAATATCCTTGCAATTTTTTTATAGAAATTATAATAAAAGGATATTTATTGAAAAAGTAAAATATTATGGCATGATTTGTATTTTGATTTTGTTATTTGCTTTTGTTTTTTTTCAAAATCTATGGAGGAAGTTATATTTTAGAATCAAAAGTAATTGAACAACAATAATGTTAGTTTTTGAAATGAAACTAAGACTATAATTTTATTTTTGGAACAACTTGTAAGCTACCAATCGAAATAATAACTCACATGCATAATAATGACTATATATATATTTTAAGGGGGCGGTCATGCCATACATATTTGTCTGTATTCACAAAATATATTTTTGATTCAATTCAATTCTATCAAAACTGGACTTTATATTAAAAAAATTTTAAAAAATATAAATCTCTAAGAATTGTTTATATTAAAATTAAATAAATTTATTAACTAATTGTGTAATTTGTATAAAATTTAGGGAACCACTTTGACTTTAATATTTCTTTAAAATACTATTCTCAACATAGTCGATCCATCAATGATGCAACTTATTTATCGGTGTGAGATATACATTAATTATTATGTCCTAAAAAATTGGGTCATTTAATTTGAGACATACTATAGATTAGAAGGAAAATAAGAATTATAGAAGAAAAAAAAATACATTTTGTGTTTTAAATCTGCAACCAAGCAACTAACTAAATGTCAAATTCATTAATAAAGCGAAGAAGTGATTGAAAGGGAAAAAAATGATGTTGAAATATGGAAATTAGATACAGTGACCAAGGAGTGAGGGATGGAGGAAGTGAGTTTACATATTTTATTTAACTTTTTTAGGGTTAAAATTATTAAGGTAAAATTTTTAAGTGGGATGAAAAGATTAACTAGGTGGGTGTATTTAAAATCACCCTATAGAAATAGTGATGTAAACATAACAAAAATAATCAAATGGCCATAAATTATTAAAATAACATCTAATGGCTATTGCCTATAAGTGTTTTGTGTCATATAAGTAAATATTAGTTAGGAGTACGCCAGCCAGTTAATAGATGAATTTGAATTGAATCAGGGTGAATCTAAATCTATAATTGAAAAAGTTTTTGAATTGGATTTGGATCGGATTATGTAACGAATCACCAAAATATTGATCCATATCCAAATTTGTTTGAATCGGATTCGGATAGGATTATATCCAATCTATTTAAAATTTTAATTATATAATAATTAGTTTGTAAATATATAAAAATTAATGAAACTAACATAAAAGTTAAGCTTAATAATAATCAAATTTATTCTTTTTTGTAAAAATAAACTTATTTAATATTTTTTGAGTTATATTTACTTTTTACAAGTGTATTAATAATAATAATGTGGCAAATATAAATAATAATAAATTTAAGTATAAATATGTGTCTTGGATTAGATCAGATTGCAAACAGATCGAATCGACATAAATCCACATCCGATTTGTTAATCAAAGGCTTAACGGGTTCAGCTCGAATTTGGATATATGTATCATATATTTCAATCCATATCTGACTAAACGAATTGGATTCGAGTACGAATCTGATTCATTAATAGGCCTAACAAATAACATGCATAACTTATTTAACTCTTTGAACTTTTCTTCTCTTTAAAATCTAGCAATTTTATTAGTGCTTTTTTTTTCCTTTTTTACTGGTTTTTTTGTTTTTAAATAATAATTTTTTTTACTTTTTTTTAACTATTAATTTCGATAATTGAGTAGATAAAATTAAAGGAAGAGCTAATCTAAGGGAACCATAACTCTATAAGCCTTTTAATTTTTAAGATTACCCTAACTTTAATCTAATTAATTGTCGAAGCTACAATCCTTTTTTATTTCTTTTTTCTTTTCCTTTTATCATATGATTTAGTATATGATCTGCCATTTTTTTTAATTAATTTGAGATAACTTAAAAGGAAAAGGAAAATAGTAATTTAGAGTATGACTGCTTATTTTAGTACTCCAAATTGATAATTTATAATGATTTTGGTTAACATTTTAATTATTTTACTAACATTTTTGAAATGTTGAAACAATAACACGAAGGGTACTTAATCACACTAAAGCTGTGTTTTGATTTGTTGAAACTTAGTTCAATAGAAATTATTTTCAACTGCATTACGTTCTGGCCTGTAATTGATTTTTATCAAAACAAAGAAAAATAATTGTGTAAACTTGAATCACTATTTTTAAGGGTGATTTTAATTCTATATGTGACTTCTTTCTGTTAATCCCCTTTTGGGAGGTTTGTTAACTTAATCTATGTTACCCATTAAGTTTAACCGCGAGTTGGGATAGATTTAAAAAAAAATAAAAAATTAGTGACTTAATCATTTATAATATTATTTTCAACGGGTACCTTGTTTCCCTTCCCCCTCCCCTATATTCGACCACTAGATGTATTCATGTACTATTTGTATCAAAAAAAGGTAAAGTTAAATGCTTCCATTTTCTCCTTTCTTGTAATTTCACCATAAACAATCTCGGAAAGAGCGCCATCCTTAATTATCACTCTGGTCAATTTTTACCTTTGATTTTATTGAAAAATTTTGTTACCTAGCATTTTTTTATTGTACCTGCCATGATCTTGGACGCGAGCATTGCCTTAATATAAATTTGATCTTGCAATAAAATTCAAGTTTAATCCTCAACAATGTTAATGTATTTATTCCAAGAACATGTTCATGTGTTATAGTAGAAAAAGCTCGCTTTTACTAATAAATAAATACTATTTTGGCTGCACTCTATGTATAGTACGACCACATGTTGTATACTAAAGTCAATGATGATACATTATGTAGCTGGACGCAACAAAATTGACTCAAGAGTGCCTATATTCAAGAACCAATGCGCTCCACTCACTACACCAGCTGGGGGCTTGGGCGACATACCCTATTGGGTATGTCTCCTAAAACACATCTTAGAAGACATAAATTTCATATGTCTCCTTAGAGAGTCACTTAGGAGACATACATTTAGTGTGTCTCCTAAGCACTTACTTAGGCGACATAAATACATTGTATGTCTCCTAAAAGAGTCACTTAGGAGACATATATTTAGTGTGTCTCCTAAGTACTTATCTTAGGCGACATACATATAATATGTCTCCTAAGAAGAGTCACTTAGGAGACATACATTTAGTGTGTCTCCTAAGTACTTATCTTAGGCGACATACATATAATGTGTCTCTTCGAAAACTTTTTCTTCAAGTAACCCACGGGCCCCACCAACAATGGGTCGACTGTTCTTTAGTTGTTATTCGTTTTGTGCAGCCTTCCCCCCTCTACTATGGGCGTCATCATTTTTGCTCTTAACATGTAGGCTTTTAACCTGTTCAGTGGGGCGCTGCTTAGCCAAGGAACTTTGCTTTTTTTTTTTTCTCTTGATTTTAACTATCCCATATTTGGATGAGAACTTCAATTTCTAGTGGTAGGGGAAGTCACAACTCTCATCTGCCCAAGCCAACCACAGCCGAGTGCAGCGTTATAAGGTGAATCTATGTTCATTACAATAAAATTACATCTTTTTTGCATGTGGCCCAATCTCAGTGGGACTTTAGCTATCGCAATTGGCCAGACAGCTTCACTGCTAAAATTAAAAACTGGGGAATCGACACTTTTGATTTAGGAAGCTAGAAGCTTCTGCTTTTCAAACATGATGTGGTACTTAATGTTTGAGGAACTCCCTAGGTTAATTAACACCATTTTCATGTCGAAAATGTTAACATTAACTGTTAACACCAAAGTATAATTATGGAGTACATTAACCCCTTGTATATCTTAGTTGATAAACTTTATATCATAAGCTTTTTTACTCTTCTTATCATCTTCATGAGCAGTGATTGACATAACTTCCTCAGAAAATGCCTTTTCAACACATTAAGCCCTCTTGATGTGGTATCTAATCATATTTTTTTGTAATCGCATCTCGGCTAGTTGAAGCGTGAATGGCGTCAATGATATTAGTAATTAATATATTCGTATGTCTCTTACCAGGCTCCTTATCATTATCATCGTCGTCGTCGTCATCATCATCCTTCTTTGCATTCTTAGCACTTTTGATATACTCTGCCAAATAACCCTTCGAAAAACTGATTAAAGGTTTTACAATTCTCAGTTCGATGACCGTGGTCTTTATGGTAAGAACACCTAAGCTTGGAATTTCTAGCATTTGGGTTCCCCCCATTGGTCTTGGCCATGCAAAATAAGGCTTTTTGAATTTTAAGCATATTTTTATGAATAGGTTTTGCAAAAACGGTATTTACTCCTTTTATAGCCATATTTACTCACTTTACTAAAGTCTTCTTTGCCTTTTGTTTTTAATCCATAAAACTTTCCATTGCTACATCTTATCTCCTAGGTAACATGAGAGGCCATCTCGTCATCCTCCACCTTAACATATTCATTGACCTTCGAGATCAAGTCATCGAAAATATAAGGTGGGACCTTGATAAAAGAATTATAGATGCCATTTATGTCTTTCGACAAACCATAATTAAATGTATTAAGGGCAAATCGAAGATCACATTATACTGTTTCTTGGTATGTCTCCTAATATCTAGAGCAGTACTCACACAATATCTCCCCTTCTTCTTTCTCATGTTTACGAGGGCTTTTGGACCCTTGATTACTTGGCTATTAATTATAAATCTAGTCTAAACTGTATGATTAACTCATGAAGCTATTAATCTGCCCAGCTGGCAGCCAAGCAAACCATTTTAAATCTATATCATCCAAAACTTATAGGAAACGTACTGCACATAACTACATCATATGAAAACCAGTAAACCATAACATGCTAGTAGTATCTCACATAATCGGCCAGAAATTTTTGGCCATTATAAGTATTAAACTTAGGCACATAATTTTGTTTTGGGTGGGGGAGCATCGACAATTCTTTAGGTGAATGAGGAACCACTATGCTCTCCTAAAGGATTTTCTGGCCAAATCTTTTAGCGTGTAGACTATGACCTTTCTAGTAACTGTTAAATCAATTAACTTCCACAAATTATGATATGTTCAAGTCTTAGGGCAAGCATCCTTTTTTGAGAGCCTTTCAAAAATGCTATTCTCTGAGCAACAAACAGATCATTCGGTGTTGAAATTTGAACGGCTTTCACTTTCTTGATTATTCTTTGTGCTTGGCTATGGATCACTTGAATTAGGGGGTTTGTATTGTTCTTTAGGGGAACCTCCCACCTTTGTAGAAGAAGCCTCCTTATCATCCTTAAAATTTAATAAGGCCTCCTTATTCAGGTGCTCCTTAAGCAACAACTAAAGAGCCTGATTATCTAACCTTAACTTAGTAAGCTCACTCTCAGAACTACCAACAATAATGCTTTCATCATTGTAGTTACTTTCCACAGGCCCTATCCTTTAGGTAATGGGTGGGATAGGGTTTTTAATCCTGGGTAGAACTGGAAGAATCCCATCACCACCTTGTTATGACTAGGATGCTAATGGAATTTTAATTGTCCTTCTTGTCTAAACCATGGTTACTAGTTTTTTGAAAAAATAGTAAATTAGTTGTTTTCTATGAAACTAGTGGAAATAAAATTGCTAAGAACTTGGGAAAGGAATATGGATTCCAACAACCGGCACCAATTCTTGGTGACAATAATTTTGGGTCTCTCCCCAAGATAACTTATAAGCAAAATCAATGGAAGAGGAAATGAGAATTAATAATAGAGGTAGGGATTTTTGTTTGTAAGTTAGGTTCCTCTAGTAACTCTGATATTAATCCGATAGTACATCATTTTTTAAGTGTGTATGACTATATAAATCTCAAAAGCAATTAACAAAAATAATGTTACAAGCGACCAGCGCTATCTATTATTGTTTGTCTAAAATTTATGACCCTTATAATGAGCCTTGCTTTTTCTATTTATAGATATATAATTAGGGTTACAATGCTCTATTAAGCTAAACAATAAAATTATTATTATTATAAAGGGCAAAACTTAGCCTCTACTCCAATACTTTACCGATGTCTAAAAATAGTATAAGTTATAGCTATTTTATGCTCATTAATGGAGACAACCTTCTCAGCATAATGTCATTACCAAGTGCATATCAGCAATAAGTGATGTTATATGCTAAAAAGGGATAATCGGCATTCACAATATACTCGGCTATAGCCCAACCTCATTCCCTTTAGGTGAGCCTTACATTAATAATGTTGTTAGGCCTAGGTAACTCTTTAGGCCCACAGAAATGGATTAGACTAAATCATGATTATTATTTTTGGGCTCTCTTGAGTACATATTATTATTATAAAATATTTTTGACTGTGTATATGAATTTTAAAGTTTATTCATATAATGTTATATGTGATACTATAGATAAATTTATCTAAAGAAATGCATGTGATATTAAGATTATTAATATACTTATAGTCTAATTCTTAAAATTTGTATCTCATTGGTTGAAAAATTTATATATTTTCACACTTTTATATTAGTAAATTATTATAATCCATATGTAAAGATATAAAAGAATATAATCATATTCTTTGCATTGAGAAAAACTAACTAAAAATAAAATTAACTATATATACCGAAAATTGAAATAGGTAAATACCGAAAATAAAAAAAAATCAAAAATTCTGAAAAACAGCATTGTATGATTTTGATTTCGTGTTTCGAAAAAATGAAAACAAAAATACTGAAAATCAAAATTAAAGAACTTCATGGTTTTGGTATTGGTATTAGCCAATTACCCAATTACCGAACCAAACCGGCCAATATATTCCTTCCCATAAGCTCACCGCATAAGAAAATTTTGGTCTGAATTCGGATCACTTCAATAACTCATTTTGTGTCTTAAAAAAAATTTAAAAATAACTCATTTTATAATTATCTAAGCCCCTGCAAGCAAGAGAATCCCAACCATTTGTCACACATCCAACAAGAAATGTAATTCCATTACGCCATGTCATCACGATGCATGTCAAATAATAATCCTTGGCACTAAATCATTTTTAGCTACGGTTTTTAACATAAAAATAAAATTAAACATGATTTGCATTTTTTTTCCATACAAAAAATAAAAATAAAAATAAAAGTTTGAGGGAGTACTACGGTGCATCTGGCCCATGGACATGGACCTAGCTAGTTACAGATAAGGAAGCCTTTTGGGCTAGTTATAATTGTGTAAAAGTGAGCACAATTAAAACTCTGATCACCATTATCAACAAGTTTTATTTTATTTTTTTAAGCACAAGCAATGGGTAAAAATCACGTATTCGTGGTGGGGGAGATGAGACACAAATCGCTGGCCTTTTACTACTTATAACACTTATCATTTTGAAAAAACTCCGATCCTTTACCACTATCACCATATATCTTCACTTTAATATATATATGTGCACACATTTTATATAAATTTGATCAGCTTGCATAAATCAAGTTTATTCGATCGTCAACAATTTATTCCAAGAAATAAAGACTCGCTTAAACCGATCGACAATGAAAAAAAGGCTATTTTGTGTGCACCTTGTGTATAGCACAACAACACAATCGGGGCATGCCCATCAAATGACGGCTATGAGACACATATATATATCATTGACTCAAGAGTGCCTATATATATGATCAATGATGGAAGTGCTCCAGTTTGGACAGGTCGACATGGATGGTGTCTACTCTAGGCACCTCAACGGGAAAATCATTAATCTCATCCATCCAAGGGTTCTTGTCATTAACAGGATTAATATTACGCAAAGCCCGCCACACAGCGCTATTACACTTGAAACCGGACCCGAATGCAATTTGCCAAACCTTATCACCTTTCTTGATCCTTCCCTTTGCCTCTGAATACGCCAACTCATACCATATTGAACTACTAGAAATGTTTCCATACCTATAAAGTGTCATTCTAGAAGGTTCCATATGCCATTTAGTGAGCTCAAGGTTCTTCTCTACCTCATCCAGCACCGCTTTCCCTCCAGAATGAATGCAAAAATGCTCAAAAGCAAGTTTGAAATCAGGTACATGTGGCTTGATCTTCAGTTTGAAAATATTTCTTGCAACAGAAGTAGTGAGAAATAGGAGTTGCTCCGATATGGGAAGCACCAGCGGCCCAAGTGTTGTGATATTTGTTTTTAAAGTCTCTCCAGCAACCGCCATGATATCTTTTGTGAGTGAGAGACCGAGTGACTTCTCTTCATCCTCTTCGTTAGACACACACCTGTAACTTTTATCATCTGCACCTTTGTGGGTACGCACAGTCCGGAGGAGCTGATACTTGGAACGACCACGATCAGATGATCGATTCGAAAGGAGGACCGTGGCCCCACCCATGCGAAAAATGCAATTCGGGAGAACCATCTGTTTATTGTTACCTTGGTACCAGTTGAGGCCTAATACTTCTATGCTTACCAGTAGCGCATAAGTGTTTGGGCTCACCTGTTACATACACATAAGAAAATAGCAAATGATTTTGTTTATTTTGTTTGAGTTTTGAAAGTTCCTTTTTCTTCCTTATTGACAAGTTAGATAAGGGGATGATGATATTAAATATACAGGTGTAAGGTTCAAGTTAAACCAATGTACGTGAGATTAATAAATTTTGTACTGTACTAACTTTTTTGTTTGGTTATTGATTTGTAACTACTCAATCGTATGCTCATTCATTCTTAATTTCGATGTCACTTATTTTGTCTAAACATATATAACTATAACAAGAGACTTAAAGATCTCTGATTAATTTTATCTTTGCGGTACATCTTTGACCTACCTATATTATATAATTATCTAATCCTATAGTTAGATTACTGAGTTATGAATCTGACAAAAAGTTACAACGGGAGGTAAAACTTCTTAATCTTACAACAATATAACTAGCTCGGACCTTAACGAATAGAAAGGGCAAAAGTATTTAAACCAACCTGTAAAAGGCGTTTGGCTAGGTCCACGGAAATAACACCAGCACTACAACCCATGCCACTAAGAGTATAACTCACAATATCGGAACGAAGCTTGTAACGGTTCACAACAGCTGCTGAAAGAGAAGGTACTCCAGTAAAACTGCTACAGTTCACCACAAGAATCCCAATATCTTTGGTCTTAACACTTGTTTTCGCTAAGAGATCGTCCACAGCTCCAAACATCACCAACTCCGCCTCTTTTGTGGCCTCACCGAAGCTATAATCCGGCGGTACTCTCTTCACTGCTTCAGGGAAATACGTCTTATCCCCCAAACCTGACCTCTCAAGAATTTTCTTCTGAAACTCTAAGCTCTCCTCGCTAAAGGATCCATATTTGGTAGCAACTAACATAAATTGCTCCTTGGTGGTCATAAGACTTGGGCTAGGCTTGTAAGCTGTATAATTTACTAAGTAAACGTCCCGAGGACGGCTCATGTAGTAAATGACGGATAAGATGATCGTTAGAGATGCGAACAAGAGGAGTGGAATCGGGTTGTGCATGAGGTTGTTGTATAGGTTGAATGCATCTCCTAGAGTACAAGTTGAGAGATGAATTGATAGGGCTAGGATGAGTGGTGTGAGGATTAGATATTCAAAGTATATGATTGAATAATGGTAAATAAGCTTCATTTGATTTTGGTTCTTCTCATATTCCATTATGCAATATTGATCGAGTAGTTACTGATTTGGCTTGTTTCCACAAAGGAATATAATGAAGATGGTGCAACCCCAAATGATTAAAGATGGAGGGGGGTGAGAGGATTTAATAGGGAGATGGAAGGGAATTAGGGCGGGGGTAGGAAAGTAATTTTCTTTTATTATGCTAATTATTTATTAATGGGTGATACTAAATGCAGTAACATATATAGCTAATTTTCTTGCCGCACTTATAAAAGAATCCGCCATAAAGAAATATAGGTGTTTTCAGTTTTGGTCGGGGTGAGAATTAGGGAGACCCAAATGCAAAATGAATTTGAAAATTTGGTTTCGGCTTGATTCAGTTCGGTTTCAAAATATTCTAATCCAGACTCGAACTAAACTTTTTGGCTTGATTTAATTTATATATCTTAAAAAAAATCAATTTAATATTCGAAACAGTGGCAATTAAAGTGCAACTCGAGCAGCTGCAGTATTATAAACCTATGAAATGAAAAGTTTCTTATCTTAACTACTTGTTTAATGAATTAGACAATTCAAGAAGTGGCAAATCAGTGATCACCAATGTTTATGGAGCAAATTCAAGAAACATATTTCATAATGCCCATATATACTTTTATCACAACTTTGCATTAATTGAGTAGAACAGATAATGCATACCAAATATATGCAGTATATAAGCACAAAAATATAAATTTTCTCTTCTAAGTAATAAGTGAAGTCCTTAAACTAAATGTGAGACTAAAATAGTATTATAATAGAATGCAGTGGTTGGAGGGAGCAACAAAAGGTTTCAATATAATGGTTGAAGCTAATTAAATTTCTGTAAGTCTTTTATATATAATAAGTGAACACCTAAAATTTAAGAATAAGAAAAATTAGATTGGAACCTATTGTTATTAACAAAGGAATAGGAATAAAATCTGTTAAACGGAATAAATATATACAAAAGATAAAACATACTATAAATTTGAGACCCCAACATACCAGTATATGAAGAGCAACTACAATCAACCATACAAATGCTTCTTCTACAAAACTAAGTACCTAAATGGAAATGTGGAATTAACTAAAGATAGATATATTTAGGACTAATTAAATCCCTTCTTTACAAGCAACAGGAACCCTAAAAGGAGTTTGCCTTAAAAGAGATATAAACAATTTCAAGTTAATTCGGTTTGGTTCTGTTCGGTTTGATTTCGAACTAGCCAGACCCAAAACCAAACCGATCGAATCTCTTTGGTTTCGGTTTGAATTGTTCATTCCGGGTTCGGGTTTTCTTTTCCAATTTTTTGTGTTTGGCCTTTAGATTATCGGTTCAGATCAATTATGTTCAGTTGATCGATTTTCAAATTTACCACAACACCTTAAACGAATAGATAACTATAACTCAAAAATCTCCTCCATCAACTATTCGAAATTAGAACCGAACCTAACTTGATATTATTTGTTATATCATATTATAAAGTCAAAAGATGGTTTGGAGTGTGAGTCATCATATTTTTTACATCCCTATATCTTACCCTTCTTCCCTACGTTTCATGAAGAAGTACAAGGAAGAATGTAATAAGTAATAAGGATTTGGAATATATATATATATATATGTATAAGCACTAAGAATCAAAATTTAAAAAGAAAAGGAAAAAAAAACCTTTCCTGTTTTTCATTATTAATTGTCTATATACGAATCCACACTTATCAGACGTGTGCAAGAAAAAAATGATATTTTTTGTATTTCGCTCCTAAAAATTACTTTACAGTTAAGGAAATCTAGATCGTTATAATTAGATTGTTGAAATTTTAATAAATAATTTCTTGTTGACTAAATCTTAGATAGAGCGAGTATTATCTATCAAAATCTAATCAGTAAAGCCCCAATTGAAGGTAAACAAGAAAAATGAACCAAGGAAGTGGAGGTCCAGAACTATAAGTCATCTCATTTATACTAATTTTTAGTTTCAAATTAAGAGTTTGCTATTTTATTTTCCTTTTTAGAACGTTCTGAATTAAGAATTCATTTCCCGTTTCGATCAGAACACAATCAATGTATGAAATTTTAAAATAGTAGACAAATTTTGTTCTAAACTATCGATTGCATAAAATTAGCTAGTGCATTTTTAAAAAATGTGAAAGGGAAATATAGATTCTTAATTAGAAAAAAAAGAGGAGTATATAAGGAAAGGATTTTGTCCATCAACTCATGATAGTTTTCACCTCTAAGGGTGTGTCTAACGCGCCAGATTAAAGAGTCGAATAAGATTATTTAATTTATACGTAAAGGATAAAATAATCACACCTCTTAAGGGGATTTGTTAATCTCTATCTTGGTGGAATAATAAGCTTTAGTGTGATAAATAATCCACTCGAATTATCAATACCGACGAACACCAAATATGGAATAAGATAAAGTTATACTATCTCACCCTCTTATTATATGCATACGCATCAAACGCAGCCTATAATTTTTATATTTATGTTAATGATATATGTCGTGTTCAAGTCCTAACATTATACTCCTACACACATCACACTCCATTACTTCATCTACTTTACAATATCATCCAAAATATTATTATATATATATAATACAAAATATTTTTTTACGACTTTCTCCTTCATTATTAGTGCTATTCCTTTGTGCCCTAATATAAACATCTTGATATTAGGCCGGCCAATTTTTTTATTTTTTTTAACACCCTATTAAGCCTGCTTCACCCTAAATTTTAATTTTGGGACAACCTAGCTATTAGGACTACTTACCATTTAAGTACTTTTGCCCAAGTTGGTAGGCATCATTCCAAAGGTCATTGGCCCTCTGATGTATCATATATATTAATTGCGAGCAAGAATTTACGGTAGTGTAATGAGCAATATTATTATCAAAAAGTAATATAATTATTATTAAAATAACGTATAACATTATAAGTATAAAATATAATTTTTTAAAGTAGTATTATATTCTAGCAAAAGAATAATTCTTTTGACAATGCGAGTACCCTATATTATTATCATTGAATGTCTTAAATGCCCTTCTTAATCTACTTTTAAAAATAACTGAGTTGGTGAAAATTTAAACCTATTAATTTTTAAAAGATATGTAAGGATCAACAATAGATGACTCCATATTTGATGGTAATTGTTTAATATTTTAATATGTTTGAGTGTGTCACAAATTCTAGTGTCTATTAATCACCATCACAATTTTATTTTTTTTCAAACTGTTACTCTATAAAAGAGGCTTTAATTTATGGGGAAAATAGTTAGTTTAACCATCCGTAACATTTTTCGCTGTAATATCTTTTTGTCAGAACATTTCAAATCTCTCAACTTTTTTTTTGTAAGGCAAATCTATCAGCTTGATGCCTATGGACAGAAAATTATTTGTTTCAAAAAATTTAAATCACTTTTTAAATACATTAAGATTTGTACAGATTTTGAATTTTTTCCTTAAATTATAAAGATGGAATTTGAACAATTGACCCCTACCTGCTTTTCCTCAACGTTAGGCACTGTTTACTACTATACTACAAAGTTAATTGGAATTTTGATTTTGTTGTCGAATATCTTAATTTATTTAGTATATAAAATTTGTAACCACAAACAATATTGTCTAATATTTATCTCTAAACAAATGTTTAAAAAAAATTCTCCAAATAAATTACAACAATCAATATAGCCCAACCTTTAATTGGATTCCATTTAAATTTAGATTAGATTTCAAATTAACGAAATTGATTATCCCGTTTATTTGCATAAATTATATAATTTATGTATTTTTACACAGAGTGATGCGATGAGATGTTTTCTTACATTTTGATTTTTCCATAGAAAAAACCTATTTGGGTGCTGAGCAATAAAATTTTTCCAAAAAAAGAATAAAGAAGATTTAGGAAATCTATTCACAAAAATAAATATGAGATAGTATTTCACTCCACCACTCAATTCATTTTCCAACTTCTCATAAAAATTAATTAATTTTACAATTATTTTACATCTTGTTATCAAGCGGAGCCGAATTATAATGTTCGTAATTTCAAATGTGTTAAAGTGTCATACTTAATTTATTAGAAATTACTTTAATTTGTAGCTTTTCATATCAGGTTACTTTTGGCATCTGAACACTAGTAGCTAAATAATTCTGAATGGCCTAGCTCATAAATTGGAGGAGAAGTACACAATCCTGAATATATGTTGATTTGGTTTAAGTGAAGGAGGAGTGATTTCTTCATACATAAGGATATCTATTCTATATTATAAAATATAAAATCAAATCTCAATTCAACCGTCTTGAAGTTGCATCAAGTTTTTGTAATTTTTTTTTACACTTGCGGTTTCTTTTTCATTAAAATATGTTTGTAAGAGAGTTTAAGCTTTGAACCGTTGAGAAAGTAATATGTTTCTTAACTACTAAATAACTTAATATCTTTGTTTAATATTTTAATTTGAATTAGATAAATCTGAAAAACACATACATTACATGTACAAATAGTCTAATATATGGGTTATCCCACAGCTAAAGGATGCGCGCTTAGATATAGACCAATCTCTAATTTAACTAAAGGATGCGCACTTAGATTTGGATCAATCTCTAATTTAAATTCAACGATTGCAAGTGCAGCATTAATTCTCATTATCTGGTGGAGTTAATGTAAATTTGTTAACACCAAGGTGTGCCTTAACAAGTTGGGACAATAGGAATAATGTAGGTTTGCTCCAAGGCTTGGTGCCTTCACTCACACCTACGGGAATAGCTGAGGCGAAATAGTAAAATTTGATCACATTAAATAGTAAAATTTGGTACGCGTCTATTTATTAATAGAAAAATAAATGCTTCATGTATGTTAGGAGCAAGTAGCATATCAAATTTAGTTTCTTTATTATCATTAATTACGCCATATTATTAATTTGTTAAAAATAATTAAATCACAAATTGTGCAGGTAGCAAGTTTTGGATTCACGACATTTTTCTGATAATGTCTCCCTTCAGGATTAAACCCACTTGCTTTAAATTCTTTTTATTTCGAATTATATGATACGTGTATGCAATGTCAAAAAAGACGTGCACATACAATGTGCGTCCATGGCTAGTTCAATTAGGAGGAGGATGTTCTTGTTTGCCTTCTTTTTTTCCCTTAATTCTTTTTTATACATTAATTAATGACATTTTAGTTAATTTAAGTTCTTGTTTGGTTCAAATTTTGACTCGTTTCTGGAATTTTAAATCAATAAATTCAAGCTAGGAATATAGTTCATGCTAAGATGTTGAATTACAAATTGATGAGGCTCATTTTGAATTATCATTTGAATTCTAGGAACAAACAAAAGCTTGAATCAAACAAGCACTTAGGCCTCGTTTGGTTCACGGAAAGGAAATTAATTCCCCTATCTTTCCCATGGAGGTGGGAAAGTAAATTTTCTGTCAAATTTCTTTTCTTGTGTTTGGTAAACCATGGAAAGTATTTAAGTAAGAATATTATTATCTAAAATTTGTGTAATAAATGCTTGGAAATTACATGGGAAAATCAATCTCATGTGTTTTGGGAGGAATGGTTTTACCCCCTACTTTTCCCTCTCTTGGAAAAGTGTTTCCGGAATTTGTGCTAACCAAACAAAGGAAAGGAACGACTTTCCTTTCCCGAGTACTAAAATTCGTGAACCAAACGAAGCCTTAAGGTTATATACCAAATTGACTCTCTCTCCATTAATATAATGCAGATGAAAATTTTAAAAACTCAACTCAAAATTAACTTTACTATTACACTTCCCAAAATTTATTTCACTTTATTTTC
The DNA here is from genome assembly GCA_021464415.1 of Lonicera japonica. NCBI lineage: Eukaryota > Viridiplantae > Streptophyta > Magnoliopsida > Dipsacales > Caprifoliaceae > Lonicera > Lonicera japonica. Next base: position 54,348,405 of record CM038465.1, read on the forward strand.
TCTCTAAAAAAACTTTAAAAACACCATAACTTTAAATCCAAAAATCAAAATTAGATAAAAAATATATATTTAAAACATACTCGTCGAGATCTATAAAATAATATCCATTATCACTATTTTTTAAAAAAAAATTATGAGATTTTTTAGTTGGTTGAAAAAAGACTCAAATAAAATCCAAATTCACTTTTCAATATACTTCCAAATTCTACCAAACATCATATTTTAAAAACTCATCTTAAAAACTCAACTCAAAACATCAACTAAACATCACCTTGCTTTGCAGGTTTTTGGATACGGGATTCTATCTGGTCCTACTAAAAAATCATATATCTATGTCTATATTATAAAACACCATGACGGTTAAATTCAGAATGTGGTTTTGTGTTAACACATAAAGTCCCAATTCTTCCCACTTTAGATCAATGGCTAATCTAAAATCTAAAGAAACGAATGAACTCATTCCCCCTTTCAAAGTTAAGCCTTGATAAAAGTAGTCTATCTGATTATAACAAATGGGTATAATTCTCCATATTCACAGCATGGCTGTGTTTGATTTCCTAAGTTTTCCAACCCTCCCCCTTAGTTTTGGAATTCTAGGTAATGAAGGGAAAAAAATGGAACTCAATACGACATTTTTTTATTTTTTCAACTTCATCATCTCTTTCCCCCTTTGATTCGATCATTCTCTTTGGCTTTGGTGCTTTGGCTGGGAAATCTCCTCCCACACATATCTTCCATGAATCTTTATTTAAATTTTAAAAGATCCTTTGTCATATTTATTGTTTATTCATGACGATTAGATCTCCAACTCTTATGCATTACCAATAATTAAGTAGAAATTTTAGCAGCAAATTAAATAGAAGGTAACATGTAATATCAGTCAAGGATATGGAGAGGAAGAGTCGGCATTGATCACTACACTATAAACCATAAATTTCAACATACAAGTTTCAATTTAAATTATCAGGGCTAGCATCACTCTTAAGACAAATTTTCCAAATCCGCTGAAGTTTGGAGAAAAATCAAACAATTTTGGGCTAGCTCTTCAAACCTGTTTGGGAACATATCAATCTCTGAATTATGTTGGAATTGGGATGCAGCTATCCCGTGATAGCGCTGACTGTGGCTTTGCCACATTACTGTCGATTTGATTTTCTTATTCTAGTGTTTTGTTTTGTGTAATCTTTTGTCATATCACGAGGGGCTTTGGTGGACTGCTGGTTCACCAATGATGTAATCACCAATGTAACGCTTTTATTAGTATATTTTAATAAAAGAGTTTCGTTTCTGATAAAAAAAAAAATATTTAAATTATCAGGGAACGGTGGAAAACATTTATTGATAAAAAGAACTCTTTCTATCCCAAATTAAGCATTATTCTGAAATTATTGCATTATTCTAGTAGTATACATCAAACGCATAACAGCAAACACAGTATCACAAAATACTAATAACAAAATTACTTCTGCAAAATGCAAATAGATACAACCGGTAAGCTACAGCTATTATTACTTACAGCCCATGGATCCATTAACGGTTTTCTCTCTTGCGAGCTATTTCTCGAGCCATTTCCCTCATTTCTTCTGGTGATGGAGGTCGTGGTCCTTCAGGGGGATACACCACGTATTGACGCTTAACAGCAACAAAAAAAAGGAACAAACATGTTAGAAAATTAAGAGAGTGAAGAAGAGCAAATTTATAGAACATCCATGTCATGATTAAAGCTATAGTATGCACAGGTAAAACAGTGCGATGCAGCAGATTTTTCGCTTGCTACCGGCATGCTTATACTATTATATAAACGTTATATTTGCAGATGTATTCTTTAAAACTAATCATATCTATCACGTCCTAATCTGGGCCACCACAGTTTTGCTTTTATCCCAAAAAGGCCTCTTGCTAGGAAGGAATTGTGACCATACAAATATGTCATGTGGTCACATCAGTTCACCTCACCCAAGCGATGTCGGAGGTGTGTAGCCTTCCAGCATCCACTGTAGCTACTCCAGGGTGCACACAGCAGCCCACATACAACACTAGGGCACATACATAATGGTATCAGAGGGGAAACCGAAACAAAAGTATGCCAACAAGGATACAGGGCTCCGTAGGGGGTGGATGTAACAACCCTTGTTGTAGGCAGGTTGTTGCGGAGGGCATTCGATCCAATCTGGTGGTTTATAGGCCATCTGCATCCAATCCGATGCCAGTTTTAGAATTTGGCATCCAATTTGATCCAACACGCCCTACCAATTTGAATCAGTTTCAATCCGATCCAATTGAAAATGAAAATAGAACAATAGTCATGAATGCGAGCCAATATGCCCACTGGAAATAGTGCTACTGCCTATTGCTGCACCTGCACCTATTCCTTTTTTTTTATTTTATTTTTCTTTCCCAAAGCTATACATGTTCTCTACTTCTCATTTGTAAGGAGAAAAATTAATGTAACTCAAACAAAATATGACAATAAACATAAACAGAAGTCTAATGTAGGACTACATTAGATTAAACGCAAACCAAACAAAATTAAATCGAATGCAATCTAAAGTGTCAGCCTTTTCCTCTTGTACTGTGACCACCAATAGCACAAAGATTTGTGGCACTTAGAAGAAGAAGAAAAAAGAAGAGGATATATATACTAATTAGATCAGTTTCCACAGCACCCAAAACCGAAAATGATCCAATTTTTTTCGGTTTTCCAAAAGTGGACCCAATCCAATCCAATCCAACCCAATCAATCCATTAAATCCAGAAAAATTGGATCAGATCGGGTCAGTCGGTTTGGATTGGATCCTGCACAACCCTACCCCTATCCCCGAGTTGCAACAGTGGATTCTGGCACGCTACACACTATTAAGGGTACACTAATTTCAACCTAATCAATGGCCAAGAACCAGACATTTGTGGCATTATGAGATTTGGTACATTGATTATGTCCCACAAAGAAAACTACTCTTAATTTGGGAATTCCCATAAAGGATTAGATGACTCTTAATTTGGGATGGAGGGGGTGATATTTAGACAGAAAATAGAGATCAAATATGAAAGCCAGATAAAATACCAGAGTGAATCTATGATTGCATTGTAACCGATTAAATAGTAATCTAAATGATAAATTGCAAATTTTGGCAAATGAAAATCTTAAATAAAATTGAAAGAAAAAAGGAAATAAGAATACTACAACCCAAGTAGAAATGAAGTTTAGGACCAATAAATTAGAGAGGGAGAGAAATATATACCGTGCCCATGAATTTCTGGAGATTCTTAGTGTTGTTTGCGAAGTAATACATAAGACCAATAGGAACAGTCACATACACCGCAAACTTAGCGATCTCCAGTATTCCCTTCGAAGTTCCCAACGAAGACATTTTCTACTTTTTAATGGAATTATTTGATCACGCAACTCCTGGAAGTGCTCAAAGACCCAGAGAGAGAGAGAGAGAGCAAGTATGAGAACCGGGATAGGTTGTTCATTGACTAAAAATGCAAAGTTCACCAAGTCCAGTTGTAATCAACCAAACTATTTTAATTCCAATTAAAAATTAGATTTGATAAAATTTTAGATTTCATGTTGAGCCACCAATTTGGGCTCTTTTTCGGGGGAGATATTCGACTTAATTTGGATCGGATCCAATCTCAATCAATTCTACTCCAATTTCCAGAACTCAGAAACTTGGCAATGTATATTAATCAATGCTAAGTATCCACGCTAAAAATTGTATTCAAAGTACAAACATTCCATAATAAGCTTCTACAGATAGTAAAGAACATCTACAACCTCCAAAATAAGTTTCTACCAATAAACACACACAAAATACATGTGAGGTCACACTTGCACACAACTGAGTTTTGAGAGAGGAGACAAACATATCGTTGAACATAGGCATCTCTGACCCAACATTATAAAAGAGCATTAACCAAATTACAAGAATTTTGCAACAAAATATTACAATCTACAAACTCATCCTTACCATTACCCGTTCAAAAGTGAAGTAATTTTAACATATGATGACTTTAATAGAATCAATAGTCCAAGTTAAACCACATTTAATCATAGCAACATAGCTGGATAACTAAGCTGATTTTGAGAAATAACGACTCCAATTTGAGGTGGCCCAAAAAGAAAAGTGAACCTCTTAATTTGAGGAGGAAGCAGTTTTTTGAGATGCATGGTGGTTAGTCTAACTCGAGCTAGGATACCATCAGTTTCCACTGCTTCTGTGTGTTCATTGGCATCTATCCCTTTATCAATTTCAGAACAACAACACTTTCAATCCGAACTAGGGTTCACAATGCAATCAGTTTCTCGCATAAGTTGTTAATCTAAATATATTTGAAATCCTCTTTTAAATTCAGTGATCCAACGCTTACCATTTCATTTCAATCCACAAGGAAGATCACGAGATTGAATTGGTGGACATTTAATACACAATTCTCCTTAGGGCTTTCAGTGAAAATGTGCAAGTATTTCAGTGAAAAAATTTAACAGACAAATGGGAAATTTAAACACTTTGAATTGGGGAGGTGGTGTTTGTTTTTACCTCTTAATGCCGAACGAAAGAACATTCAACATTAAGAACTAGAATTGGTGGTTGTTTTTGCACCTCTTAATGCTGAATAGGATTAAAATTAAGCATTCAGCATTAAGACCTGTGCGGAATACTTAATTTCACTTTAACAAAATTTTATTCCAAAGTGTCTGTATTCTTTTTTTTAAATAGCTATTGGTGTATATCCTAATAATATTGGTAAAACTGTAAAATGTCATCTATTCAACATTCAATGTCAAACACATTTTTTTGCGTTAAGCATTCAGAATTCAACATTTTGTGTTCAGCATTTGACGGTTAAAAAGACAAACAGACAACTTGAACTGCAGTATTAGCTGGGGGATTTAAACATGAAATTGAAGCTGAAAATCGGAACAACTTGTTCGATTGCGCCGAAGCTATACATTAACATCAATTAGACGCTTATAACTTACAAAGATCGAACATAAACACTTTTCTCAACTACAAAATTACGACTTGAATCACAAAATAGAAATCACATCAATTCAAACGAAAACCAAACGTGAGTAAAAAATTGTGGTGAATTAAAGAGAAAAAGGAAACGAAGAGGGAAACTAGAAATACCTAGATGGAAACGAAGGAGAGCGGAGATTATTGTTTCCGGTAACCGTCACCGTCGAGGACGCGGCGGAGGGTTGGGGGTGTTTGGCTCGTAGTGCCACTGAGAGCGCAAGAGGAAGAGATAAAGATTGTGAAATCTTGGATACGACTCCAAAACAGGGTCTATTTATGATATGAAATCCGACCCGATTAAAAGGTTCAGTTGCTAAATCCAAATCTGCTTTACTTATGGGAGTGATAAATGCACCCCATTTTTTATCGCAAACACCCTTTGTATTATACATTTTTCATTTTATAAAAATTTGTCACAAATATACCGCCCTCTAGATTAAAATCATAATTAAAGTACTACTATTCCGTCATTGGGAGAATATCTTCACTTCTACTCTTTTAACATTGAACATTTGAAACTTCAACAATTATTTAGTTATGGTTCAATTTTTTAGATATACTCTCTCGTATTAAAGAGAGTAACTTTGGTTATATTCTCTTGTCATTGGGAGAGTACTTCATTGGTTCTCACTTGATATTAAGCATCTGAAACTTCAGTAATAAGATTTTTTTCAGAAGTAGCACATACTCGGCCAATGTGGGGTAGGTGATGTATATAACACTCGGTCAATGTGGGGAGAGTAATTATTGGGTTTAAAACCCACAGCTCTATTTTAGCTCTGTTTTTTTGACAAATTTGCCACATTCATCAAATAAGGGTTAAATTGCATAAAGATAAGGTAACAATGAAACAACTATACCTCTTTTGAATACATATATATGTGTATGTATATATGGAGATCTGTGTGTATATATATATTCATTTTTTCGTTTGTTCTTTTCTTTTTTTCTTTCATTTTAGAATATATATATATATATATAGAGCATTTTTTGTAAGAATTACTATTCACAGACCAACAGTACAGATTGACCCATTTGGCACACTTCCTGATATAATTTTTTGATGAAATTTGGTGGGGATATTCTTCATTGTGTGTAGAACATCTCCACCAAATTTCATCAAAAAATTCAACCGAGAAGTGGGTTAACTACATTATTGAAAAATATTGGATTTTATATATCTATTTCTAGACCAATATTTTTCAATCATGTAGTTAACCCACTTCCCGGTTTAATTTTTTAATAAAATTTGGTGGAGATGTTTTACACACAATGAAGAACATCCCCACCAAATTTCATAAAAAAACTCCATTGGGAAACGTGCCAAATGGGCCAATTTGTACCATTGGTCCGTGAATAGTAATCTTTACCAGAAATGCTCCCTATATATATATATTCAATTTTTCGTTTGTTTTTTTCTTTTTTTCTTTCATTTTAGAATATACATATATATATATATATATATATGTATGTGTGTGTGTGTGCGCGTGTGTTTGTGTATGTATATATGTATGTGTTGAATATATATGTATGTATATGTAGAGTGAATATCTTGTACGCACTAGTGGTTCCGTGCGAAAAACGAGGTTTAAACGTTTGGCTCTTTTTTTTTCTTTACCTGGTCAAACCAGTTTCTTTACTCTCTCTCAAAAGAGACAAACACCAAAACCCACCTCCGATTTCCAACAACTCCGGCGGGCTCTCTCTCTCTAAAATTGACGAAGCTCTCTCTCTAAAACTTTAGACGACGAAGCTTACTCTCTTTTTGTGCACGCTCTCTCTCTCTAAAACTTCCGACGACCTCTCTCTCCATTCCCAAAACGAAACAAACAGTCTGATAAGAGCCACAGAGCATCAATTTTTGCATTTATTGGAGTATCGTAAATTTATTATCATTATTAGCTGTCATTAGATAGATGAACAACGGATTGAATAGGACAACCAGGAAGGGAAGCCTGACATAGATATTGATTTGAACAAAGGAACTTAAACTGGTACCAGAAACCAAATAGTTCTTGTTTCGAAAATTCAAAAGTTGGAGAAGGTTTTTTATTAAGAAATCTATATTCAAAATCCTTAAATTCAAAAAAGGATCGAAAAAGAGAAAAAGAGTCTGAATCCGTTGGGTTAATTTCTTGATCCTGTATCGTAGGCTTTTTCAGGCGATGACGCAAGATCTAATTGTCCGGCATCACTCTATAAAATGAGCATCGGCAAATAGTGGAGGCTGGCTAGCAAAAGAAGGGCCAAAGCTGGGTCAATCAAAGCCAAATGCGATATAGCATCCGCCCTCTTCCATTTTTTCAATCCGAAGTTCTTTGAACCAGAAGCAAGGAGAGCAGGCTCTAGTTGTTTATTATCAATCCAATATTATGGGATCCCGCAGGTTTAGGCTTTAATTTGGTTTGATTGGGTTTACTTCTCTAAAATATTGCCTTAGTACTATCACAAATACACATGGCTGCCTAGTTAAAAGTTATGGAAAAACCAATTACATTTTACTTGTACATTCAAGTAAGACTTAGTAGCTTACCTTTTTCCAAGCACATCCCAAGAATCCCTCAACCTGACTACTGCTAATTATGGACGTAATTTGCCTCAAATTTTGTTCTTGGAATGGGAAATGTAATGAAAATGAAATTATGATATTTTGTTGATGATTCAACGAGTTTATGCAATTCCAATGTTTTTCTTTTGGTATTTTTTTATGTTCATACATGTTGTTGGAATGAGAGGAGAGAGAGAGTGAGCTTCGCGTCGTCGGAATGGGGAGACGAGTAAACTCATCGTCAGTGCTGGGGGAAAGAGGAAACCATCGGAATGGGGGGGGGAGAGAGCGAGCAAGCTCGTCATCGGCAAGGGGAGAGAGAGAAAGCTTGTCGTCATTTCTAGAGAGAGAGCCATCGGAGCAATTTGGATGCCGGAGGAGAGTTTGGTCGTAGGTGATGTTTCTTGAAAGAGAGACGTTGGTTAGGGAGAATGAGATAGAGACAATTTTAATGTGAAAAGAAAAAAAAATTAGACACCCAACACAGAAAGGCACTAGTGCGTGTAGGATCCCTTCTCTGTATATGTATATATGCATGTTTTAAAGAAGAAGAAGAAAAAAAAGAATAATAAGAATAAGGAGGAGGAGGAGAAGAAGAGGAGGAGAAGAGAAGGAGGAGGATGAGGAGGAGGAAGAGGAGAAGGAAGAGGAGGAGAAGAGAATGAGGAAGAAGAGGAAGATGAAGAGGAAAAGAAGAGGGTGGTGAGGGGGCGTATGTGATTAATAGTTAATTATTAAGTTGATTAATAGTTAATCTTTGATAAAATGAGAGGGTGGTGGGAATAAAATTTAGTTTAATATTAATAAAAAATTTAGAGGGTGTTTGTGACAAAAAATAGGGGTGCATTTATCACCCCCTTACTTATAGATTTAGGGGGTGATAAATTTTATTAATATTAAACTAAACTTTATTCTTACCACCATCTTATTTCACTTTTTTAAACAAATGTTCTATTAATTAATTAACTTAATTAATTAATTATTAATTACAATAAAATAATACTACAATTTTTCACCACTCCCTCACCACCATTTTCTTCTCCTTATACTCCTACTTTTTCTCGTTCTCTTCTTCTTCAAAACATAGATATATACATAAATATAGATTCGAAAACAAAATAATATACTTCCTCCTCTCCCTCCTCCTTTTTTAAAACATACATATATACATGCACATATACATATACATACACACATATATATATATATTCAAAACATACATATACACACATATTTTAAAACGAAAGAAAAAAACAAAACAAAAAAATGCATATATAGATCTTTTTAAAAAAAATTCATACTCACGGATCTATTTATGTTTCAGATACTCAATGTCAAGTGAGTAACAATGAAAATACTTTTGACCTAAAAGTCATTATTATTGTTTTGATAATAACAATAATATTAATATTGTGTAATTTAACTATTGAGATGTTTTAAGTATAGCCACAAACCAATCTTCATATGTGGAATCAAACCCATAAAGAGATTAAACCATTTCAAGTATACAAGCATACCATTGGATCTCTTCATTTTACAATTGATCAAAGCATATATAATATTGCATATCTATGAAGATCAAGGGCCTAAGAAAGAAATGAAATCGATAAACAAACTAAGCTCTCAAAGACTCATAAATTCATTTTTGAGTGAGTGTGTATGTTTTTTATGTAAAGTTTCTCATTTAATAATCATTATAGCTCATTCAAATTGTTTTAACATTATTAAATTGATCAAAATCATAGTTTAAATCTAAATATTTTCAAAACTTCATTCTTACAAAAATCGATTTTGAAATAAATTCATATTAAATATAAACGGTCTTATTTTGAGCTCTCCCGAAAATAGGTGTCTTGGGAACCTATATTTGACCTTCCCTAAGTATCAAAATTGATTTTATAACATTGTAAAAGTGTAAAAAATTAAGTTTTTGGCCAGTCAGACAGAGCCCATCAGTCGACTGATGAGCATTGGCTCAGTCGACTGAGGCCCACCAGTTGATTGATGAGCTTTGCTCAGTCGACCGAGGCTTCAGAAACTAGCCGTTAGATTTATGCAATTTTTCATTTTTGGCACCAAATCCTCACCAACTCATTTAAAATGGCCATTTTGTGTCCTGTACTTAGGGGTGTTCACGGTCCGGTTAACCGGACCGTTCACCGTATTTTTGGACCAGACCGACTACTTCGGTCCTAAAAAATTTTGGACCAGACTGGAGCGAAGTCTCCTTTAAGACCAGACTAGACCGGACCAACTTGAACGGTCCGGTTTTACTCGGTCCATTCGGTCTAAGCATTTGGAGAAGAATCAACACATTATTCAGATCTTTACTTTCAATTTACAACCAACAAATTCATACATACAAACATATTTACAATATAAATACGAGATATAGAAAAAAATATTTATATTTATACAAAACACTTCTTAGATCTAATTATCTAAACGTATGTATACATACCTAAATATACATGCATATAGAGAGAGAGAAAAGAAGAGAAATAGCAGAACCCTTTGACTTTTTCGATCTTCCATTTCTTCGATTTTTAGTTATCCAAACATGTGTATATAATATATACACGAATATATACACGCATATAGTCATATAGAGAAAATTGATGAAGCCATGGAAGTTTAAGAAAATGCAAGAGAGAGAGAGAGAGAGACACCGTTGGGAAAGGGATGCTAGAGAGAGAGACATTGGGCATTGAGAGAATAGAAAGAAAAAAAAAAGAAAAAGGAAAGAAGTAGATGGGAATCACGTGGGGGTGGGTGGGGAACATTGATGGTGGCAGCTTTATGGGGGAGATAATTTTAAGATAAAAATTGACACTTTCCTCTTTCTCTCTCGAAAGATATTTTAAAAAAAAATTATATAGATAACCGGTCCGGTCTGGTTTTGTAAGTGTTTTCACTCATAAGACCGAAGACCGGACCGAACTACTTCGGTCTATGAAAGTTTGGACTGGACCAGACCGTTATATGTATAAAAACCGAAAAAAACCCTATTTTTTGGTCCGGTCCGGTCCAGTTCTTGAACACCCCTACTTGTACTATATATACTCATTCTAGATTCTATTCAAACCACCTTGAATCATTCTAACTCTTTATTCTTCATCTAAATTCAATATTTAAGATTCAAGAACATAGTTTTGATCAATCATTATTCTTTTAAGATATAAATTGTGATCAAACTCGATATCTCTTAGTGTGAGCTTTTTTTTGTAATCTTTTAAACACTTGAGAACTATTGTACATTGGTGTTAACCACCAAAACTTATTTAAATCATATTTGTGAGAGGTGTATCTCATAGTTTAGCAAGAGTGATTTCTTGTGTGAGTATTGTGAGTGAATCAATACTTGTAAGAGTATGTAAGAAGAATACACTAGTAAATGTTTGATTTTTACCCAGAAGAAAATCGAAATTAGTGGAATTTCTTGGGGGCACTACTCGAGTGCGGATGTAAGGTCTAATCAACCGAACCGCGTGAACAAAACGACTTGGACCATTCGATTTAATCATTCTATCTCTAAGCTCTTTACTTTATTGATATATTATTGTTTGTGATTGTGATTGCTTGCTTGTTTAGCTTGTTGCTTAATATAAACATTAAATCTTTTTGAAAATTCCCAATGACAGGAAAGTATTATCACATTTATTCACCATAAATTGGAAGAGTATGTTTCAAAAAATGGGCCGTAACTTAAATTATTACTGAAGTTCCAGATGCTCAATGTCAAGCGAGTACCATTGAATATACTCTCCTAATGACGGGAGAGTATTAACACATTTACTTACCATAAATTGGTCGTATATCTCAAAATATAGTTATAACTTAAGTTATTAATGAAGTTCGAGATGCTCAATGTTGAGCGAGTACCAATGAAGATACTCTCCCAATTACGGAAGAATATTAACATAATTATGGTTATTAAGTTAGAGGGTGGTGGGATGGGGTGTTTGTTATAATTTTTTTAAAAATGGGGGGCCAAAGGTATAAAAGGTGTTAGTGATAACAAAAGGGAATATATTTATTACCCCCATTTAAGATAATTCGAACTAGGTGGGTTTTATATTGGAAAAAACCTAATTCATCCCATTTACTAATTACTAGTGCACTTGAACCCAAATTCCCTCTCCCACTCACATTGACCCACCTCATCGAATTATATGGTATTAAATGGAAAAACATTATATTTGACTTGGTGAGACAGGTCAAATGAATCTATTTCACCTAAATCGAACTAGGCCCGACTCGACTCTATGTGATTTTACTTTGAAAAACCTAAATCTGACTAAGTTTGAAAAGATCTGTTGCAAACACGCCCCCGTCCTATCAGATAGAAGTATTTTACCATCCCTACTTAATTACCTCTAAAATTAATGAAATTTATTTGAGGGTTTAACTGTTTAACCTATAGTCACTACATATTGAACACTGGTTACTTATCATTAAGGTGATTAGGATCAGTGGCAGAGCCATAAATTTATTCAGGAGGGGCCAAATTAATAAGTTTTAAGATTTTTATTTGCGTATATTGTAATAAGGCTAAAATTAAAATATTATATTAAATTATTTAACATCATATACGTCAAAAATCAAAATCATATATTTAGTTAAAATATTTTCATTCGAGACTTCATATTTTGAAAACACTAAATCATATTTTCATTGTCAATAACTTTAAAAATATTTTTTCTCAATATATATTGCCGAGGAATCATTCATAAAATCATTTCCTAACCGATTCTGGATATTGGAGCAATTTGATGATTAAGAGCCATAAATAAAAATTAAGAGAAAAAGGCCGTAAATAGAAACCATATAACAAAAGGCAAACATACCAAATAACAAAACATAACGTCGTAAATAAATAATGTCTTTCAATTTGATTGTAAATACAAACTTCTGCCTTTAATTTATGCATTTTATTGCACATGATCCCTCCCTAATTATAAATCCCGATCTTGCACTTATATAAACGAGCACCCCCACCCCCAAACATGCCATACATAGCAAAAAAAAACCCCAAGATCCCAGTTGGGGCGGTGGCCCCCTGGTCCCCATGTTCCACATCCCCTGAATAGGATCCAATTAAAACCAAAAGATCCAATTTAATTTACTAGTGGATTGGATTAGACATAGTTTTTGTAAAATAATCGGTTTCGATTTCGGTTTTTGGGTCTTATAAACTATTCATGTTTCTTCTTCTTTATTTTTTTCTTAAAAAAATTGTGGTGAAAAGTCATCGTAAAGGAGCTATTGTCCTCTTCAATTCGAAGATGCACCTTAATGAATTCGGATCCGTTCTTGTCAACATTGATAGTTTTGTTAAGGAGGTGGAAGTGGTATGTGATTATAATCGAGTGGCCATAGATTAGCTCGCGGTTTTGTCTTATTCAAATTGTTGGGACTTTTTATTCTTAAATTAATTATTGGACCTTATGGCCCTTGATTAATTAATTTTGACACGTTCGTAGCAAGGCTAAAAAATAAAAATAATATAAAAAAGAAGAAGATAACTTATAACTGGTCACTAGTTTATAAGTAATTGAGTTGATCCCACTAAACTTTTTATCTAACCGGCCAAATGCATGATATTTTACAAAATTATGAGTAAGACTTTTGGTAAATTCGTGAAATTATAAAAGTACCCTTTATATTTTGGAACTTGCTTAAACAAAAACTTGATTATATGATCTTAAACATGGAAAAAAATCTTATTTTGATTAAATACCATTTGATGTACTTATTCTATAAAAAAAATATACATAATATGAGGAGATAAGGTATCATATTGTATATGCTTTATGTGTGCCACCAATTATGGTATCAGTACCTCATAATCAGAAGATGTGAGAATCTGCAAATGCGGCCCCTGGGTCTCAATCCTGTGTGTGGGGGTCTAAAGCGTCGGAAGGAATTTCGTCGTTCCATTTGCTTTTATGGGTTGATAATTCATATCGGGTGTCCCTCTATTATATTTCTAGATGCAAGAGGATTCGTTCAGAGTCACCAGTACATTTTACGAGAAAACGAACAAAATAGTTGTGTAAGAGAAAATGCTACAGATAAGCCTTTCTTTACACATTTATATATAAAACTATGGTTCTATAGGGTTCAAAAACTATGTTACGGATTGGGAAGGTGTTAAGCACCCGTTCCGCCCTTTCGGTCTCTAGTGGTCTTTATATGTTTATTCTATGTTGAAAAACTTGGATGCTTTTACCGACAGTCTACTACTTTTTAAATGAAAAACCCTAATTTTGGGAGAAAACGGGAAAAGGGATAAAAACCTTTGTGTTCCTGGATCCGATGTTTTGTTTTAAAAGATGTAAATACAAATGACAAAACTTTTGTTTTGAAAGACAGTTCCCCGTATTATTTTCTCAGATAATAATGTCAGTTTTCTCGTGTTGAAATACTTCGGAAAAGTCCGGATCTTGTATCGAAACTAATTTAATATGGAATTAGAACTCTTTGAGGAGAGTTTTATCAGACACGTTGCAGTCTATGGACATACCCGAATTTTATTCCTAAGTAAGTCTCATCGGTTCGAATTTTGAAAACCTAGTTTTATCTGGGCGATAATAATATTTTCCTCCTTCAGATATTTTCGAGAATTTAATTCCAGAAGTGAGACACGTCTAGTGTTGAGAATAGATTCAATAATTTTTCAGAAATAAGACGATCGTAGAATAAACTTGATAGAAGGCCAGGAAATCAGATATAATAATAGAATTTTCAGATTCCAAGTTGCTCTCCTCCTCTCCCTTCAATTCCCTTAGGGTGTTGGCCTATTTAAAATGCTGGGAGAAGGTTGTCGCGCAACATTTCTCCAGAAAAGGCAAGTGTCTCGTGACATTTGGGACAATGTCGCGTGACAAACGGCTGAAGTGACCCTTCTGACAGACTGATTTGTCAGAAAGTGGTTGGTCTGTGTTTGGGAAACTTGTTGCGCGATATAAGAGAGATTGTCGCGTGACATACTGGTTTGTCGTGCGATAATCTCCCTTAAAAATAGGTTTGTTTGGCTAACAAACCCCTTCGGGGCAGTTTCGGGTGCTCGGGTGGGGCCCGGACTCCAAAAATTATACTTTTCGTTGGTTCTTGTGGGGGTCACGAATCGGGGTTTCTATAGAAGAATAAGGACATCATAAAAATAAAATTTCGTTAAAATTTAAATTAAGTATCCGTCATATGACTTTACCTCTTAATGCTGAACGATAAATTTTAATCTTATTTGATATTAAGCAGCTCATTTGGTTTGAGTTTCGATAATAGAATGAGTATCCTAGAGGACCTAGATTCCCGAAAAGTTTTGGTCCTGACATTTAGTTTGTCTTGCCAATGTTTGGTTTAGATATGAATTTTTCTTTCTTAGAATGTTGAATTAACTCTCTATATTTAGTTCAAACGAAAATATGATTGAAATAAGAATCTATTACTAAAATATTCTTCATTTTATAAAATTAAAATATTAGTTCTAATAATTTTATAAAAGTAAAAATTTAAGTTTTATCATTAAAAATTGTAAAAAGTCGTCGTATGTATTTAATAATAATAAAAAACTAACAAATAAAAAGGTTTAATAACAAAAAATATATATTTTTTCGTTTTAAAAGAATATAAACTGAAAAAACCTTGTCTCGGAAAGTAAAAGAAATAATTTGGATTTAAGTGAAAATCTTAGGAGAAAATCTAAAAAAGAATACATAGATTAATATTTTATTCTGATTTATTTAAGAGGAAGAACTTTAAAGAAAAATTGCATTCCTAGAATTATGCATTCTCTAAAACTTGAGCTAAATATCGGAATCCTCTTGAAATGGAACGCAACATTATGGAATAATTTAAAACTCGAACCAAAAGAGTCCTAAAGGTCAAAAAAAAAAAAACATTTAGTTTTAAGAGGTAAAAATAAGAGTAGTCATATTAGCAAAGCAATATTATCTTTGAGAAAACATAATACTACTTTGAGAAGTGATACTATATAAATTTAAAATTGTACATTACTTTGACAATAATTTCACCCAAAAATAAATACCTCATTCAAAAAGTTTTTGAGAATCAATATACTCGTACAAATGTTGCAATTTTTTGCAATTTTGAGATAGATAAAAAAAGTTTATTTTTTAATTGTTTTAATACAAACGATATTTGGTAAGTTCGCTATTTGATTATAGTCCCCTTAGTTAAACTAGCTCTTGTGCATGTGCGTTGTACGTGGTTTTAGCGTTTGACAAACGTTATTAGTCTTAGTAACAAATATGTAAAAAGATTGTTTAATGAAGTAAAAAAAAAGGGTTAATTGCACTTTGCCCACTTGAACTATATACTATGTTGCACTGTGCCATACCAACTATCAATTTTAACAATTTTTACGTTGAACTATGAGATTTGTTGCAATTTACCCTAAATTGGTAACGGGATTAAAAAATTGACGAAAATAAAGGGCAAAATTGTTAAGTAACATATCCCCTCCAATTGACTACTATTTAATCACTTTTGTGTTGCCTAAATCCAAAATCTCATCACAAACAAACAGAGACAGAGACATGAGCGAACAAGATCGGAAGCCCCCTTCGACGCATCTCCGATTAACAGAGGAAAAAAGGTCGTCAAGTCCTGGAGACGGATATTGAGTTCTTCCTTGGAGATGCGTTTGAGCAAAGGAACGGAGATGAAGAATCGGTGGTGGAGTACGTCTGAGATAGAGGTTTGAGAGAAAGAATATGTTTACGTTTGAGATGGAAGTTTGAGAGATGAAGAATCGGTGAGGGTATGTTGCTAAGGAGGAACCCGAACTATACCGTAAGAAGATTTTGATCTTGTTAGAGGGAGAGGGAGAAGGATGGTGGGAGGTGGTGGAAGAGGAAGGAGAAGGTGTCGGTGGTGGGGAAAGTGGAGGGAAAGTGGTGTTTGAGGCGGAGAAAGAGAGAGAGAGAGGAGTTTGGTGAAGATGGGTATGGTTCCTCCATTTTGGTGAAAATGGGGAGATGCGAAGATGGGTTTGGTTTCTCCATTTTAGTGAAAATGGGGAGATGCAGTGGAGGAGGAGTAAGAAATTGAGGGAGATGATGGAGAGATAATGTGAGAAATTGAAGGAGATGACAGAGAGATAATGTAAGAAATTGAGGGGATATGTTACTTACCCATTTTGCCTTTTATTTTTGTCAATTTTTTAACCCCGTTACCAATTTAGGGTAAAATACAATAAATCTCATAGTTTAGCGTAAAAATTGTTAAAATTGATAGTTGGTATGGCACAGTGCAACAGAGTGTATAGTTCAGGTGGGTAAAGTGCAATTAACCTAAAAAAAAAGTTTTATCCAAAGCAAAAGCTTGATAAATATATATCAAATAAACCAAAAACAATAATATCAAATGTAGAAGGTAATTTAAAATTGTAAGAGAATTGTAAAATCAAGTAGGTGTACTAAAATTGTTGCGCCAAATTTTTGCAAGTGGCTAAGCATAAACCTGAATTGAAGTATATTATGTAATTAGTACATTTATTATGAGTTTAATTAATTTTATTTTTGATTTAACCAATAGATAAGGAAATTAATTAAATTTAAAGTGTATGCAACCAATAATAATAAAAAACACTAACCAATAAAATAGTAAAAAAAATCATTTATGCAGAAAGAGAACTATTGTCAACTATAAAAAAATTATAAAAATACTAACCA
Source organism: Lonicera japonica (assembly GCA_021464415.1). Lineage (NCBI taxonomy): Eukaryota > Viridiplantae > Streptophyta > Magnoliopsida > Dipsacales > Caprifoliaceae > Lonicera > Lonicera japonica. The sequence goes on from CM038465.1 coordinate 54,365,678, forward strand.
ATATCCACTGTTCTGTTTAACTATTGTTTCATGAAATATAATTCATTTATAATAATAATAATAATAATAATAATAATAATAATAATAATAATAATAATAATAATAATAATAATAATATGTTCGAAGAGAGAGAACGAACTGTGTATATTTTGAGAAGCTAGTAATATGTCTTGTGTTTTGTGATATGGCTTATGTGTATATATAAGTTTGTGAATTAAAATTGTAGTTGAAATAAATTAGGATGTATTGTAAAAGATGTAATATCATTAGAAGCGTAGAAAAACTAAAATAAGTAGAGTTTAAACCAAATTAATATGATATCATCATGAATTTGATTTCGAGTAGAAGGTTTTAATTATATTTTGAGTATAATAAAAGGAGTAAAAAACACAATTTTGTTTTGATTTTATTTTGAGTAATACACCGTGATCTTTATTAATTAGTAGAATAATTTGATACTTGATTTTCATTAGTAGAGTAATTTGATACTATTGTGAATTTCATTTTGAGAAAAAGATATAAAATATATAATTTTATTTTGAGTAGAAGATATATAATAAATAATTTTATTTTGAGTAGTACAACTTGATTTTCATTAGTAGAATATTTTTTTTTTAATTTTATTTTGAGTAGTACATCGTTATTTTCATTAGTAGAATAATTTGATACATGATTTTCATTAGTAGAGTAATTTGATACTATTGCGTATTTCATTTTGAGTTGAAGGCATAAATACATAATTTTTTTCTTTAGTAGAGTAATTTGGTACTATTGTAAATTTCATTTTGAGTAGAAGACATAAAATACGTAATTTTATTTTTAGTAAAACGTGATTTTCATTTTGGGTAGGAGATTTTAATTATTTTGAGCAGTACAACTTGATTTTCATTAGTGGAATAATTTGATTTTTTTAATTTTATTTTGAATAGAAGACATAAAATACATAATTTTATTTTTAGTACAACATGATTTTCATTTTGAGTAGGAGATTTTAATTTTAAAATAAAAGGGTATAATTGTCTATACAAAAAAAAAACACTTAAAGTTATTCGTGCTTTTATATATAGTATAGATAGATAAAGTGGTAAGAGCTCGCCATTTGAGATGAGAGATCAAATGTTTAAATCCCCCACCCTGTCCCCCTATTAAAAGCCTGGAGTGGCATTGTTGACACCTTATCTCCCTCTATCAACTACTATTCTAACAGTTCATTTGGATTGAGGGAATGAGAGGGAAAGGAAAGGAAAAGAGGAGGAAGGATTGCATTTCACTCGTTTGGATAAATTTATAAAGAGTGGAAAGGAAACGGAGGGATTATGAGGGAATGCCAATCCCTTTTATTCATTTATTTTGTTTCCTCCCAATATTGGGAGGATTGGGAGGGAAATGAAAAGTTTTTAATGATTTTTTTACGTTATTCCAAATTTAACTTTAATCTGTTAATAATATATTAAACCACATTTCTTTCTTTTCTTTTCTACTTTCTATCCAAATAAGATATATTTTTATTCCATTCTTTTCCATCCTTACCTATCCAAACATCAATAAAATTAAATTCATTCCTTCATCTCCTAATTAATTATTTCCTTTCCATCCTTATCCTTCAATCCAAACAGACTGTAATATGAAATAATGTTTTTTTTCCCATGTGCATGTGTAGATTGGATTCACAAATCGTATCAAACTCACTCAATATATTCCTCTTATATAGACATCTTAATAAGCATGTCTTAAAACGAGTAAAAACAATATATTCCTTTTTATAGACATTAGGTACAATTAACACAATATAACTCTACTTTTGTGTTTCAAAATTTGAACACTAACACGACATGACATCATGTTAAAACTTCTTAATATAAAAACAATACTAAGACAAATCATCGTATCAATTTCATATTAATTTTGTTTCATTTTTTTGCCGTGTTTTCGTATTTCTTCCCATGTGTGCAGATCGGATTCACAAATCGTGTCTGACTAGCTCACTATATATTATTCACTCAATATATTACTAATCCAATTCAAGGTAATCACATTGATGGCCTTGGGGAGAAAATATCAACTTTTCATCTAACATGTTTTTAGTTAACATGAACATGGCTCGTCTAAACGCGGCACAACCCGATGGATACGATATAATAGTTACATCCTAATAAGCACGTCTTAACATAAGTAAAATCAATATATTTCTCTTATATATTTAGACATTAGACATGATTAACATAATATAATTCTAATTTCGTGTTTCAAAATTTAATCACCAACACGACATAACATCATGTTAAAAGCTCTGAACATAAATACGACATGAACACGAATTCTTTATGTCAATTTTCTGCTAATTTCATGAAATGTTTTCATGTTATTTCTAAAATCGATATCAAATTTTCATCTGAGCTGTTTGCCCCTTGTGAGCCAGAGTATATTATCACCCGCAAAAAGAAAGCAACAAAAGGCTATGTTTATTACAAAGATGAAAAATGAAAATAAATTTAATTTGTTTGTGTGAAAGAATAGAAAATAAAGTGAGAGATATTGCTCATTTTATGACTAAATGTCCTTCATCCTTAAATATTTTTGTGAAATTTTTTTTGTCACCACCGAGCAAATAAAATTTCTTAATGGAAAAACTTAAAATTAAGAGTATATCACTCCTATAATTCACCTTATTTTTCATTTTTTCACTAAAATTAACTCAATTTATTTTCGTTTTTCCACCTTACAATCAAACTGAGCCTTAAAATTAACCAAAAAAAAAAAACACAAAATAAAAAGTAGCGACCGGAATGGCTCCATGGTTGTGTACTCAATAAGATATTGGTTCTGGGTCCGCTATAACATCATATATAACTATCCGACTTCGTTTTAGATATGACAAGCCCAAGTTATTATATTATTTAGATTGGATGCGGAATATATTGGTCAGTTACAGTTTTATTAGAACCTTAAGAGCATCTCCAATAGTCTTTTAAATTTTTGTTTTGTGTAAAATTTACACAACTTGTAAATTTTTTTCTCTCCAGTAGTCTTTTAAAATTGAAATTTGTGTAAAATAGTTGTGTAAAATACACTCCTATTTTACAATGCCACATCAGCTTTCTCTCTCTTCAATTTTTTTATAAAAATTGAAAAAGTAATAACTTTAAATGTAAAATATATATATTAATAAAAATTACATATTTGAAATCTACTCATCAATACCTATAAATCAAGATCCATTGTAATTACAAGATTATTTGTAAAAAAATCAAGAAAAAAATAATAAGAAAATTGCTTGAATTGATATTTAACATGTGTTAGAATCTTATTTGCTATTTCAAAATTTACACAAAACTTTACAAAAGTACCATTGGAGCACTTTTTTTTAGCATTCAAGTTTTTTGTAAAAGTGAGTTGACACATGTGATTTACAAATCAATTTTTACACTACCATTGGAGATGCTCTAAGCTTTAGTTAATTTATATTGATGTCTAAATAATTGGAGAGAGAGACTGCTCTCCCTTGTTCTATTGATGCTTACAAGAAGATTTTTGGTCTGCAGAGATTATGCAATCCAATTTAGCACTCTCTCCTTGTCAAAGATTATACATGAATTTTTTATTTGATAAAGTAAATGATTCAGTATTTGTTTAGAAGACCTGTTAAGAAATATTTCTTATAATTTATGCAATTCATCTTCTTAAAATAATTTATCAGATCATATGTATCTCCTTTGACCTGATTAAATAGCACATCAAGCAAAAACATCCCCACCCAATTACTGTCAAGAAGAAGCAACATGGGAATTGAACTTTCTAAGATATTTGAAAAAAAATAATATGATTAGATAATGTTTATAAATCAAGATGCTGATTATTTGCGCAGAAAACCCTGCTGAGAAATGGATTTTGATTTATCAAATTGAAATTCTTTTAGTAGTACATGTACATCACCGGCACAAACTGAACTCTCTCTTTCTTTTTCTTTTTTTGGTTCCCCCGCGGGGTGTTCAGGCTAGCTTTCGTGCACCTCGACTAATTTTCACTCGCAGTTCGTGATCGCCGTTGGCCAAGCATTATTTTAACAACGTCGTATTTCGACTTGAAGAACTCCAAGTCGACTTAAAATTATTCTAATAACAACTTTATATTAATAGGCCAAAAAATTTAATTCAAACTCTCACTACACAACCTCAGTAGAAGAATAAGGACATGAAAAGGATCTATATACTTGATGGCTATCTTGTATCAACACGGTTGACCATGAACTTTTATTGGTGGAACCCACCACAACTATTTCATCATATCATTAATTTTAATGCATTATTCAATTAAACGAAAGTGGACAAATCTGAACTTTTCGTTGTTGGGTACCATCTTTCATTGACGATTCAAATGTGAAGAATATATATATCTGAATAGAATCTTGACTCTCATAAAACCTCTTAGAACACTTTCTACAACAAATCCAACGATGAAAACAACACTCTCTTCACTTCTCTTCTTCTTCTTCCTCCACCATTCACTAGCCCAAAACCCAACCATCCACACCTGCACACCGAACCAGACTGCATCCCCATGCCAAACCTACGCCTTCTACCGAGCCATGGCTCCTGAATTCCTCGACCTGGCCTCCATAGGTGACCTCTTCTCGGTGAGCCGCCTCATGATCTCGAACCCGAGCAACATATCGTCCTTAACCTCCCCTCTTATCTCCAACCAACCCCTCTTCGTGCCACTAGCATGCTCATGCAACTCTATCAACACTAGCCTTTCCCTCTCCTATGCCAATCTCACTTACACCATTAAAAAAGGCGACAATTTCTACTACGTCTCTATCTACTACTACCAAAACCTCACGAATTACCAATCCGTTGAAATCGTTAACCCAACTCTCATCCCAACACTTCTTCAAATTGGTACCAATGCAGTGTTCCCCATCATTTGCAGGTGTCCAACCGCCACCCAATTGCAAAACGGTACTAATCATCTCATTAGCTACGTTTATCAACCGTTTGACACGTTAAGCTCAATCGCTTCAATGTTTGGATCAAGCACAGAATCCATAATCGATATAAACGGCGATAAAATCCAGCCTTTTGACATTATCTTTATTCCAGTTACACGTCTGCCAATACTCAAACAGCCTAATGTGGCTCTTTCTTCTAATAAGGGAAATGGAAGTAGAGGTGTTGTTATAGGATTGGGAATTGGGTTGGGATTTTTGGGACTTTTGCTAGTTTTGGTTTGTGGGCTGTGGGGTTATAGAGAGGGGTTGTTGAAGAAGAGGAGAGGAATGGAAAGAAATGAAAAGAGGGAAAATTTGAGCAGGAAAGGGAAAGGGGAGAGAAAAGAATTGGAGGTGAATTTGATGGCTGATGTTTCGGATTGCTTGGATAAGTATAGAGTGTTTGGTATTGAGGAATTGAAAGAAGCAACTGATGGGTTTGATCAAAGATGTGTTATTCAAGGGTCTGTGTATAGAGGTTGTATTGATGGAGAGCTATATGCCATCAAGAAGATGAAGTGGAATGCTCGTGAGGAACTCAAGATTTTGCAGAAGGTAACAAATTCATATTTACTTTTACAAATAGTGTAATTAATTGCTTAAACTACGGGTTCTAGTATAAATAGTTGGTCCTAGCTTTTCTCATTACCCTAGTACATTAAATCTTTGTCAAACTTGACCTGCTGTCGCTCTTTCTAGATTATTTGCAGCATGCTCTCAATAATTCAGAATTGCTAGGTTATATCCATGTTTACACAAAAATTACAACAGAAAAAATTATGGATTCTACTATTAAATCGCGAGATAGAAGGGTCCATTGTATTTTAACGCAATCAAAGTCAAAAATACAACACATTTTCTATTGTAAGGTCTGGTATTATGTTTCAAAATGAAAAGGGTACTATCAGTTTAAAGTATCCTTAACAAAATAGAACTATTAGTTTGAGACGGAGAGATATGTGTTTAACTTTACCTTAGACGTCACGCTTACAAGATTAATTGAAGCGTGCGCTCAATAATTCAGGTATGTTGAATTTTCTATTATTTGTCTTTTGGAAATCTTGAACATTGGAAACAAATTCTAATGAATTTACTTATAAAAGAATGGTTAGTTGAAGTAGTGTTCCTGTTTGTCTGGCATCAAAGATTTAAATACATAATTCATTGGTCCAATCTTAAACCAAAAAAAAATGATTAAGAATGGTGTCAGCCTGGCCCCTTTATTAGGATTGGAATTTATTTTAATGGTCCAATTCCATTTCTTTTCTAATTTCCTTTAGCCACTTGTTGGCCATAAACAATGCTTAATGTCTTTAGCCGGAATCTTTTCATAATTTTCTCATTTTCTATTGTTCTCAAGTTGCATAAATTCCATTATAGGTGAGGTGAGCATAATAAGGATATGCCATATGGATTGACCAATGAAATGCTCTTATTGTAAGTGTTATACTGGCTTTTTCTCCTGATTTACTTGGGGAAAGAAAAGTATATCAACAAAGAGTCTTAGATCTTAATTTTTTTTAGTTTTGTTAAAAATTATATTTTATACTCTTAAACCATGTCGTGGCGTGTCGGCTCAATATTCCGAATGTGTCGCTCTGTTTTTCTAGCCTTTTCAAACGTCTTGACATAGTCATATGTGCCAAGAAATTGTTCAAAATAAATAAAATTAGGTAGACTTGATTTATATCAAACATGTAATAGAAGAGAGCCCTAGACAAATGTAGGTACTTCATGCTTCAGGTGATACTCCATTCGTCTCAAATTAAGAGTTATGTTTTTTTTTCTTTTTTCTTTTTGTAAAATTCTCTTAAATTAAGTGTTTTGTTTCTAAAATCAGCATATCCATTTTTAGATAAGATTTAGTTTTAGCCATCGTTGGTGTTTTTTAAAAAAAATAAAAAAAATCAACTTTTGAAATGTTACTCTTCATTTGAGATAGAATAATAAAGGATTGAATGAGGTGTACTTAGTTGGGACAGGTATCGAGCCCTCTAGCGGCGAGTTGAAGAAATCCCCATTAGTTTATGATACAAATTTTGATGGGTAGTTTCGGCTTAAATGTGTTCTCACCAAGGGCGAAAACTATCTATCAAAATATAAGCCATACAATTTTAAGTGAAATGGTTGGATTTACTAATCTACTAAATCACTCTTGGAGAGTTGGATCTGTTAGGTTGTAACCCAGTACAGAATAACTAACCCTAAGCCCTGTTCCAAACCAAAAACATGAAATTTTGTTATGAGCTTAACATACTTATAGGTTTTTTTTTTCTTTTTTCCTTATTTTAACAAAATCAAGAATTTTTTTCCTTCGAAGGTAAACCATGGCAATTTGGTGAAGCTGGAGGGCTTTTGCATAGACCAGGAAGACGCAAATTGTTATCTAATTTACGAGTACATCCAAAAAGGATCTCTTCACTCATGCCTACACAATAACAAGGAAGAAAAACTAAATTGGAAGACAAGGCTAAGAATAGCCATCGATGTAGCAAACGGCCTCCAATACGTTCATGAACACACAAGGCCGCGAGTTGTACACAAAGACATCAAAACCAGCAACATTCTCATAGACGCAAACATGAGAGCTAAAATTGCCAACTTCGGCCTAGCAAAATCTGGTTGTAACGCCATGACAACCCACATTAAGGGAACTCAAGGCTACATTGCGCCCGAATATCTCTCCAACGGATTGGTTTCGACCAAAATGGACGTTTTTGCGTTTGGGGTGGTTTTGCTTGAGCTTGTTTCGGGGAGAGAGGCAGTTGATGGGGACGGGAAGGTTTTATGGGCCACCGTTGATGGGATTTTGGAAGAGAAAGAGGAGAAGAAGGGGAATAGGTTGAATAAATGGATGGATGAGGCTCTTGTTGGCGAGTTATGTGCGATGGAGAGTGTGAAGAATGTTATAGGTGTTGCCATTGCGTGTTTACATAGAGATCCTTCAAAGAGGCCAAGCATGGTGGATATTGTGTACGCGTTGTGTAAGAGTGATGATTTGATTTTTGATGTGTATGGAGATGGACTATCACCACGCCAAGTAATAGTAGCTAGATAGGTTGAAGATTTCGATGGTTAAAAGATTTTTAGTTTCTTATGTAATCAAGCTTAACTGCTAGGTATAGCCTAGTGGACTTCGCTATCACTTCCAGTAGGGAAGATGGGAGTTTGATTTCCTCTCCTTTTGTGTTGTTGCTAGATTGTAAAATGAAGAGACTTAGACATTTCTTGTGTTTGAGGGAAAAAAAGAAGCTTGTTGTTGCTTGTAAACAAATAACATATGCTTTAATATATAAAGTTCAATAAAAATTAGAAAGTTTAATTTGGTTGAATGGGAATTGCATAAGTTTGAAGATATACCTCGCATTTTATAGGTTGCAACGTTAGAAAATGAAGTGATCTTGATGTGCCTATGTTATAAACAATAAAATGCAAAGTTCTTTCTGAATCTAGTGAATCGATGCAGATGGATCAGATTTTTACTCGAGCAAGCATATTTTTGGGGTATTTACGACAAGGATCAAACAAAGTATTGCAATCAAGTGTAATACAAGTATTTTTGAAGACAAAAAACACGAGCAATTTGATAATTTTGGGCCTCAAGGCTAATGTTCATGACCTTGGGCACATCAATGAGGTTTATTGGAAGTATTGTAGCAATGTCGAGCAAAGAAAAGGTCATCTCGAAAGCAATTGAAGTAACCAAGTTCTGTTAACCTAAATTACTAATCGTATATGTTTTGCAAGGTTGATATAATGCGAGTCATTTAGATTGTATATTTTCTTGAGTAAACTGTATTATGCCATTCTTTGCAACCATTGAAAGAAAGTTAATGCTATATAACGTGCCTAAACGCGCATTCATGTATATATATATTTACAATGAAGGAACTATACAAGCATTAAACAACACACAAAAATCATCAAGCGCTTTATTCTCTATTTATATCATAATATGTTTCATATTGGGTCAAGATCCTTAAAAGAAATGGTTATTTTGTAAATCATTTGGGTAGAATATAGATTATGTACATGTAACAATATCTGACCCTTGCAAGAATTATATGCTTAGCAGAACAGCAATACATAGATGATGAATCAATATTTTCATCCTCATTATTTCATTTAAGTAATTAATACAAGACAAATAAGTATAATCTCATAAGTAACAACAGTTACTTCACTCTTCAGCTTGTTATTAATTATTTCTGTCGCCATTACATTAAATTGAAGCCTTTGTATTCAAGACAAGAGCTAACTTGAATCTAATCTCTTCTGACATCGATGGATTTGCACATAAGTGAATTTCAAGTAATTGAGGTACTTTCTTTATCATCAAATTAAGGTTGCACTTCAAATTGACTTTCACCGAGTACTTTCATCAATCACCGAGATAAGTTTCTTTCCGGTGAATGGTGTTTTGCCCACTATTCTCCCAACATGTCATAAGGACATTGTGAAGTCTAATGTCGTGTTTCAGAAACAACGGTGGAAGAAACACGTGTGTTGCTCCAACATGAATACACTTGCATAGTAGCTAGAGAAAGTGGAGTTCTTCACTACTCCTTGCTAAAATATGGGAGTGGATCCAGTTCGAGTAACTCCGCAAGTTTCTTCCCCTTCGACATTCACAACACAAGATTCGACTCCGCTATGTCTTTTACTTCTGGTTCACTTATTTTGTTCAAACGTATATTATAATTCGACACATTCTGATTAACATGTTGGGATTACAGCAGGTGAAAGGTCATTCTTCGCCCCAAACAAGTTTATCTCGGTGATTGATCAGAAGTAATTGGTGAAAGCTAAAAGTGCAACTTCAAATTAATTTAATGATAAAGAAGAACCTCAACTACTTGAAATTTACTTCTATTCGAATCCATCAACATTAGAAGAGAAAAGATTCAAGATCTTATCTTGTAATACAAAGTTAATTATGGTACGTGGTGAAGAAAATGAGAACGTCTGGGATATGAAGACATTCTTCCACTCAAGTCCAAGAGGATGAATATTATGCTTTACACCATCTCTCGTGTGTCCATCCATGCTCGCATGTGGAGAGGGAACAAGTTTAGTCAGAGAATAGACAAGAACTAGATTAAAGTATTAACAAATTGGGTATGAAGTTGTCAATGTTTGAACCTAGATCTCCTAGACAACTAATCTGAGATACCATATTAGAAATCGTCTTTCTTTAAACTTAAGTTATTAAGAAGAGGAATCGCAATGAATATAATTCTTGACGGTTAGGAACATGGACATTGCAGTAAGAGAATGGCAACTACAATGCTACAAAGAACAGGCTAATCTCATCTACACTGAGGTTGAGAGAGAAAGAAATTAAAGCCACAAAGAAAGCAAACACAACTTTCACCATGAGATATCCATAATTTCTTAACTTAGCCACACCCTGCAATATAAGGCCATCTCCACCCCTAAAACCAATGAACTAAATTTAGCTTACACCATGCCCCACCGCGCTCAAAATAATGATAATTAATAGTGTAGGGTAAAAGGCTAACCAAAGTTAAAAATAGCTCCCATCAAACTTTTACACTAGTCGATACTTGATATATCGGCTGAATACTGACACCCTGCAATGACACATGATTTGGTGTCCAGCCTAAAATTTAAACTTAGGTCCAAGGGCATGGACCTAGCCGACACATCATTTGTTGTGTGAAGGTAATATTTTATTTTTTTTAATATTTTTTTTATCCTTTGGACTTTAACTGCTCTTTAACACCTCCATCTATAAATTAACCCTAACTTATTCCATTTCAATACACAATCACCCCCCTCATTTTTCCATTTCAGTAGAGAATTTCATCATAAATTATTTTTCCAGCCTTTTAAATCTTCTTTCTCTCCATCATTAATTATGTCTAGATCTTGTAAAGCAAATATGACACCATTTGAAGAGGAAGCTCTTTATCGAGCTTATATTGAAATTAGTGTTAATTCCGTAAATTGTGCTAATCAAACTATTGAAAGATTGTGGGAATTGGTTGTAGCAAAATACCACGAACAATCCGGTATTTCAATTGAAAGAATTTCATGCTTTCTCCAATCACAATATCAAATGATTAGTCAATGCGTAATATTGTATGTGTCAAAGTATCTCGTGCAATGAAAAATCAAGAAATACAAATGAAATGGATTTCATAAATTATGTATGATCAAATTTTAATTTCATGAATCTTTTATTATTGTATGAATAATTTATAATCTTACTTTGTTTTGTTTGAGTGCAGATTAATGAAACTCGGGACAGTTATGAAATTAAGAAAAAAAACCTATTGTTTATGATAGGTGTTATCAAATTTTAAAACAACATAAAAGATTTGACTTGAATACAACATCTTTAAATATATAATGATCTCGTTACAATTTAACTGATAGCGATGGTTCATCTTCAGTGAATTTAGGCAATTATTTTTTTCTTTATTGACATCAAAGGTCCTAACAGAAACAAGCCTATAGGAAGGAATGATGCAAAATTAAAATAAATAAAGAAGAAGGACAAAGATAAAAGTCTTTCTATACAAAATGCTTCATATCAAACAGCACAAAAAAATTCAAAACTTTACGAAAATAATTTGGCTAAACAAAATGCAGAGTGCGACAAAAGACATCCATGATCAAACGGAGCATTTAGTCTTTTGTATTACCCAACAATGGCTCGGTCTTTAAGCACTGTGCACATATACTAAATGCTTAGGGCCGAATAAATGTAACTGAGTATTAAAGAGTATTTTAGTATGTGTCAATAGCATCCCTTTATATTTATTACAATATTTTCATAAGATCTTTTGGAGTACAATAAAGTTGATATGATTTGCACCAATTTCAATAAATTTCTTGGAGTTGCTCTCTCTCTCTCTCACTTTTTTTTGTCAAATGGGTTCTTTCCCCAATCTCAAATATATATATATATATATATAACAAGGGTGTTTATTTATGAATCTTAAAAATATATAAGGGATAAAAGATTTAAGATATTTTTCTTAATAGTTGATATCATCACTGGCATGAATTACGATTTAATATTAAATAAGGGCAGTAAAGATGAGATATTGATGCATGTTCAATATCATTACATGTAATTCTTAGTAACTTTCTTAAAAAAAAATTGTATATAATCTCATAGATAAAGTGGATCTTGTGTAGATAGCAATGAATAGATTTTAAATATAATTTATTTTTTTGACTAAAATACTTTGGAAAAAGTGTGTAACTTTAAATTTATAAGTAAAAGTTAATAAGAGAAAATCGATGTAGTTGTATAAACTAAACATAAAGAAAACGTAATCTGTGTCCACGCCTGATTTTTATGCATGTATAAATTTAGAGTAAAATAAAAATAGCAAGCAAAAAGAGAGTCCAATGGTTAGAATATAATCATTCATATCTAATAGTATATATATAAAATGGGAGAAATAGAATTATTAAATGTTTCTTTTGCTCAAATCTTGCCATGTGTCATTTGTTATTTTAATATTTAATTGTATATTTATATTACTTTATTTTTAGTTGTTCTCCATTATGTCATTTATTCTTTAATTTTTTTAATTATTTAATTTGCTCTTATTTTTTCCTCAATCCTTTAATTAGAAAATAAGATTTCATTGGGTGATTAATTAGTTATATGTGATTTGTGATCATTTTATATTTTAATGATATAAACGGATAAATATAGCATGTTTAAGTTTAATATTTAAAATTAATTTACATCTTCAATAATTATAATTTGTATTTTTTTAACCTTACAATAAATTTCATTATTTGTCAATAATATATTAAATATTGCCCATGCATCGCACGGGGAACACACTAGTTAACTATGAAGTGAAGGTTCAATTATGGGCATCAACATGTTTATTTTTTAACATTACTAACAATAGGGGTAAAATAGAAAAAATATTAAAAATTGGTATCATAACCGAATGCAATGACTTCCAATTTATAAACACATATATTAGTTGCTAGATTTTTGCACACACACATCGTGAACGCGTGTGATGTAAATATAAGTAATTTAAAAGAATAAAAATTAAGAAAGTAGTAAGTGGCCCAGTTGTTAAAGGTTCTATATAATCCTTGTAAGTACAAGGGTTCTCACCCGAACATCGGGAGGTCCCGGGTTCGAATCCTACATGGGATGGAAAGGGTTTTCGTTATTTGTAGTTAAAAGGGAGAGACTTAGATCTCCCTTTTTATAAAAAAAAAAAAGAAAAACGATTCAAATCTCATTACTTATGTAATATTATACCTTTTTTTTGTTAAATTAAAGCACAAATGAGCAAAATTGAAAGATTAAAACATGACATTTCTTAAAGGCCCCAAATGCGCTACTTGCTTTTTATAATATTGGATATAATTTATACAAAACTGACTTTTACAAAAAAAAAATTGGTTACCTGGGAAGAAAAATACAAAAACAACGAAGAAACTTAACTCTATGGTACTAACCCCTAATAAAGTTGGCATAGAGCAGTTGCTCGACTTCAAAAGGAGGTTCTTCCAAAATACGCTTAAGTTGCTCTTGATCTCCACCCAGTTTTGCCATTTCGTTGGGTCACACTTTTTTTCTCAGTATGTGTTGAATGTTTCCTTCTAAAGATTCAATAATGTAGAGTGTTGTTATTTCTATTTATAGTCTGATTAAATGTGAACATTTTTTCGTGTTATATGTATGACTCCACCAATTTTATAAAAAAAAGTGAGTAAACCTAGCACTAATTTCATAAGATTATGGTATAAATTTTACTACAATATATATATATATATATATATCTTTATTTCAATTAATACTCTCATTTATTCGGGCATAACCGAGGAACCGAAAATTTGAATTGTATTTTTAACATAGATTAAATTAAAATTAATATTTTTTGAAGAATGCCAAAATCAACTTAAAATTATTAATTTACATAAGGGAATATAATTTTTTTTTTAAATAAAAAAAATTGTACCCCATTTATTTTTACTTTTTGCTACTTTTTTAATGAAATTTTTTCTTTAGTATTTAAAGAAGAATTTTTTTTCATAAAAGATAGTGAACATCTATTTATAAAACGAACATACGATTTATAATATCTTATTATATGTATTAACATCTTACAAATTAAGCGTTTGTTTTATCATTTTTTATATTATCAAATGTATTTAATTAGGGGTGGCGACAAATGCACCCCTTTTGTTGTGGCTAACACCTTCTAACAATTTTATTAATATTAAAATAAACTTTATTCTCACCACTCTCATTTCACTTTTTTTTTATCCAAAAGTTAACTATTAATGAATTTAATTAATTAATTATTAATTACAACAGAACAATACTACAATTTTACACCACCCCTCACCACCCTCTCCTTCTCCTCCTCTTCTTCCTCCCTTTTCTCCTTTTTCTCCTTCTCATCCTCCTCATCTTTTTCAAAACATACATATATATATATATACATAAATATATAAAGTTGAAAACAAAAGAATATATATATTCTTCTTCCTCCTCCCCCTTTAAACATACATATATACATACACATACACACACACATATATATACATTCAAAACATATTCACAGATATGTTTAAATTTCATATGCTCAAAGTCGAGCGAGTAACAATGAATATACTCTCCCAATGACAGGAGAGTTTTACTACATTTACTCACCATAAATTGAACGAATATATTTTAAAAAATGAGTCATAACTTAAGTTATTGCTAAAGTTTCAAATGTTCAATGTCGAGCGAATACCAATGAATATACTCTCCCAATGACGGGAGAGTATTAACACATTTACTTAACATAAATTGGACGAATATATCTAAAAAAATGAACCATACCTTAAGTTATTTATAAAGGTAGAGATGTTCAATATCAAGCGAGTACTAATGAAAATATTATCTCAATAACAAGAGAATATTAATATAATTATGATTATTAAGTTAAAAGGCATTAAAGTATTTGTGATAAATTTTTAAAAAATAAAAGGCAAAAAAATATAAAAGTTTTTAGTTTCAATAAAAGAGGTGGTGCATTTATTACTAACTTTAATTAGGGGGCTATTATTTATACCCCAATTTTGTCACAAACACTACCATGTATAATTTGATAAAAAATATATTTTAACTCCCAATTTTCTTTTCACAAACACCTTCTCACTTAACCATCATTTAACTTATTTACCTAATAGTTAAAACATTAACATATATATTTATTTATTTTTAATAAACTAATTTAACATTAACCCAAATAATTAAACATATATCTCCCATTTTCTCTATTCACAATCACATTCCATTGCTTCAAGTAAAATGATAGAGAGAGAAGAGACCCACTTATTTATCATTTGAACTCTCAAAATCAAGAAATCATAATCAAATCGAAGTACAAACATTATTGATGAAAAATTTGAAACTTGGATTATGATAAATAAGAAGCATTGTTCATAAGATGGTGGAGAAAGAAGAAGTTCATGAAAAAGTTGATAGTGAAATTCCACTCCAAAATGAAGTCCAGGCTTGACTCACTTTATATAAAGAGAGTAATTTAGTTACAACTCTCCTCAAATAAGATGAGTGTATACAGACACACTCACTCCATGTGAAATGAGTGCGTGTTATTAGGCGAGTCACTTATAACACATTCACCTGACGTGGGGTGAATGTGTGTGAATCCACTCACATGTTATTAGGTGAGTCTAATTTAGAAATACTCCAGTATACTCTGCACTCTATTGTTTTGTATTAGGCGACTCACTTACAACACATTTACTTAATGTAAGGTGAGTGTGTATAAATCTACTCACCTTTCATTGAGTGAGAGACGTGAATAACTTCTTTCTTTTTCAATGTTAAATAATTTTATTTTTAATTAATATTTATATTAACTCTTAATTTAGTGGAAACTGTTAATGATTAAAAATTAACATGAGAAAATTATTTGTAACAAAAATGATGTTACCGATAAAATTGAGGGCGTAAATAATAACCCCCTTAATTAGAGCTGCCCAAACAAAAAGGTAAAACGTGCCCTAAATTTAGTAAGGTAAGAATACAAACGCTACCTTAGATGGGAACAATCCGAACAAAGATGAAGGTTATGGCGTAAAACCCTATTACCACCAACTCAAAACAAAACCCAAACGTTAAAAAGTTGCAGAGTCCAAGCTCTCACTCATAAATTAGGGCAACACACACACATATATATATACCAATTATTGGATAATAAAGTAGTTGGGATCCTCTCTTTCTTTCTTTCTCCGGCGAGTAATGGCGCATGGAGGTTACGGCAAGCGTAAACCGGCAAGCAGCAGTAGGCGGCCGAAGGGAGGACTGGGCGTTGACAAGAAGAAGACTAATTCCAAGCCCAAGATGGTCTCTCTCAAGAACCAGATTCGTTCCACTCAGCGTATGCTCACCAAGGTATCTCTCTCTATCCCATTTCGAATCTATAAGCTTCTCAATTTTAAGCGTCTGTTTGTTTTTTTAATCTCTGAAGGTTTAGGTGGTGTTTAGTAAAAAAACTAAAAACTGAAAACTGAAAGCTGAAAAAGGTGTTTGTTTACTTCTGAAAATTGTATGCGAAAAAACGTTGTTTGTTTGAATATAACACATCTGAAAACTGAATTATTTTTATTACGACAATTTTGCCCTTATTATGAAAACTGAATATAACACATCTGAAAATTATCATCTACTATAAAGTTCTCATCTACTATAAAATATACCCCTGATTATCCTTTCAAACCCCCTAAGGTAATTAAATATAATACATTTAATTAATTTCCAGCTTAATTATTTAAATACCTTGTCTTCAATCTGCTGCAAAAAATTTTGCAATCGGCAGCTTATATATATACAAATTTCCAGCTTATACATATATATATAATCAATGATTGGGCGTTGATGGAGAGGGTCATTACGCATAGCGTTGATGGAGAAAGGCATGAAGAAGAAATGGGCTTCCTCAGGATTGGGCGTAATGAGAGAACTTTGGAGAAGAGCGAGCTTTAATGCGTGCTCGCTGAAGTAATTGCCCAGTTTTGGATTGAAGGGGTTTGGGTGAGGAAGAAAAATGTGAGATGGACATTTTGAGAAAAGAATGGGGGTAAGATGGACATTTTGTCCTCATTAAAATTAAGTTTCAGATTTAAGTGGCAACTTTGCCACTTAAAATTTTGGATGAAAATTTTAAGTTTTAAGTGGTAAAAATTAAGTGATCACTTAATTTTTTTAGTTAGTGAACAACTTTGTCAACCACTTAAATCTGAAAATTTTAAGTTTTCAGATTTAAGTGGCAAATGTGATTCATTTTACTATGGCGTTTTACATTTTTACCTTGTTATTATGATATACCTCAACTAGGTCGTAATTCGTGAGAAAAGCATGTCAACCATTCGAAAAGTATCTTAAATCTCAGTTATACAATTGTTTATCCCTTATACATTTTTTTATATTAAAAAACCATTGCCCCTTATTATATAGATAGATAATGAAGGAAAGAGAATAGGGACATATATTTGGTTGGAACAAAATGCAAGAACCTTTGAAGATTGATATACAGAAGCTGTGGAAGTGAGGTGCAAGATCAAGTTTTCAGTCTTGCTATGGCTTTCTCTTCTAATTTTTTTCGGGACTTGTCCATTTTGATATCCCTAAGAATTGGTTTGCTTCACTTCTTTAACTTTTCATTATTGTATTTTCAGTGGATTGCATTGTATATGAAGTTAGTAGCTTTGATGAAATTTGTAGTAGGTTGTATAGGCAATGGCAAAAGATGATGGTAGCCAGTAGCCTAATTGCCAACATCGCTTTTGCTGTTTTGTAACAATGTTAGTTGAATGTGGTGACTTTATAATATGCCAAGTATGGGATTAGGTACGGGTTCATACTCCATAGGCAAATGGGGGGTTTAGATAAAAAATTGGAAATGTTTCTGGTAAAGCAATATTGGCTTCTGCAAAAGCAAATGATGCATTGAAGAGTAGTACATTATGTTTTTAGATTAGCATATGGGCTGATAGAAGCTAATTCTGCTTTAGAAAACAGCAAAAGTGCTACCCCTATGCGTTTTACTGTTAGCCTAAAAAGAGAGGAAACATCTTGAAAATACTCTGATTTCACTATGACTCAGTTTCTCTGTACCATTTGCCAATGTCTTGTACTAGTTCAGTTTGATATGGAGCCTGTAGAGCGAGCCAGTTTTTGCAATCTGGGTAACTCATTTTCGGAGCTGATATTGTGTTTAGAGAAGTTTTGAGCGATCACTTAGAATCTCCTGTGAAGGGATCCATTCAAAATGCAAGCGGAACCTCCTTTGATTTTGTCGCAATGATTTTGTTTTTGGTGAAGTTCAAATCAATTAAAACTCACAAATATACAAACTACAAGGGCATATGGTACCCATATATACTGTAGCTCGTTTTCTCTAGCTCTCATCTTGTTTTTCTCTTTCGGCTAAGACATTGATTGTAAATCTTTATCAATCTTTCAAACCAAAAAACGTTATAGAAGTTATTGTTATATAGATGTAGGACACTACTTCGATTTACTATCTAAAATTCAATATCAATCCTTAGTTCAATCTAATTAAGAATTGGAAACAAGATGGGTGCTGATTGAACGAGAATCAAACTTTATTTGGATTTTTTGGCCTGTTCGAAGAATCTATGCTTCAATTCGAGCACCTTTCGGCCCATTTAGTTATGCAAGGAGGAAAAGGGTACATAAGGATATTAGTAACCACTCCTATTGTTTGTTGAGTTAGAGAACTAAGGTTGTGAAGGTATAATGACAGCCCCCCCTTTTTGAGAAAGATAAGCTAATAGATAAAAAGGAAAGGAAAGGAAAGGCATGTTTTTCTAAGTGGGTAAATAGGGCATCAATTCTAAATAGACAAAAAATCGTAAACCACTAGCCCATTTATTTAGGGAGGAAAGCAAAAAGGGGATTTGGGGGATTAAGTTATGCTTAATTTCTGTCTTTAAAGTCAAACTAAACAAGTTATATGGGTTCCCTATTTTCTTTAAGCATGTTGTTGCCAATTCCTTTCCAATCTACTCGTAGCATTTTAATTTTGTATTAGTTGATAATCCGTGAAGTAGTTGTATTCTTCTTTGTTCATGGAGTTGCAGATGCATTCTAACTTAATGATTTATTCAAGGATCTTCCCCCTGAAGTCAGAGAATCCCAAGAAAAGAAGCTAGAAGGACTTAAAAAACAACAAGATATTCACAATCGTCTGGCTGTGGAAAAGAAATTATTCCTGCGTAACCGGAAGATTAAGTTTTTTGGTAATAACATTCTTCTCATTTTGTGAAGCTAATCTTTAACTACTCCCTCCGTCTCATTTTGTTTGACCCATATTGACTTTGGTACTTTATAATAAAGCATTAATTTCAACCTAATCAATGGTCAAGAATACAAATTATTTTCTACTGTGAAGTTTAGTAAACTGATTATGTCCCAAGAAGGAATTGGGACTTTCAATTTGAGACATCCCAGAAGGGAAGTGGGACTGTCAATTTGAGATGAGGGAGTATAAAATATTTTGCAGATTGATATATGCATTGGGTTTGAATTTTTTTTTATGAAAGTTCTTGATATTTATTTGCTGTGGCTAGAAAGAAGAAAGGTTGAACGAAGGATAAGACGCTTGGAGAAACAGCAGCGGGCTGCCTCTGGTCAGGCACAAGAAGCAGAGATTGCTGAGCAGCTTTCTAAATTGAAAGAAGATCTCGAGTATGTCAAGGTAACTTACATGTTACATGTTAAATACTCTTGTTCATTTGTTTTCTTGGTGAATCTGTGATTGATATCCAAGAATAATTTAATATATATTGCTTATGCCTAGTTTTTCTAATCTTGATAGTGTCACTGCATATTCCGAGACTCAAACTTTGGAGTGTAATGGATTTTTATTCTACAATGACCCATATGAATAAGCATAATAACCTTATATTATACTCCCTCCGTTACAATTTAAGAGTCCGCTATTCCTTTTTTAGATGTTCCAAATTAAGAATCCACTTTCCTTTCCGGAACATTATCGATGTACCAAAACTAATGACGGGACAAGTTTTGTTCTAAGCCATTGATTGTGATGAAATTATTGCATTCTTAAAATATGTGAAAGTCAAACATGAACTCTTTATTTACTGAATACTTCACTATTGTTAACTGTTTACCGTGGATTAAATTCAGGTTACCTCTGTTGCTTTCTAAATTTGGCCTATTTGAATTACAGTTCTTCCCCAAGACTGAGAAATATGTATCCTTATTTATGGGAGGTGATGATGTGGACATCGTCGATAAGAGAAATAGCTTACGCAAGCAGATCAAGGCCAATATAGTTGCTGCTGCAGCTAGTGGGAAAGATCTGGAAGGTATGCCCATTATTCTATGCATAGTAACACTTATAAACTAATTCTCAAGACTCAAATTGTATGTTTCAATATAACTGTATCTTAATTGATTTTGGATGTCAATCCATTACATATACTAGGTACAAGATGCTCTATATGTAATCTAGTGCTCCCTATGTCTCAAATTAAGTGTCTCACTTTCCTTTCTAGTATATCTCAAAATAGGAGTCCATTTCTAAAATTAGGGCGTAGAGTGATGTACCAAAATAATGTTTTAATTACAATGCAACTATCACAGGTAAGACGTAACCTAATCTTGAGACCTTAATAATCGAGGGAAGTTTGGGGAACTCCAAAATACTTCTTAAAATTCCAAAATGGGACTTTGGATTGGAGATGGAGGGGGATATCTTGTTTCCATTAAATCATCAAAGTTGTATGCTTGAAGCCGTATACGAATATTTCTTTTTACATAAGAGGACTATATAATACTTGGCAAATATTGTAATTTGTTTGGTTTTATCCAAGCCTTGATCATGGATTTTTCCTCTATGCCTAGAAAATTTTCAATCTTCAATCCTCATCTTTCAGTTTCCAGTTATTGTTAATTCATCTGCTGTGCAATTAGAATTGTTGTTTTCCGTTTGGGATTCTATTAGAGACGGGGAGTGAGGATGATGGGCTTTTAGATCCAAGTGAGGATGATTTTTTCTTAGCTGGAAGCTCAAGTGATGAAGCTGATGCTGATGACGAATTGACGGACAAAAGTGCAAGGTATATATAATATACCCTATCCCAAATTTAGACTCCTTATATCATTTTTTGGGATGTCCCAAATTTGGGATTCAGTTTCCCTTTCTAGACATAGTCAATATGCCAAATCTTAGAATAGCTGACAAGTTTCATTCTTAACCATTGGTTATGTATCCTTAATAACATTTGAGTGAGATGTGGACTCCTAATTCCGGATGGATAAAAAGCACAAATGCTACGAGTCATAAAAATCTCTCTCAATACGAGATATATTACAACCTTATTTTCTTATTTATAAACCTATAAGGGACCTCAACTTTAGGCTAAAAGACAAAAAATCCAAATGAACTGCAAGTTCCTGAGAGATTATCCTCGATTTTGCTCTTAATAAAAATAAAGAAAAAGAAAATACAACTGGCACATAATATTAAAAAAATAAATATCATTTCTCTTATCGTCATTTTTTTACTTATAAAAAAATAATAGCTTCTTGCATTAGACTATTAACTAATTTGATATTATTATAGTATAGATTGATTGTAGTATTTTGGTGTGTTTTTGATGGATTTATGTGTAGATTACCTGATTATTATTGAAGACACTAAGGGCCCCATTTGGTTGAGTTTTTAAGTTGAGTTTTTGAGTTGGGTTTTAGGAAAGTGTGAAAGTAGGTTGAAAAGTGAATTTGGTTTTTGTTGGAGTTTTATTTTATAGATCTGTGAAAGTCACAATGGATCTTATTTTATAGATCTCGATGAGTAGGTTTCAAATATATATTTTTTTTAATCTAATTTTGATTTTTGGATTTAAAGTTATGGTGTTTTAAAAGTTTTATGAGAGAGAAAATAAAATGAAGTGAATTTTGAGAAGTGTGAGAGTAAAGTTGACTTTTGGCAGAAATTTTAAAAACTGGTTTTTAAAACACCGACCAAACAGGGGCTAACAATTTAACATTGGGAGTTTTTCACTTCTTAATGAATTACGAGAAATGAATATACAAGTTGGCTTAGATCCTTTGTTTACATTATCTCATTTAAGTGTAGGAAACACTCTTTTAAAAGAGTTTATTTCCTATGATAATATGAACTTTTAATCACACCCTTGATAGTTAATTTCTCAAAACATACACCACATTACTTGAAAATACCTGAAGAATCCTGAACTTATAAGTGACTTTTGGACCGACTTTCACTTTTCCTTGACAACAATTACAAGGTTGCTAAATATTTTCTACACTTTTTATACTGATGCTAAAAATAAACACCTTAAAATTACATATGCCAGTTGCTACCAAGTATTACCATTGTTTTAAAATATAGTAATATACATTTCAGTGGCACAGTTGTTATTCCACTTCTTAACCTTAAATGTGTAGGGCTATATTCTTGTCTTTTACTGGACCGCTTTTAACAAAGAAACATGCAGCATTCTCTATGTATCTTTTTTTTTTTCAATGCTAAGACGTAAGCCTGAAAACCGCAAATGCACCTTACAATTATTGTTTACTCTGTTTGCATAGTAATATAGTATTATACACGGCATTTTCCAAGTTTCTAAACTTGATTTTGATCAGCAAGTTTGATACAGATATGGTAGAGGAATAACACTTAACCTCCCTCCCCGCCCCCCACCCACGAGTAAATTTTGGGTCTAATCACTAATGGATATGATATATTGTCTTCTGCAGGGAGCAAGCTTCTAGTGCTTCTGGCAAAGCAGCATCTGGCATGTCGAGTGACGAAAGGAATCAGGTTTCTATTTTGACTTTTGATATTCACTTAATGAGCATCTCCAATGAATATAAATCAGAATAGTAAATATAATCAAGTGTTATCAATGTTATTAAATAGATCACCCAATGCGTAATCAGATTTAAACAATCCCTCAAACAATATTCAATTTAACAGTCACCTTTCCTTTTTAGAATGTAATAATCATACCAAAACTCTCAATGGGAAACAAGTTTTGTTTTAAACCATTGGTTGTGATGAAATCAGTACATTCTTAAAAGATGTGAAAGTCAAACATCAACTATTAATTAGGGACAGCGGGAGTATTTGTAAAATTTGTTTGATCAGATTTTGGGCCTCTTATAACCCAGAGGTCAAGAGTTTCGTTCCTCGTGGGGCTACCTCCTATAATGTGTCCTGGAATCCTGCTGCATGCTAATTGGAGGATCTAGAAACACTCTTGGGGATTAGTCAGGTGCTCTATGAGGTCTGGATGCCAAGTTATAAAAAACATAGAACTTAATAGAAAAAGGGCCTCACTTTTTGTTATCAAGAACTATCTATTTTGGAACATAGTATTGTTAAAGAGCAGGCCACTGAATGAATGTTCTAAATCTAACTTGATTATCCAATTGCAATTTAGTAATTGCATGCGACAAACGTTAGGGACATATATATAGGACATGGTGATTTGTCACTAATACAATGGTCAGTGAATTGGGTCCAGTCCATTACGAGTATATCATGGACAAATTCTATTATTGACCAATGAACAAATGACGCATTATTGTGTCCTCAAAACATGTCCCAAAATTGTCTCCCAAGAAATTTGATTGTGATTACAGTATTTCTATGGGGACACACGTTCGGGACACACATTGAGCACATGGTATCGCGTATACACGACATACTGTTGACCAATGCTCATATGATGCATTACTTTGTCCTCTAAATGTGTCCCAAATTTGTGTCTCCCAAGAATAATTGTATTGATTGTCATTAGACTCATTATTTTTAAGAGTTGGTCTAAGAAAGTATTTAAACTTATTATCCATTCCACTTCTTTCGAATGTTATATGTAGAGGCAAATTTCTGCTCGTGCTCTAATGCCACCTCCTCGGCCATCTAACAACCCAAATTCAGTTCCTGCCAAATCAAATCCTCGAGGCTCGTCCAGCAAGAAACCCTACTCACGCAGGCCTGAAATCTCCTCATCAAGTAACACATCAAATAGCATGAGTGAATCTTCCTTCAGAAACAGGGGAACTTTTGGCTCAAATACGGGCAATAGAAGTAACCCTAGTTCTAGTATGAGTGGATCTTCTTTCAGAAACAGGGGATCTTTTGGCTCAAACACTGGCAATAGAAGTAACCTGAGTTCTAACACGAGCGGATCTTCCTTCAGAAACAGAGGATCAGCTGATTCAAACACGGGTCATAGTAGTAACCTGAGTTCTAATTCTGATGCACGGAAACCCAAAAGAAAGAGGCGACCAAAGAAGAAGAAACAGCAGGTCCTGTTCTTCTGACCTTGACCTTGATATGTTCATTTCAATATTGTGATTTAGGGGTCCTTTCAATTAAAAAAGTGGAAAATAATTTTAAGTTTTATGAGAAGTTGGAAAATGAGATGAATGCTTTGGTGAGATGGTTTTTCATCCATATTTTATAGTGAAATTTTTGTGCTCGCTCGATGCTCAAATAATTGGATTTTATGGAAAGCTCAAAAAAGTAATAGTACATCTTATAATTTTCCAATTCTTTTATCAAATGCACCTTAACTAGCACAAAAAAATAATCCCATTTGAATTATCAGGGGCACCCTAATATTACAACTACAGTGTGGTTAAGTTCATTCTTCCTCCCTTCCGTTATCGATGAAAGTTTTTTCATCGTATAATCTTATGCTCTTTTTTAGATTTGATTATGTTGTTTTAATGAACGGGCAACAGGTTTTGTTGAAAATATTCATTGAGAAAGAGTGTCTTTTTTTTTTTTTTGGATTGAAGTAGATTGATATACAACTGAATGTAACTCTATTCCTTGTTTAACAGGCATGAAGACCAACTAAAGCAGCTCAATATGATATATTCTTATAGCAAGACACCTGCAGTTGTTGTAACGCATCAAGAAGTTAGGATTCTTAGTTTTGTGTTTTCCTTACTCTGGGAAGTTTAACTTCATGTTTCTTTAAATCTATATTTATGTTGAGATACACTTCTCTTGTTTCATATATATGATGAATTCACATTTCAGATTATTGTTTAGTCCTTGCTGCTATATATTATGTGTAGATAGAAAAGTTCGAATTATTTCTTCATATGCCAATGTTATCGACTTTTGTCATCGATTTTCGTCAGATGACCGAGTGATTGGGACATAAACGCAATTCTTGGCTATTGTAGTGAAACTGGTATATTACATTAATTTACAACCTAATTTTAGAAATGTAACTCCTAATTTAAAATGTCTCAAGAACAAAAGTGGAATTAGTATTTAATAGGCAGTTAGTTATATTGCCAAAATAATGTTTTCTTTGTCAAAGCATGTCATTGATTTAAAAAATTGTACTACATGCTTTTAAAGTATAACAAGGCGCAATTGTTTTTGAATTTTAAAAATAAAATAACAGATTATATGGTTGATATTGCTAGATGCTTTTTTAATGAAGGATATTTCTCGGGGGCACCTGAAAGGCTGAAATCAATTCAAAGCATGAATGTTTATGATGGGGTCCCTACGTCTATAGTTTAGGATGTAGTTGAGAGGATATTTTACTTTTTTGACATCTGTTTTTAACAAGAACTCGGCGGATACTATTTGGCATATACAAATTTTTTTGGCATAAAAAAACCAATATATACAAAGAACTTGTATACTAATTGGTATATACCAAATTTTTTGTCGTTAGAAAAACATTACCTACAAAAACTGAGAGAGGACTAAAAAATGTTCAAACTTGGGAGTTGATCCAAATTTTTTCTTAAAAGCATCGTAATATTCTTTGAAAATGGCGGGTGCTATCTGCATTTCACAAAATATTTGTTACCACTCTACTTTTCATTTATCCAATGACAAACGGGTAAGTGTATGTTACCTGCTTGATGACAAGCGAGTAAGTACATATTACTTGCCCTACTCGCTTGTCATCAAACAAATAAAGTATATAATAAAATCAAGTATTTGATGGTATGCAAATAACATTTGCCTTCAAAATAGCACAAGAAATATATCTTCTCCCTCCAAAATTCCAAAATCCAAAGAACACAAGCAAGAACTAACTTCAACTCCTTCACTTTCAAACCTTAAAATCCACAAATGACCGTTGTATTCTCTCACTTAGTTGGCGCCATGAAATGAATCACCCACTTTTCCATCTCCTCCAAAGTTGCAAAACCCTCAAGTCCTTGAAATCCATCCATGCTCGTCTCCTAATCGATGGCTCCATCACTTTTTCCGACCTTGTTCTCAACAAAATCCTCCGTCTCTACTCGCGTTTTGAATCCTTAAACTATGCACACAAGATGTTCGACGAAATTCCTGAACCAAATTCCTTTCTATGGACATCACTCATTCATGGGTATGTCGAAAACAGACATTTCACAGAAGCTTTTACCCTTTTTTGCCGGATGAGAAGTGACTCAATCCCACCTTTGAATTTCACTGTTACATCGGTTCTCAAGGCTTTAGCGCGACAGGGACGAATAAAAGATGGCGAAGGGGTTCATGGGTTTGTGTTGAAATATGGATTTGGGTTTGACGTTATGGTGCAGAATGCGATGTTGGATTTATTTATGAGATGCGGGAAAGTTGATTTAGCAAGATGCATGTTTGATGAAATGAGTGAAAAGGATATTGTTTCTTGGAATGCTATGATATCTGGGTATGGAAATAACGGTAGGCTTGATGTTGCTCGTAAGTTATTTGATAATATGTTGGATAGGAATTTGATTTCTTGGACAAGTATTATATGTGGATATGTAAAGGCTGGTGACATGGTTGAGGCATGGGTTCTTTTTGAGGCAATGCCCGTAAAAGACTTGGCTGTGTGGAATGTGATGGTTTCTGGTTATGTGGATGTCGGCAATCTTGAGGATGCTCGCCTTTTATTTGAGGAAATGCCTTTCCGTGATGTTGGAACTTGGAATTTGATAGTATCTGGGTTTTGTAAGTTAGGAGATCTAGAGTCTGCTAGCGACTATTTTAAAAAAATGCCAAATAGAAATGTGGCATCATGGACTATAATGATAGACGGCTACATTAAATCTGGGAATTTGAATAATGCGAAGCTTTTGTTTGATCAGATGCCTGAGAAGAATCTGGTTTCTTGGTCTACAATGATTGGAGGTTATGCTAAAAATGGGCAGCCTCGTCTTGCTTTGGAATTGTTTGAATGCTTCAAGGAGCAGGGTATTAAGCCAGATGAAACCTTCATTTTGGCTGTCATCTCGGCTTGTTCACAGTTAGGGATTCTAGATTCGGCTGAGGCAATTATTCGTGACTACTTGGGGCCCTCACTTTATTCCAATTTATATTTGGTCACTAGTTTGATAAACATGTATGCAAAATGTGGAAGCATTGAGAAGGCATTGCATGTGTTTAAAATGAGTCCCAATAAAGACTTGCTTTGTTATAGTACCATGATCTCTGCCTTTGCAAACCATGGATTGGGTCGGGAAGCGATTTCTTTGTTTCATGATATGCATAGGGAAAATATAAAACCTGATGATGTAACTTACCTCGGACTTTTGAGTGCTTGTAATCATGGGGGTCTAGTTAATGAGGGGAGAAGGTATTTCAAACAAATGTTATTGGAATTTGGACTTCAACCCACAGAGAAGCACTATGCATGCATGATTGACCTCCTTGGTCGAGCTGGTTGCCTAAAAGAGGCACACGGCCTAATAAATACCATGCCAATGGCACCCACTTCAGTTGTTTGGGGTGCTCTACTTGCAGCTTGCCATGTCCACTGCAATGTTGCGCTGTCTGAAGTTGCAGCAGCAGAGTTATTCAAGATTGAGCCCGAAAATTCTGGTAATTATGTTCTTTTGTCGAATACTTATGCTGCAGCTGGACGATGGGGTGATGTTGCTAAAGTGAGAGCTATTATTAGAGAGCATCGGGTGAAAAAGAATAGAGGTTCTAGTTGGATTGAATTGGGCTCTGTAGTGTATGAGTTTGTTATGGGAGATGTGTCACATTTGGAATCGGATAGCGTATACT
Source organism: Lonicera japonica (assembly GCA_021464415.1). NCBI lineage: Eukaryota > Viridiplantae > Streptophyta > Magnoliopsida > Dipsacales > Caprifoliaceae > Lonicera > Lonicera japonica. Next base: position 54,393,743 of record CM038465.1, read on the forward strand.
TTATCTTAGATTTGCTTCAAGAAGATATGAAGCTTTTAGGATATCTGATGGGTGATGAAGAAAAATAATTGATGCTACAAAATGGGTTATCAAATTCACAACAGATCCACCTTTTTATTGCTGGATATTGTCTGCTGATTATGCCTAATACTCAAACTTGTATGGAACACTCTTGTTTGTTAAATTGTGCGTGAGGTTACTATTCAGTTGGATCTATTATTATGAATAAAGAACATCTCTGTGACAGTATCCAATTAATGTGTTACTCTTTTTTTATAGGTAATAGAGGGCACTCATAAAGTTTCAAGTTGTTGAACAATAAAAATGTACTTCAAAGAATCAGCTATAAGGTAGTTCGGGAAATTTGATACTTCTTCGAAACAGGTTCTGTCTTGAAGCCTATCTGTACTTCTCGAAATTGTGGGTTTGAGGTAGTTAAGACGCTGATTATTATTATTATTAATTTTTTTTTTGTAAATATGGAAAATGAGGTATCATGTTGATTTTTTAGATACACCCTTTGGTGTCTAACTTTTTATTCGATTGACCATCTATGTTTGAAAAACATGGTCCTGTAATCCTGTTAGGCATTATAGAAGGTGCTTCTCATTTTTATTTGGAACCATGTTTGGATGGGTTTTACAGTTTCTGTTCCCTGAAGAATTTTCTAAAGAAGTTCCATTTCGTAAACACCAAAATGATTTTTGTAAAGCGAAATGAAAATGCTAACCAAACAAAATGCCAGTGAAAAAGGGAATTAAGAACAATAACAAAAAAGAAAGAAGTTGAAACAGAGAACGAAAAATAACCGGAAAAAAAAAGGAACCGGAAAGCGAAAATATTGTGCTAATCAAGCATGGTCTATATTTTCACAATTGTCAAATTCATAAAATTAGTCATTGGAACCTGGAATAACACTAATGTTATGATATTGACAAGTTCTCACAATTGTGCTGTTCATCAAACTAGCGGTAATATAACCTGGAAATCATCTTTTGTTATGATATAAAACTTGAGAAAGGTTCATCTGTTGTTGGCATGACATAAAACTTTTAAAGCCCTCAACCAAATTTAGTCATTTGAAGGTTTAGTTTGAAGATTTCTTTTACTGATTCAAGAGCAAGATTCTAATCCTTTACTACATTAATAATTGCCAATTTCTTCTCTCATTTTTAATCTTTTATTTTTATGCTTCGAATTTGTATACACGAAAAACATGTATATCAAACTCTATCAACTTGAGTGTTAGTATGTCACTATATCACTCTTACTTGATATTCTTCTCCAATTTGCCCATGCCATTTGGATTTTGTGAAGTATTGGCCTATTTTTGGGTCAAGTACTGTTACAGCATTTCTCCCTGGCTCTCCTGATTCCTGAAAAAACAAATCTAATATCTTTTGTATTACAACTGCATCATAAAGCATGCGGGCTGGGGAACCCAGCAATGAAAATATAAATATGCAAGATGAGGACTAATATGCAGAAGTCGAGTAAGTTTCTGCATAACGAGGACTACAAGATTGAGTGAACCAGTCTTAGGAATGGTGCCATGCTTAGGGTTCATCTGGAAAGGTAATTCCTAGATTCTTTCTTGTTAATTAATCTCATTCCAACTTTGTTTTTAGTTCTAATGAAATTTTCTCAAGTTTTTTTCTTCTTTTTCTTTTGGGTAGGGTGTTCGTGATGATCGGTTCTCCTTTGCTTGGGCTGTGGATGAAAGCTTCGGGGATTTTTGATGCAGCTGATAGTCTTTTGTTTTCTTTGGATAGTGTTAGTGTTAGTGTTGTAGGGTGTTGAGTGGTTTTGGCCAGCTCTTGTTCTTGTCCGGGTTGCTAGAACTTTCGGTGGATGTCTTATCCTCTGCTCTCTAGCTTTTTTGAAGTTGTAATTGCCTTTGTATGCTTTTGTATCTTTTCAGTTGTTTAATAAAATCTTTTGTTTTCTATCAAAAAGAAAAGTAAGATATATTGTTTGCTTTTCCTCTACTTGGAAGGACTCACAACCACACATATATAGTACATCAGTTCACCACACTCATACGATGTGGCCATGTGGGACAAACACGCATATTAAGTAGCTAGCCAGCACCTATTGCAACCAGACGCGGGCACGTACAACACTAGGGTGGTTGAATTCTAAATTCTCACATAATTTTACATTTATTTTAAAACTTTCTCCTATGACATTTAACAAGCATTTATAGAAGTGTAGGGATAGTGTGCTGATGGGTAGTTTAGGTTCTCCCTATGGAGGGCTTGAGGCAAAACCCATATTCAAAACAGAGTGGATGGATGAAAGGGTGGAAACATAGGTTCCCAAAGGGTTAGAGGGAAATGATAGACATCATAAAATGAAACAATGTTGCAACGTTTACTAATGCAACAAATTAATAACTAGGGTTAGCATACTTTGGAACATTATGATGGCCTGCTCCACATGGCCTGATGATGCGACAAAGGTGCGCTGTCATATTTGGACAAGAAGGATGATATGCATGATATTTATAAGTTGGTGGTGACAGTTTGATGCCACTAGGCCGGTCAAGGGTTAATGACCGACTGACCGTATATGGTTCTATACTAGTAGCGGCGAGATGTTATTCTGGCTTTGAGCTGTACTCTACTAGTTTAAGGTTGGATGAAATTTTTGGGCGCATGCACAAAGAAGACGAGGGCATTTTGGTCCAAGAAAGAGATGTTTTTCAGGAGTGAAGACAGAGTACGTTAAGCAATCGGTAGTGAACTCTAATTTTTTGGGAAGGCAAATCTATTATTGTGTTATTGCTAAGAGACAAAGTGGAAAACACCCTAATGTCCAATTACCATTATGCTCCCATTGGACACACTAATGTCGTTAACTAATGTATCCCAATACCAGATTAGAGGGTCTAAATGTACCTTGTAGATTAGTCGGGTGCTTTAGAAGGCACAAACACCTCAAGTTATGAAAGAAAAGAAAGATAGAGCTTTGTTTGGTTATTCGTCAATTTACAAATTGGGCCGGTTAGGTTATTTGATTCTTGAATTACATTATAACAAGTGGTTAAATACAAGAATAAAAAAGTTCAAGAAAAAATAAATAAGGCAATTCGCAGAAGTAGCATAAATTATATGATCTACAATTGCGATATAAAATTCAAGACACTACACAAATAAATCAAAATGGAAGGCACTAAGGAAGTGCATTCATAAATAATTATTAAAATTTCTTAGAGATAAATAGAACAGATTTTCCAAATGGTAAATGAGATACTAAAGTGACTTTGTGTCTACTTGTTTGCCAAAGTCGAAACAAATGTACTATTACCTCGTAATCCTCACTTTAACATGTGTTTAGCACCTAAAGTTCAATGGACCTGTCCCGTATTTAATTACAGGGAAAAGCATAAAAGGAAGATTACAATATAAGACATCTTTAATTAGGATTAAACCACCAATAAAACTCCACCTTTTGAGTAAAAAAGTAATCAAAATCCCTCTGCTTTATACAGCACAGGGCTCCAAAAGGATCATTTGTTAAAGCGAAAATGTTCTCAAAGCACAAAAAATTTGTTCACTGCTCAAAACTAGCTAACAAGATGATTATGGAAGACCTGGGATGGTCCAATCGTGGAACGCCAAGTGTACAATTAAGAGACATCCAAATCTATTATAATACATAAAGCTATATTACCACCTCATGAAGCAGTACAATTGGAATCTCTTTGTCCCTAGAAGAGACAATGTCCATTAGCAGCTAAATATTCATCAAAGTTTCAGATCTTTGGTACAGGAACTAGGTTTAATTTGGACTCCATATAGCAAATATCCACTAACTTTGTGTGCCATGTGTCAACTTATGATTTGCTAGTCCCAACTCGTGAAAAAATTACCCTATGTTGGATGTACATACACTCTTTCTTTTGGTTACTGCTAGAGTTATCTCTCTCTTTTTTTGGATGGTTTCATTCGAAATAGTGTTTGGATGGTTATTTCGAGCTTCTTTGATTGCTGTTTCCAATGGCATTTTTCGTTTCTTTTTTTTTTCCTCTAGAAGCGGGTATAGATAAACTCTTTATTTTTCATTTTCTAAAAGCGCCAAAAGATGTTATTAGCCTATGTGGTAGCAAATATTTCTTAAAGATACAAAAAAAAAATGGTGCTATAGAAAATGGAAAAAGAAACATGACAATTAGAAAATACGGCCTCATGAAGAACAAGAAAAGTAGATGGAAACCAGAAATATTATTGCAACTCATAAGTGCCATTGAGATGAAAATGGAAAACGATAACCAAACAAGTATTTGTCTTATGAACTGCAGTAAATGAAAACTGACATACAAGAGAAAAAGTAAGAAATTAATGAAGACCAAATAATTAAAATGATGGCCAAAGAGGTTTCTCCAAAACAGCTGTACTCTCAGCTGTTAACCTTGAAACAATTTTCTCTACCTTTAATTCCTTGATAGTCGTACAGGGTTCCTAAATTACCCAGTGCTGAAAAAACATCTAGGCTGAAGGCAAGCCATGGGACGGTGCCTAACCCCCAGGCTAACATTTCTCATAATTCAAACACAAACAAGAAGCCTTTTTAATTAAAAACCAAGATCCCGCCCAACTGGCATAGTTATCACCTAGCTAGGCACCCACCTATCATTTCAAAGTGCAGCGCCACGTAGGTGGCTGCCTTTTAGAACACTGAGATTGGGTACCTACTCATGAAAATCGCTTGCAAAAAAAATACGAAATTATCTATGCACAGGCTCCGGATATAATAATAGTGGTTCTTAGGATCATATAAGCAAAAATCATTCAATTTGTTGATCTTACTTTATAATTTGTCATTTTTTGGAACTTGGTATAAATCAATTTATTTCTGTTCTTTTTGTTTTTCCACATTTTTTTCTTAATCATGTGCTTAAGCTTGGCTGATTTCTGCAGCTTGATAATACGATCAAGCATGGCTTGTTTAGACCTCAAGCAAATTTGAAACGATCTTTTAGTGAGTTGAACTCGAGTTGCTTGGCATAGATTCAGACTTTAGAGTTTCGTTGATTTTACTGAGCTGAAATACTACAACTACGGGCTTCAAATTATATTCAAGCTTTGTTCACTTATCTAACAAACTGATTCGAACAAAGCTTCTAATGGGGTCAATCCTTAGTGAAGCTCGGAGTAGCTTTGGTTTGGTTCATTTTACATCCCTAGTAAACAGAGACAAAACGATATAAATTCATAGTGGTGACAGTCGGTTTAGACTAGTTGGGCACTTGGGGGTGGTATTTTTGCTGCTGAGAGGGGGAGAATGCAAGGGAACTATTGGTATTAAAAATAACCGATATTTCTTCGTCTCCCTTAACAGAAATAGATGTAAAATGGTAATTATGATACTCCCTTTGTCTCAAATTGATAGTTCCAGTTTGACTTTGGTACTTTTTTAAGGAAACACTAATTTCAAGTTAATCAGTGGTCAAGGAAACAACTTATTTTCTATTGTGAAATTTGGTAAATTGATTATGTCCCAATAAGGAAATGAGATCGACTATGAATTTGAGACGTACCAACAAGAAAAGTAAGATTAGAGGGAGTATGCATTTGCAGCTGTTTTTCTCCTTTCAAGGGGAAACTAAATTTATTGGTGAAAATTGCACTCGTTTGATTAACCTTCCCCTTGTATTAACACTTGGTTTGGACTTGTGATTAGGGAAACTACTTTAGCATATGAGAAAGACACAGAAAATTCTGCTTGAGATGCATAATCTAATCCACATGTATTATACTCGTAATATTTTGAATCTAACAAAGAACTCTAGGACAAAGTTGCACTTCCATTTTCAGTAATAGTTTAATACATGACAAAACTTGAGTGTATCCTTTTAGATTATCTCTTATACAATTGCTTGGGAAGCAAATATATTGTCTTTCTATGAAAATATTGTTTGAACATATTATTATAAACACAGACAAAAAGCATCAAAGACCCTCAGAGCCATCACTGCTGTTCTTGAAACACTAAAGAAACTTTAATTTTACTATTCCTTTCCATGTTTTCTGTTTGCACTTCCAAGTTGAAGGGCCTGAGAAAACTGTTTACATACAAGTAAAAAAACTATGCATAAATCAAACTTTTTCGATAACCCGAGCCAAAAGATATTCTCCTCATGAGATCAACATCTTCTCTTCTTCCTCTTCGTCATATAGATTGTTTTATGGCTTGTGGGAATTATCATACATCACAACCCAACCCTCTGGCTTCTGATCCTTTCATAATTCTCAGCCTCTTGCACGATGACATGAACATGCTGCAAATAACAATACATAAACTATATAAGTATACATATACACATACATATATTGAAGTTTGAATGCTATATGTTTTATTTCGAGGATTAACTCTAAACCCTCCTATGTGCATGGGCTTAAATCTAGGAGGTGGTTCCACATAGGTGTACAGATGCGTGGGAGTTGAGTTCAAATATGTTGATCCTCCTCAGAGAAGGCACATAAACCCCATTGGTCATTTCATTAGATTCATGAAACTGTTGTTGTGCTTAGTGCATCAATTAACTGGATTTATGCGTATGTTAGGAGGGTCATATTTGAACTCGTGAGAATCCGAAAACCTGACTTGTGCTTCATGAGAGCTTATAAGGTAGTGTTCTACATGTACACACACACACACACACACATATATAGAGAGAGAGAGAGAAAGAAAGAGGAGAGAGAGAACTTACTCCCATGGAACATCTCCAACTAGCATCCAGTCACCATCTTTGTCTTCGTAAGTAGGTGCATATTCTGACCCATTGTAACCTTCCCTCTCTGAGTACTCACCTGAAAATAGTAAAGACCAAGTTCACGACATCATTAGAATCCCATGTCACAAAAACATACCATAAATCCCATAAAAATCAATTATATGCATATATATATATATTTATGACAAGAATATTCATCATACCTATGGTGAGTTTAAACATAGTCTCTAAACCCTTTAGCAGCTCATGGTATCCCTTATAAACCTTCAAATCAATCTTCCTCAAATAAGGTGCCCCGTCCACGCTCACTTTCACATAAATCCCACTCTCATGCTCCTTCTTCTGTTGAGCAAAGCTATTTTTCCGGTACGACCTTATCGGCGGCCACCCAATTACTTGTGCCCTGCCATTCACACACCATATAAACACATTAGCATGTTATCGAAATCCGAATTTCCGCATATCGAATGCCTTTTGTTTTCATTTCAAAATTCTTTATAATAAAAGACTTACTTTGCTGCAGGTGGAGCCTCATGGTCACCGTGCTTATCATCAGAATCGCCATTCACTCCACTTTCCTCATCGGGCAATGGACGCTTGTGATACGTTTTCGTGACAGACTCGTCAGTCCCTGGCAAGCCCAGCCTGAGCTCGGTTGCCTTAAAGGTAAGCCCATTCTCTTGGGCAACATTAATGGCTTCCATTAAGCAAAATACTGAAAAAATCTTAGACGCTTTCGTTAAAAAACTTGAGCTTCTGGTGCAGACAGAGAAATAAGACAAGTGAGAAAATTGTGTTGTAGTGATAGAAAGAAAATGTGTTATATAGAATGCAAAATGAAGAGTTCCTTTGAAATTTGCATGAATTTAGGACAAAGGCAAATTAAATTAAACTAAGGGGGCTGTTGGTAGTAATAGCAGCAGCTTTGAGGCAAAGTGTTGGTACATTTAGGGGACAAGAGTGAGACAAGCTCAGCCACCCATATGGAATTGAAGGACTCACATGCAACGGCCACGATTTATTTCTTGGGGGTGTAGGGGTTAAATCTTTGCCGTTGATTTAGAGAGAGAAAGAGCATCCCATGTGGGTGGAAGGGGTCCACATGGGTGGTGGGTATGGGTTGAGTATGGCCATGTGGGTCCCTAATGATTTTGGCTGGGTTTTTGGTTGGTTTAATATGGGTACCAGACAGAGTCATAATTTTCATTTCAGGGGGTCAAATATAATAATATACCATAAATTATTTTTGTAATGTTACTAGATTTTGACCTCATTTTAAAAATAGGTCAAATTTATAGTACATGCATATTCTGCAAAATTAGGGGGTCAAAATAATAAAACTATGTTTGCTATTATCATTTTTTAAATTAAGAGGATCATTCCTGTTGATAATTTGACAACTTGATAATATATTTACTTGAATTGATTCTTGAAATTATAGGGTTAGGTTAAGAGCATCCTTTTTTGAGGGTTGTTAAGAGTGATATTTACTTAAATCACAAGGACTCCACTTTGAGTCCCCTTATTCTTATGCTCAAAGTCTGCTAAAATGTAGGGAAGATAATAGAAAATTAGTACTAGTGCTATTATTTTAGGGTAGTTCTAGTGCCAAAATAATTTTGGCTTTGGCCTGAGCAACAATATGTTCATTTTAAAGCATGATGTACTATCAATCAATTTATTGTTTGTTTTGATAGATGCTAAAAATGCTTTAGTAGTATCCTTATTTTATACATTCTTATATATTAATCTGTTTTGTTTCAAACTAAAAGTTTCACTTTTCTTTTGGATGTCTCAAATGAAGAGTGTCATTTCATTTTTCGGACATAATTGATATACCTCAGTATGGTAAATAAGTCTATCCTTTATCATTGCTCATGTTAAAACATGTGCTTTTTTTTCTGTAAAATTCTTATTCGTGACAATAGAACTATTGTTATATACGAAAATGCAAGTCTTAATTTAAATTTGTACCAATTTTTTGTACAAACTGATGTGACACCACTTAAATGAATAGGTGGGATCACACTTTTAATGTAATCTCCATCTTACCTTTTATTTAAGTAGTGTCATCAATTTTTATAAAAACTTTATACATAAATATAGAGTAAGTCACACTATGTTTTATATTTTGTATCTCACTCATGATTCTTGATAATGTTAATTTCTCCTTGTTGCTATCTAATGCAGCCTAGATGCATGAATGAATCATTTCAAGAATTTATTGTTGGAAACAGTGCCAATAATTATTTTATTTGATCTATTTGGTTCTTTGCTAGTACCAGCATATTCCACATACAGTTAATCTGATCAATTAGACCTGTTTAATACCAAATTAGTTAACTAGGAACAGCTTAACCCAAGTTTGTCGATCAATGCATTGGATTCTAACATATGAATTTGTTTTAGCTTGGATTTATCTATATCTATACTATATATAAAAGTATGGATAACTTAAGTGTTTTTCCTCTTTTTTGCATAGACAAATATACCCTTGATTTTAAACACAAGATTTTATGATTTTTATTAGAAAATATATAACTTCATATATTTTATATTATAGTATTAGTATTCTAAATAAATTTAAACTATGCTTTATTTGGTTAAACTAATTAAATAAGTTAGAATTATATTAGTATTAGTATTTCAAGTAGTGTATAACTCCATATATTTTTATATCAGTTTAGTATTTTAAATAATTTTAAACTCTACTTTATTTAGTTAAAATAATTATATAAGTTAGAGTTTGTATTGAACTAGGTACTTTCCAAAACTCACCGCAAAAGTATGTATATTTAATAAACCATATTAAAATTACAAAGCTATTTAATATTAACTTATACATCATCAGGCTATACGATCTATTATTTATACGAGTGTTATATTATTTTGTGATACTGTGCATAATAATCCACATACGTTTAATAGAATTAACTATCTACCAATTCTAAAAATTTATTAAAAGTATATTACTCCTTTATATATTTGATTAATTTTTATCATGTATCTATAACATTTTTATATAGTTGACCGATTTTATGATTTTTTTATAATTATTAATTAAAATTTACACTTGGTATTATGTTTTTGCTTATTTTTATTTCATACTAATTATTCAATCTTTAGTATATACGTATTCATTAATGGACTTAATTAATCACCTTTGTTAAGCACTAAAACTATGGATTTAATTAATCATCTTTGTTAAGCAATAAAACTACGTGCAACGCGCGTGCACAAAAACTAGTATACTGAATGACAACTATAATTAATATATAACTGGATTCAGGGATACACATAATGCATGCAAATGACTTATATAATAAAATCAAGGGACAATTAAAAAAAAGGTCTTATTAGAGAAAGATTTTCACACTAAAAGCCAAGGAATAATTTTCTTGTAAATAAAGGCCCTATTTTTTATTTTATTGATAATATGACGTGTGTCTTTTTTTTCATTGTAAAATGACATCCCAACTCTTAAAATAAACTAAAAAAATACCAATATGCATTAAAATATGGACTGCAATATGAACTTTGCAGTCCATATTTTTGGTGCAAAGTTCATATTGCAGTCCATATTTTAATGCAATGTGAACTTTGCAGTCCATATTTCTAGTGCAAAGTTCATATTGCAGTCCATATTTCATTGCAATATGAACTTTGCAGTCCATATTTCACTGTAATATGAACTTTGCAGTCCATATTTTTTGTGCAAATTCATAAAGAGAGGGTAATTTAGGTAATATATAACATGTTTTTATTAATTAAATGATATTTAAATTTATTCAAATACCTTCATTTAAAATATAAAACAAAATAGGCTTCTTACACTAATTACCAATTAAAAATAGGCCCTTTCATTCAAAAAAATATTATTCATTGAATTTTTGGTAAAAATCAATGTGTAATAAGACCTACCTAATTTCTAGTAAAATCAATGAAGTAAAAGACCGGATTTGACTCATCTGTAGTGACAAAAATCACTGTAAAGCAGAGTTGGTAAATCTAGACCATTGTTTTAAATTAGATGACCAAGAGTTAGACAATTAGTTGTTGCTACTTAAATGAGTAATCGCTGGAAGGAGTATTAGTTTCTCATCCCTTGCTAGAGTAAATATAATTATACTCAAGGTGCATGTGTTTGGGAATCTAATTCGAGCTTTAGATTGAAATTAGAGCAAAAATTAGTCTACACAATTTAAACGCTCAGAATTGGATTCCCAAACATAGCCCCGTTAAACATGAAATACTACTTCTAAATCAAATTTAACCAAATTTAAATTATAAAATCTAATCAAACTTTATATGATGGAGTGAGTCCCACATTTGTCCAATGGTCTCAACTATCACACCCATAGGATACCAATTTTATGCAGCACAAAAACTAAACTACAAATTTCCTTAGCTTCATCTGCACATTCGTGCGTGCAATTATTCAATTATTTTCCAAATTGTCTACATAACTATAATGTTGTTTGGATTTTTTCATTGACAGCCTAACTATCATTTAATTAACATTTATTTTTATGTCTTGAGCCCTGTAAATAGAGTAACATTTTTTTTTTCAAGGGCATGGCTATTAGCACTACGTACATATATATTCTACCATTCTAAAATCATTTTTAGTAAATGTTTCTAAGCTGTACTTTTACTACACGATCATTGACTTTAGTACAGTACTTATTGCTTTCGATTGAGCTAGAACTTGACCAACTAGAGTAGAAAGAGAGTAGCGATTTGGAGATCAAGAAGTTTTCTTTCATTCCCTTTCTTTCCCTCGATGTTTCCTTCCTAGCTAGCAAATGAATATCAAGTGATCAGTTTGTTGAGCGAGCGAGGGTGATCAAAAATGGAAGCCGTGTGACATAAATTTATTTACAATTAAGAGTTCTAGAGAGTTCGTAGATGATGTGTCAACATAACTACGATAAGACTGCATTACTTTGTAACAAAAGTACTTGGTCCTTAAGAACTAAGCGTGTGTTTGTCGCACCGGATTAGAAGTATGATTGGATTAATTAATCCTGCCCGATGTTTGTTGTCGGAAAGGGTAGGATAAATAAATCTTATTATGTATTTGGCCCAAGGGTGGACATGATATTTTAATCCTATCCCGCATTTGGTGCTACACGGGAATGGATTGCACTCGAGATTAATTATCATTTTATCCCTTTAGAACCGGATAAATATATGCCACCCGTATAGGTGGTATTATTTTATCCCATGGTTGCCGGATAACAAAATGAATATAAAAATTAATTTAATTTTTTTTTATTTTAATCTTTTTCTTTATGTTTTTTAGATAATCAAATTTATTAATGAAAAATTTCAACCACCTAAAATCATAGTAACTCAACTAATAAAATTCATTTCTTGTATAATATGGTATATTTATTTATTTTTTATTTAATGAAGGTATTTATAATAAACTTTAATTTTAGAAAAAAGGGTAACATTAGAATTTGAAACTATACTTAATGTCTAGTTCATAAATATTGTATGTAATATAGAACTTTTCTCCCGAAAGAGTTTTTTTACGAAACTTATTTATAAATAAGATAATCGCATTAGTTAAAAAAAATTGTGGACAACAATTAAAATTGCATATATTTTTAAAAGAAAAGCAAGTTGTAATATATAATATCTGGATTTGTAATTCATAACTCTCTATCAAATGCAAAGTTTATTAAATCTTTATCCGACTGATTCCTTTCCTATCCTATCTCACATAATTCATATCCGACTAATTCCGACTCTTATCCTATCTAGCCTTTATCCTATCCTATTCTATCTTTTTATCCGGCGCACCAAATGCACCCTAAGATTAATAATCACACTTATTTCTCCTAATTGGAATACAATTGACTGAATCCTAAATATTATAATTACAATGTATTTTCAAGATAAAATAAGTGGAAATATAATTTGGATTATTCCTTTGGTTCTTGAGAAAAATCATAAAATGATACATGGAGTAAAAGGGGGAAAGAATATTGAAACAAGGGGTTTTGCACATGAAGTATAATATTCTCACAATAATTTTTTAGCAATATTCTCAAATAATAAAACTACCCGACTCTTAATTTGAAACCCATGTACTAATATTCTCATGATAATCAATCATTCTTTAATAAGTCAATGAACCTTTATTTTTTTCATCCTTTTAGTTAGCACACTATAATGTTTTGTTCTAATCCATTATTTTTCTAATTTTCCACCCCATAAAATCTTTACAAAATGACTTTGTTTTAGCCTTTAAGAAACCAAACAAACTGGTGATTGCTAAGGAATAAATATTTAGACACCAGTTGAAATGATGACATAGTGTCACGGATTTATCATCACTAGCTTGTTGGATTTAACATACAAGAAGCTAGATGATTACAAACGAGTCATTGAAATGATCTGAACCTTTGATTTTCTTATCTAACAATTATCGCTCAATCCGTTATATATATATACCATGTTAGGGCACCTGGAAAATTCCCCCCCCAGCATCACATGCATGCTGAAATGGTTGTACACCATGCTTAAAATGATTGTACTTGTGGTGTGTTGAGATAAATTTTATGTACCGAGAAAGTCTAGCACAATTCTTTTGATCCTGTTTTGCTGCACAGGTTGTGTTGGGCTCTCCTTGTTTCTCTTTTTTGTCATTATTGTTGAGACAAAAACAAAAACACATCACCATTATATTAATTAGTTAATTATTACATCCATTAAAGCTTCAAAGTTTGGCCAAAAAGTTGTGGTGTGTGACCAAAAATTCCATAGCAATGAAAGCTGTAAATATAGCTAAAACACATGCATGTGGGTGCTGGAGCTAGCCAGGGCTTTTGGAATTTGCTTTTAATTGAAAGACAGATAAAAGATAAAGATATCCAACAAACTATATATCATAATTTAGGGCTTGTCTAAGCTTCTTGTCCACTAGATTTTCTCTAGGGATTTTGATATGACTTGACTCATTTAATGGAGTCCAAAAACCAGCTAAGTTATTGTTATGAACGTGTACATTATATACATATATATATATATATATATGTATGTATGTACTGGGTGAAGTGGACTGTTTGGAATTGGTGGTACACAAGATTTTGATTTATGTTTTTGGAATCATTGAAATTATTTATTCCTTTGTGGTGTTAGGTTTATAACGCGCATTCTCTATATTTTTTGAAAGTTTGAAGTGATATTTCTTGTGTATGACATTTTAATGTTCACTACTTGTTTTTGATAAATTTTGTTGTTCCTTTGCAAAAGGGGATTGGTTTCAAAATACGTAGAGGTTTGTTATTAGATGGTAATGAGAAATTAAAAAGAATAATTTACAAACAATAAGATGTATGCGGTGTTACTAAATCTTTAATTAGATAGGGCTGTTTGCCGAGAAAAAAGTGACATATTTAATGTGACGATCATATATTTAGGGTGTGAGATTGTGTGGAACTGACCTTTACACATTGTTGCGTCAACATTTTAGGCCAGATGTTTGTGTCACCATAGAAGGATTCGCGTGTAAGATGCTCAAAACATAGAGGAAGTACTTGCAATTATACCTTTTATATTCTTACTTGGCATAATGGAAATTTCTTGAGTAAATAACCGCAAAACCCCTAAATCATTCAACTTTTACCAATTTCACCCTTAAACTATCAAATGTATCGATTGAACCCTTAAACTATTTAAGCCCAACTAATTAAGCCCTTCGTTAACTTTCAATCCAAATTTGGATATGGAAACAAGCATATGAGGTACATGCCTCATTTTCAAAGATGTTTTCGTTAAAAAACTCTCAAAATATATGAATTTGAACATTTTTTTTAATACTTAAATGTATAAAATTGTATACTCTTAATTTGTTAAAATATATAAATTTATTAAAAAATAACCTCATCCTATAAATACTTATATATATTAAAAGCATATGGCATTTTTTCTTCTTATTATATAAATTTTGGGTATATATGTTCAGTTTTAATCTCGAAGAACAATAAAGGATGTCCCAAAATAGAATCATTGAATTTTAATAGTCGGCAAAAAGAAAAAGCAATCACTAATTTTTAATCTCTTCTTTTCAAATTAAGAGTCTGCAATTCTATTTTGGGACATGTTGAGTTCTCGGTTGGGATTAAAATCGAATATGGCCCAAGTTTATATAATAATAAAAAAATCTAAAATGTCAATTGATTTTATATAGTCAAGTATTTTATAAATTTTTATATTTGGAGGATATTTTTATATAATTTAATAAATTTATATATATCAATAGCTAAGAGTTCATAATCTTTTATACTAAAGTATTAAAAAAATGTCCAAATTCATACATTTTGAAGGTTTTTTTTTTTTTGGCTAAATAACGAAAATACTCTTGAAAATGAGTTAGGTGCCTCTCATATGCTTGTTTCTATCCAAATGTGGATGGAAAATTAACAGAAGTGCTTAATGATTAGGTAATTGTGTTTTAAGTTGATAATTTATAACACGATACGAAATCGACATGAATTTATTGGGTTTGAGTGAATCCTTAACGGTTGCGGGTCATAATCACGTTGATTCATATAAATTCGCAAGACCCTAATAAAATCCGGTAAAAATATGAGTTGATTACGGGTTGTGTAAATCCATTAGTAGCCTGTGTAACCCATATATATGATAAACAAATATTTACCTAAGACTTTTTAAAACTTTTAAATTTTGTATTAAATCTTTTCCCTACCATCATTACTTTTCTTTTTCTTCACACTGATCGATTTCTACCCTCCCAAATTTTTCACTTTCCAAATCCTCAAATTCCAAATCAATTACAATATATGATGGTTTTAGTTATTGTTGTTGCATCTATATAAATTATTGAGTGTGTATATTTTATTGGTTAATTATTTAATTGAATTATTAGCAAGTCACTAAATGTTATTCGTATATAACCCGAATCGAACTGTTTATCTTAAAGAGATTAAAATGAATTGGGTCGTGTAATTCGTTAATTAAACAAGTCGTGTATGGATTTGAATTTTTCACCTGTTTATTAAACGAGTCGTGTATGAGTGGAGACACTTTCCACCCAACACGATTTCAACCTGACACAAAACCTACCCGTACACCACCCATTGCCAACCCTAATGGGTTTAAATAATTTAGGGACTCAATTGACATCTTTGGTGGTTTAAGGACTAATTTGACACAAATCAAATAGTTTAAGGACTTCTAGTGTTATTTACTCAAGTTTCTTTTAAAGTAAGTGAATGAGATCCCTTTGAACTATAAGTTAATTTTCTGTACTAGTTAACCATATTTTTACTTTATATAGAAAAAAATAAAAAAAATAACAACATATCTTTGCATAATCATGTCAGTTTAAAATCTTGAAATTTTTTGATGCCTTCATTTTTAATAAGTTTCTCTCTCCCTTTTTTTTTTGGTCTATGCTGTGAGGCATTCAAGCCAGTTTTTGTACACTTCGACTATTCTTCACTTGCAGATTTGAGCTTTCCACTAGCTACAATTGTTTTGTGACTGTAGGGAATCGACCAAGAGAGTTTCCACACAATCCCTAAACTTGAACCCAATATTAATCAAACCATTGGGTCACAATTTATAATTAATAAGTTTTTCTGTCAAATTCGTATTATCGATATGAAATTTAGTGACTATTATTTTCAAGCACAAATATAATTATATACAAAATCCCTTGTGTTTGAATATTTAAAAGTGATTGACGAAAATGCCCTTCTGAAGATATGAGGTTGGTCCAATGAGAAATATAATCCAGGCCAATATTTGCTCAAGTAATTTTCCGTTTTATGTAAATAATTGTAATATCTAGTTTCAAAATACAGTTTTATCTTTAATTTAATTTATTTTCTAGTAAAAATAAAATTTGGTATATATGCATATCTAGGCAATTGGTACCACATGTGCAAGCTGTGCAGACCCCTATAAAAGCGACATTACAACCAAAACATTTTGATTATGTTTCTTTTAACCTGTCGGTATAGTTCTCAATTAGGAATAATAATAATATGCACTTTAATTAACTTATAAAATATATTTTATATTTTATAAATATGCAATTTTCTCAAAAGAAGTCTCGATCAATTTGCATCATACATCTCGTTCCTAATTAGAGACATATATATATCTAACATTAAGAGGTTTTATAAATATTGGTATATATATTGCCAAAATAAAATATTGTATTGATAAATTATACAATATACTTCTAATATTGTACATTATTTTGGCAATATATAACTATAATTACTTTGACAATATTATTACCTTTTAAAAATAACGGTCTTATAACTCGTTGGCATCCTTCCTATTCTTATAACTCGTTGGCATATATAACATAGAGGTTTTGGATTTATAACCCTTTGTTAGTCCACCACCTCTTTGAGTCCAATATGTAGTCAGGGGCTCCACAGAGGAGCTGCCAAGGGTGGTCAAGTTGACCGCCGCAAGGTCATCCAAAAACTTTTGTGCTGGGGTAAAGGCGCAGCGCGCAGTGCTGCGCGCGCGCGACGAAATCTTGGGGCAACTTTTGTGCTGGGGTAAAGGCGCAGCGCGCAACTTTTTTTTTAATTCGTTGGCATTTTAAAAAAAAAAAAAAAAAAAAAACAAAAAAAAACAGGCTTTTATTATTAAGGTATATTCATTAATTAACTCTCTATTGTATTTTTCTTTTATTATTATTATTATTATTTTTAATCGAAGGCCGTCCTAGCTTATTTTTTGCTTTTACAATTATGTTTCACCCGCTATTTTTCCTTGTTCGATCATTTCGGTCTTTATATTGAAATGTTATTCTCTTTGCATTATCGCAAGACACGCTAGGCCCTGCGCTTGTATAATCATGTACTTATTTTCTGGATGAATTATGAATTATAATATTATCGTTTCATTTTAATGAGTATATTTTGCATAATTTTTTTTCACCTTTATACGTTGACCCCCGGAAGAAAATTTTCTGGATCCGCCACTGTATGTAGTGGTTGTATATCTACCTTTATTATGATAATGGTTGTGATTTATAGTTCATATGAAAATGTATGAGAAAAAAAAGTTATATAATAAATTTATGGCTTTGCATAAAAAAAAAAAACATAATTTTTAAAAACTTTCATTTAAGATTCAAAGGTCAATATACATATATATATATATGATGAAATTCGAAGGCACTACACAACAAAAGTACAGAATTGGACAAATTAAAGGAGAGGAGGGTACATGTCCTCAACTTGAAGGGCCACACTTATTACTGCATGCATTTAAATCCGTGGGCATTACCTTTGATAACAATATCTGATCCAACCGCAAATCATATCATCAAATTTTTATTTATGACACCAAGGACAATAGGGTCCACTATTTTTGTTGCATTGTGCATCCTTCAATATCTTCAGATGTATATTATATATGGACCAGTTCGTGTGTCTTTAAAACAATTGCACCCCACCCCCTCTCTCCCAACCTCCACCCCCGGCCGACCGGCCCGCCCCCGTCTCAACCCAGCCCAGCCTTGTCAAATGGCAAAATATTAATTACTTTAATAGAAAGGGAAAATAGGGTAATAACGTCTCTCTCTCTTCCAGTGCTGAAAATTATATATAAAATTAAAAAAATGAAAAAGAGAAAAAATTATTAGTATTTTAAAACTAATATAAAATGTATTAATAATCTACAAATATTATTTCCTATTCTATAACTGCAGTTAAACAATTCTTATACATTTTATACATAAAAGACCGAAAAATCTAATGCAATTGACACGTTAGTTTGTGACAATTTTCACGACAAAATAAAATAAGATAAATATGTCTCGGCATGTTTTAAATTTGCACCCTTCCACTTGTTCAAATTTGTACTCATATAATTATTAATGTTGTGTAGGGTGCTTCTCAACAGCTAATTTAAGAGTAATATAGGGAGGTATTATATATATTTTTTAATAGACGTAATATAGTGAAAGTTGTGCATCTAGTAGGGAAGAGCAATTTTGGATTGATGGTTCATGGGTACAAATTATTCAAAAAGATGGTGTTTTATAGGTTTCTCTCTTGTAACCCATTGGCATCATTTCCTTGTCTCATTCGGATTAAGTTATTCATCGATATGTATTGGACATCAATGATCATATAACGGTATTGAAAATATATTGATTTGGACGAGATATTAAATGTGCCTTTGATGTCGTGTGGTATTAGCAAACTAAACACTAAGCAACTTATCAATCCTAACGTATATTGAACTAGTATTTTTTAGTAAAAGAAGCTACGTTGTACGTTCAAAGTTGCTACGTTTTCAATAATCTTTTGAAAAGGTAAAATTGCATAATAGAATCACACTAACCTTTAGAGGTTTATAGCTATTTTTGTTTTACACTTTGTGAATATCATGCCACGATATAAATGTTGAACCAAATCGGGTGGCCTAATATTAATTGCAAGTTTGCAACTAATGGGCTATGGTTCTCGCATACATGTACGCTATAAACAATTTTATGCAACGCACGGGACAACATTTAAATTATTATTAAAAAGAATTATGTAATAACGAAAAAAAATATTAAATAATATAATATTAATACAAATCCATGTAAAAGAGCCTTAACTATATAATGAAGCAGACAATTAATTTAAATAATAAAAACATTTAATACCCAAAATAATGCATATAAATTAATGCATTTTTGCTAAAAATAAAAAAGGATATAGTTTATCAAAAATTAAATAAAAAGAAACATTACAAAGTCCAATAAATTGGGCTACTCCTTCTTCCTCCTTCCATAATACTAATATATATATATATATATATATATTAAGTATAGATGTAAATATGAAAATGAAAGAATTAAAAAAGAAGTAAATAAAGGTTTGATAATAAAAAATATTTATTACTATAATTAATAATATATATAATAAATGATGTCAATAATGAAGGTACTTTCTCCATTTTACTATTATAGTATAGATAGTATAGATATGGACCAAGATTAATTAGTTCTAATACGGTCACGGAACTAATAAACTAAAGGCCTTTGCATGTGCTCACGCGCACACACGTATCAACACAGGGCCAGCTTTAAGAAGTAAAATAGATCAACAAATGCACATAACCTTATAATACATTTGGTTTGAGATTTTTTTTTCATATATATATTTATAAAATTTTAAATTGGTAAATTTGTATTAGATGTTAGTCTTATATAATTTATATTAAGAGGTTGAATCACAAATTTTAGAAAAAAATAGGCTCGATACCTATTTTAGAATATTTTTAGGATGCGGTATCCTACCTTTTTTTTTTTAATGATGTGGTTCTTGTTTTTTGGTATGTCTCGGCATGCAGTTAACATATCAGTGATTTTTTGGTCAGTAGTACAATATATGTGATTTTTTGGTTATAGATACAATATATGTGAACCGATATTTCTCGGTTGCAAGTATCGTATATGTGATCGACCATTTAATTTCTCGGTCACAGGTATTAAACCTATGACTGAGAAATCATAAAAAGTCAAGTATTATTTTTGTTTATCTGAGTTTTCGCCAGAGGCAAATACGGTACCTGAAGGACCGCATCATTTTCAAAAAAGGTTAATGAACTATATCCTATTTTATTTTTTTAGATAGGAATCGGATCTTAAAAGCTCCATATTAATCAGACTTAAATTCTCTACGTGAAATTATTATTCGGACTCTAGGGATGAACAAAACTCAAACTAAACAAACACTAAAGAGTTTTACGGCTAAGAAGAAATCCCAAATATATATATATATAACTGAGTTATTATAATTTATACCCATAAATTTGACTGCTTTTTCACTTTCGTCAATTTGGTCCAAAATCCAACATGCCATCTATTTCTTGAACGGAAAATGTCACGTGTCAATTTGATCTTTAAGCCACGTCAACTGCGCAAGGCATTAAAAAATAAGAATAAATAATCATATATGCCAAAATAGATACAAACACCTTCTTTATTTAATGAACTTTGATTCTATTAATTTTATTTTTTTTGGAAAAGGCTAAAAACTACTAACGGGTTTAACTGATCAATCACCTGAATTCGTTAAGGGTAAACCCCTAACTTATTCAATTTCATGTAAAATGGTTGAACACGATAATCACCCGAATTTGTTAAGGTTTCACACATTAATTATATTTGTACTTTCATATTATATAATATGTAATTTTGCCAAGTCTATATGTAATGTCGCAATTTTCTAATTAACACACTGTTATAAGAGCAAAAATTATGTTATATAGAAAGCTAAAAAATAATAATTAGAAAAAACTTTTAAGTTCAATTTCAGTGCTACTAATAATTAATCTAAAAGATGTTGATGGAGGGAGCTAGGGTCTTTAATGTGGCAATTGTTAACCACAACTATATAGAAATTTGTATTTACTACGTATCTAGTGGTACCAACTAACAATAGAATTAAAATTGAGAATTTGAGTGAATGGGACATGAGAAGGAATGTCATTCACCTACATAATTTTCATGATGATATTTATATGTACTTAGAAATATTTTAGCAATATTCATTTAACTATATATATATATATATTCATTGATCTGATATAGACTCAAAATCTGTCACGATAAATGGACAACAACAAGGATAGATAATATCAACATTCCAACTACTCCGTTTCATTCTAATAAATACTTTAATTTTGCATATAATCATTGTGCTTCACATATATACATCATATTAATTGTACATTGAAACATTCTTGATAGTTCGGAATTGTGTTCGCCGATAAAAAGTTGATGAAAAATTAAAATAAATACTGAGAATAATCGTATTAGAACTACAAACTTATCAACATAAATAGGTAATTCAAACTATATGAACCCCAACATGTAGGATATTACTTTCTTCATTTTAAATTGACAGTTTGACAATATTTTCTTTAGCGGTACATCTGAAATTAATATTTCCAGTTTAATTCCTTTTAGTTTTTAAGGTAAAATAAATGTATCAACCCTTACAATAAACTGTACGCTAGCTATACATTTTACCGTTAATCAGATTGATAATATTAGTAAAAATATCAATTTGAGATAGAAGGATCGGATAAAAATTTGAACTCTTGAACTTAATACATCTGCATTACAAATAAAAATAATTCATTATAAAGGAATATGTGAACAAATACATACACTACGCCAGTTTTTTTATTCCTTAACTTTACACTCATAATAACTAACAAACTAGTTTTGAAAGTGATGCTTTGAATTGAAAATTCTTCAACCATATTCAATCAATACAACATAAACATCCAAGAAAGTTGAATTAAATAAAACTCATCTTTTGTTTTGGAAGATTTTATCCTAATTAAGAACTGATTCACCATATCATGTTATCCCTATAAAATAACATTCTATATATAAATGAGAGTTAATTGCACTTTGCCCCTCTCAACTATAGGGGTAGTGGCACTTTGCTCTATCAACTACCAAAATTAGCAATTAATGCTACCAACTATTCAATTCGTTGCACTTAACCCATTTTAACTGACGGGGTTAAAAATTTTAAACAATTTGCGGCTCAAATATAATTTTATATAAATTAAGACACAAAATGTAATTTTTAATTTTTGTCACCATTCTTGCACATCATCTCCATTCACCTCTTCTTCAACCTTAAACCTTTATCACCATTTCCGGTTACTCTCTCCGGTCGTCACCTCCGACCATCACCATCTCCGGCCACCTCCGAAAATCGAAGAGGAAAGAAATAGGGGTAGTAACGCATATACAAGGGAGGAGCAGAATCGGAGGCTAGGTACAAGGTTGTACTCGGTGTGGCACACGCACTTGCCTACTTACACCATGACTGTGCCTAGAATCTTACATGGAGATATTAAATCCATGAATGTTCTATTGGGTCCTTCATGGTGCTGGAAAGGGAAGAGCAGAGTGGTGATGATCTTTGAAAGCAAAGCCAGAGACCTCAGTAATAACGCTATACATACATATATATATATATATGTATATATATAAGAATCAAATATATGATGTAGGTGTTGATCAGCGATGGGTTTTCTTCAATTTGCTCTGTTCTTCTTCTTCATTTTAATTCCCTAGTTTTATTTTACCACCTGTGTGTATATATTATATATGCATTAATATGAATTAAAAAGAAGAATTTGATGATGGGTTTTTTCATTTTCTCCCTTTTGATTTTACCATCTTTTCTCCATTTCTTTCCTCTTGATTTTACTACCCTTGTATATGCGTTACTACCCTATTTCTTTCCTCTTCGATTTTCGGAGGTGGCCGGAGATGGTGGTGGTCGGAGATGACGACCGGAGAGAGTAACCGGAAATGGTGATAAAGGTTTAAGGTTGAAGAAGAGGTGAATGGAGATGATGTGCAAGAATGGTGACAAAAATTAAAAATTACATTTTGTGTCTTAATTTATATAAAATTATATTTGAGCCGCAAATTGTTTAAAATTTTTAACCCCGTCAGTTAAAATGGGTTAAGTGCAACAAATTGAATAGTTGGTAGCATTAATTGCTAATTTTGGTAGTTGATAGGGCAAAGTGCCACTACCCCTATAGTTAAGAGGGGCAAAGTGCAATTAACTCTATAAATGATGTTGATTTTGAGCCACTAAAAGTAAAGAACCAACCTCCTTGATTTCTTGTTTAGTTATAGAGATTGATATTCAGTTACACTACATGTGGAGATCAATCATTGACCTATGATATTCATCATCATATCATATCATATCATCATATAACTCTTTATATATATCCCTTCAAGATTTTACATATTTCGTCATGCGTGACTTAACAAATTAATTAAGCCTACACAACCCCCCCCCCCTAAAAAAAAGAAAAGAAAAGAAAGGGCAATGCATTTTTATTCTTCTTTCTGAAAAATCATTTTATGGAACGACTAAAATCTGTCGCAAAGTGAAAACTCTTTCATTTGTAATGTCTCGGAAATTGTATTTTAAATGAAATTTGAACCACCTATCTGTGTTACTAGTGGTTGAGAATTAAGCATTTACAATTCATGTCCATAAGATTTTTAGATTCCGTTTGATAACGACGTGAAAAAGGAAAATAAAAACACTTGATTTGAGTAAGAAGTTGGAAAATAAGTTGAGTCATGTAATGAGATATTCTTCATCCCATACTTATTTTATGAGTGGATGTCCTACATCCTTCATAATTTTTTGTGGAAAATTTTTGTTTCTCAACCACCAAAGAAAATTTCTTCATGGAAAAAGTAACAAAGTAAGAAGACATCTCCCCACATGTCTCAACTTATTTTCCAACTTTTCACAAAAATCAGTTGTTTTTATTTCATTTTCCATATTGTTATCAAACGGAGTCTAGTGTTCAATCCATGTAAGGTGTAAAATTAAATAGTGCAAATCCGTAGGGCGTAGGCATTGATGGTGTATTAGGGAAAAATTAAACATACGTCAAAAACATACTTATTGACTCTGAGATTTTTGGGAAAAAAATGGTAGCCGGAAAGATCACCGGTGCCTTGAAAGTTGCTGGAAAAATGCATGGGACTCCGGCGGTTCGCTAATGCCGCTATTTGACGAACAAACTCTCAGAATATTACAGATTGAGAAATTTTTGTTAATACTGAATCACATGGATTTAAAGTTACGACAATTTCCAACTAAGAGTCACAACATATATTTCTTTTAAAATAGGACGACCCACAACATTTACACTCTGATCAATTCGACTTATTTACAACCTTATTTATCCTAAATATAAACTATATCTTGTGAAAGAGTCTGGTTATAAAGAAATTAAAAATATAGATTATAACAAAACCGTGTAAATTAATTAAATTAGCAGGCTGTCAGATCATATATATATATAAATAAATTCCCCAAAGTAGAGTGGCCTGGTCAGCCCCCACCACTTTGATCCATTGTCTCACCTTCAACAAACACATGGAATAATATTCTTGCTGGTGAAGATTCCAATATATTGCATTGGTTGGACTCAACATATATATTATTCAGATTATTCAAAATTAAACCCTTAAACCATTAATTAAAGTTACCTAGCTATTAATTAATTAATTAGACATATGTATATTGGTCAAGATTCAAAATTAAAATTTACATCCTAGGACTAGGATTCAAAATGTTGGAGCATATCCAATGGCTCAAACTTTCTCTTACGTAATTAATTAGCTTGTCAAGGGTACCTGCCAATAGCTTTGCAACCCAATAACATACTCTTTATCTTTATAATGAGGAGGTTCTTATTTTAATTAGTTGTGAATGATTAGATCCACCTCTTTGTTGCAATATTAAATGGCAGTTTAAAAGAATTATTTTTACTTTGTCCATTTTAGTAATTTTCCATATCTCCTCTCCATAAACACAAAATACAAATTATACCCTCTTATTATTTCATTATTCTGGTTTACCCTACACACAATGCGTTTGCAATTCATACATTAGTAATTCAAACTAAAAAGAAAAGATACGTAGTTTACTGGTTAAACATAATTCTAATTTGTTTAACAGCAACAAATACGGGTACATGGAAAAAAATGGAAAATTAAAGTTCATAAAGAAAAATGCCATAGCTTTAAAATGGTTGAAACGAGCCATTAAGAAAAAAAAATGGTTGAAATGAGCTAGACTATATAAAAATACTTCTTTTTTTTGTGGGTTTTTTTTTGGGGAGAGGGGAAATTGTTCTGACAGCAAAAATACGCAGGCCTAACTTATATACACCTCAATTAATTTCTGTCCGCTGACTCCGGTCAGTCAAAACCAATATAAAAATACCAAACATTGACTAGAAGACCACAGAGGGAGAGGTAATAGTGTCCTAACTAGATTTTTGGACCATACATATCTTGGTGCATTAGGACAACCAAATATCCTCCCAACTTCAGGATTGTGTATATGGGCAGCAATGACACTAGTCACGTAAAAGTTATACAAAATAAATTAATAAACGTTACGATAAGACGTACCTTCCAACATCCTCTAATTAAATTAAGTTCGGTCGTATCAATGAGTTATAGTTCATATGGTATAATTGTCTACTCTTTACATGAGTTGATAGGATTTGAATTCTGTCAACAGCAATTTGATGTGATAGTTGATTGATCGTTTAGGGACAGTCCCTTTAAGGAGCAATTTGATTAGGGATGGTTACTCCATTTGTGACTAGTGTTTTAGAAAAAATAAATAAAATCGATCGCACATAAAAGATAAATAATAAAGTTAGACAAATAAAAATTACACAAAAAATTAAATAAATTAGTGCAACATGTCAAAGATCGATTTGTTAAGTTACGGAAGAATATAGGATCCGTTGGCTGTATTTTCACGTACTAAATCGTATACCTTTTGTTTATATGGTATGATGCGTGTGTTTATTGGATGTAAATATATATATATAAATTTAACGAGAAAAGTTCAAAAAAATGAAAGATGCATGATCTAGTGGTCAAGTAGGAGTGTAGTTTGTAGATAATTTAGTTGTGAAAAGTTAAATCCTGTTGCAAGCAATTTCTTTATGAAAAGGAAAACTATTGGAGTAATTTAGACATTTTAAAAAATATGATATATAAAACTATAAAATTACATAAATAAAATAGGCATTTGAAATGAACGTACCCAAAACTTAAATATATTATGGTAGGAGTCACTTTCATTTCTTGTACATATATAAATGAAATTAAAGTATCTGGATCAGAGGAAAAATTAAAAAACAGACTCTTGGATTGTTGTATGATTTTGACTCCACCATGTCCAAAAGATGAAAAAAAGAGTACTTGTGTTTATCTTTTGGGAGTTCTTTTAATTTGACATTATTGGTGGGAAATGTGGGTGCGAGGTCAAGGGCTTATATATATATATGCAGTATAGGGTTTGGTTACAAATTTGAAAGAAAACAAACCCAAAATAGGAGGGGGGGGGGGGGATGTTGATTGGGCAAGGGTACAACTAGGGTTAGGGTTGTTTTCTTGTGTAATTAGAGATGTGACTTGTCTTCAATTCACCTCCATTGAACTATATATATATATGTATTTATTTAGAGAGTGATATTTGTTTGTCTCTGCAATTCATTGATGTTTATGTCCCACGTTAAAATTGCTCAATATTGTAGAGTTTGATAGTAACTCTAATGTCCTGCAAATAGATTTTAATTTATTTATTTTTTTAACTGAAAGAAAAAAAAGAAAAAGAGAAAATAGGTTAAAAGTGCATCATCTATAATTTTATTCAAGCCAATGACGCTTTCCTATATATTACATATTAGATAGAGAACTTTCTCCATAGTTTGTACGTTTTAGTTATAAGGACACTTTTCAATTTTTATCTAGGATAGACCCTTTTTGTTTTTTAATGATCTATTGTACTCTTAATACAATTTTCATTTCTTTAATAGTCTTAGTGGTTGGTAAGCCCCATCAACCACCTCTGCCACCACCGCCCACCCAAGCTTCAGCGACTATTGTTGCTTGCTAATTTACTGCAAAAACATATTTGCACTAAAATTTATAACATTAGCTGCTTGTTGATTTACTGCAAAATAGATTTGCTCTAAAATCTACATCATTAGTTTCTTGCAAATTTGGTGCAAAAACATATTTGCACTAAAATATGTATATCATTAGTTGCTTGCGGATTTAGTGTACATATATATTTATACTAAAATCTATATCATTAGTTGTGCTCAAATTTAGTGTAAAACTATATTTGCACTAAAATATATATCATTAGTTATTTGCAAATTTAGTGTAAAAATATATTTGTACTAAAAAAATATAATTAGTTGTTTGCGGATTTAATGTAAAAACAGATTTGCAGTACTTGCGCTAGAACTATAGGGAAGTCTTAGCACTCCAATAGTGGTCGCTGGAGCTTTGGTGAAGACTCCAGTGGGGTCGCCAAAGCTCTTACGGTGGAGCATGGCTGGACGGTGGAGATTAAATTATTAATTTTAGAAAAAAAATGGGAGAAGGTTATTTTAAAAAAAAGAAAAACGAGTGTCTTTATTTTCTAATGAAAATGTAAGGTATCATTCCATTAAATATAATTATGGAAGGAACCCTATTAATTCACTGTCTCAAAAACAAAAAAATTAAAATAAATAAATAAATACTAAGGTTTAAGTCTTTTCCTATATTGCAATAACAAAGAAAAATTCTCCTACTCCCTCCAATTCTAAGTTAGACTCGAACTCGAATTCTCCCAAGAATAGACAAGCATATTTATCGTTCGAGCTATCCACTCATTCTGCAAATAGATATTTTTCAACTCCTCTATTAATATATAGTCGACGTACCTACCAAATGTTACTAGTAAATAAACTTTAATTTTAACAATTAAATTGAAATTATATAGTAAATGCATGTTTTTTTTAAGAAAATGTATAAGAATCAAAATCTAATGTTTAATTTCAGACCGATAAATATATTTGTATACTCACGCATATATATATGTGCTGCATGCCTAAATGGCCTTCAAGATGTGGTTTAGATTAACTCTAGTGGCTCACGCAACAAGAAGATAAAGCATCAAATTATTAATTTTGTTTAGGCAAAGTGCGTGCTCTACAAATTTTTATTTTTAATGTAGAGTTTTTTTTAACTGATTTTTTCCCCTTAACAAATATTGGATTCACTAATTTGATTATTCATAAATTAAATTACTAATTTTAATAATTGAGGAATTCAAATTTCATTATTGACTAAGAAACAATATTAATTTTTAATTAGTTATTTCTATTGAGCAACAAGTGTTGATAAAGGAGAAACAGCCACGCAAATTTCAAAGCTCCATGTTCAAATTTTACTAATACTTGGAATCAAACGCCTCTACCTACGCTTTGAACGAAAGGCGAGATCGTAGGTAGAGGCGTAAGCCTCAAGGCACTAATGCACAAGCCTTTCGTTTATTATATATTTAAATCAAAAAAATAAGAAATAATTAAAAGAGATGTCTAACACTAAAAAGAAAGAAATAATTAATAAACACATAATCACCTTTTGAAGTAACAAGTAAAATTCAAATAAGTAAACAGATAAATATATATACATTCAGCACTTTGTCTTATCTTTCTTGTTTATGTTTTCTAATGGCAATAAAAATCCATATAACAGCAAAAAGTTGACATTTTAAGCTGAGGTTTCATATATATAGTAGGAATGACTATAATTATCAATTTATATCTATATAGCAGCAACCAATATGAATTTACGAACAAAAAACTACATATACATGTAAAAGTTGCAGCAAAGAGAAAAAATGCAAAAAGCGTCCAAAAGGCGTAAAATGCGCAAGAAGCGTATGAAGCGTACAAAAAGGCGTAGTAAAGCACAATGAGGCGCAAGCCTTTTGTGCATCACGCATTTATTAATGAGTTTTAGTGCGTTTTTTAGAAAAAAAGCCCCGAGATGAGTATCGATGCGTAAAGGCGAAAGCCTTTTAAAATACTACTTGGAATGCAGTATATATATATATATATATATATTACATACAATCAGTACAATAATATACTTGGTATTCGACCACGAGAGAAAGGACAAGAGAAATGGAATTTCCGTGAAACAAACCATAGCAGAAGGTAGAGAAACCTACCTCCACGCAGTGCAGTACTGTTAATCCCTCTTTTCAGATGTAATTGTTTGAATTCGGGAAAAAAAAGTGAGAGAAATCGGCAATAAATGAGTTATTTATTTAAAGTTATATCAAATAATCCGTGCATTGCGTGAATCATTCGACCATGTGTTGATGTGCATAATTGCCACTTGGGAGCTTCGTCGAAGAATCTTTTTACCTTATAATAATATTTTACATCTTTAACTAACAAATCATATAATATATTTTTACATCTTTATATATATATATATATAAATATTATATAGAACATATTCATGTTTAGTTTTGATTTAAAAAATGAAACGCGACACTTGCGATTAATGACATATATATATATATATATATATATATATGTTCCCTCTCCAACATCCAACCGACGCCTTTAATTTTGTGGAAGAGAGAAAGAGAGATATGGAACAATGCATTCACACTACAAGCTGTTATTTTACCAATTTTTTTTTTTAAAAGTGATGTTGTAGTTTTCTTAATTTAATTATCCTAATCATTTTAAGAAAAGTAATGCTTCCATTAAAAAAGAAAAAGAAAAAAGTTATGGATTATTTATGGCAATGTTGTTTCCTGATCAAGAGGGGTTTAAGAAATTAGTTTGGTGTACGAAACTTTAAATGATTCTCAGTTGATATAATTTTTTTTAGCTTGACTATGTATATTTAATATCAAATTGGTTTGAATTCAGCAATTAAAAAAGATCAATATCCTTTTAGTAGAGTGGTAATATTGATTGGCATTATAAATTAGGATGAGAGATATTCAAAATAAAACAATTAAAACTTTAGGGATTGGAAGATCAAGAAATTTAATTCAGTGTCTTACAAAAAAGAAGTCTCTTCCTTATTACAAACGCAGGTCCCAAGTAGAAAACATTCATGGCGCCAATTTATTATTAACAAGCTAGCTAGCTAGGTTTTGACTGGACAAAATTATCTATTTCAATGTATTTTACGAAACAACTCTTCTACGTTTACGTTTACAGTTTAATGGCAAGTCTCATGTTCAAGTATTGCCCTCTCCGGACTTGACTCCCCTCCATTAATCTTCCATCCAATTTTGTCCAATGGAATATAGTTTGAGACCTAAACGGTTGAATTTTTTCATGAAACTTGATGGAGATAATCTCTATAATGAGTAGATCATTTTCACAAAATTTTATCAAAATTTTTTAATCGGAACTGGGTGAGATGATCTTTTAAACTTTTAACGGTCAAAAATGAACATATGTTATTAAAATTTTAGTACACCTCCTTTTGGTTGGAATTTCTTGGTGAAATTTTATTTACAAAGATCATGTTCATGAAGTTTCGTGAACAAATTCATCCGTTTAAGCCTCTAACTAAACCCCATTGGACGAACTTGGATGGAAGGTGTAATGGAGGGGAGCCAAGTCCGCCGTCTCCTAATCACCCTTCTTGTCTATCGCTTCAATACAAACTAAGTTCTGTAATTTTATTTATCATATCAATTCGTCTTTCTAACCTGGCTTGTTTACATTATTCCAATATGGTTTAATTAATTATGTTTTCATGCAGGTCTCATTGTTTTTATCCAAAGAAATTAATCTAAGATTAATTAATTCTTGCTACATTAATGCAATGCCAAAGAGGAACTCGATCTCTTATTTAGCAATTGTCCCTGTTCTTTAATATAATAGTGATCAGCAAAAGCACATATGAAAATATATATGTAAAATAAATTTGCAAAACATATATAAATTAATCAAATGCAAGCTTCTCCATGGGAGAATATTGATCATTGTCCTTTAATTTGTTGGACCACAAAGCACTTGCACTATTGATCATGCCATTCTTAATATATATCCATAAAATAAATTAAATACCCTCAACTTTTTTTATTATTAATAAAAGTTGATGGTATTTAATTTATTTTATGAAGTTAGATTGAGCGTTTTGGTTTGTTGGAGTGTTGAAAGACTTTCACCCAAATCAATCTATCAATTCTAGATTTGTGCCACACGGCCAGTTCCAAATGCAGTATATATTCCCTCTCTCATATATAATAGTGTAATAAAATAGAAATTACTGCATTTATATTTGTATTTATTTTTGAACAGAGTATATATATATATATATATTTATAAATAAATAACTCAAACTTGAACACAATTAAAAACTAGGTAAGTTGCTTACAAGCTCAGCCGAATAAACTCAAACACGATAGAGTGCCATGGGCTGACTCAGTCCTGGATTGACCAGAGTTGTAGTTTAATTATTTCATTTTTTTTTATTTAGAAACATAATATAATAAATAATCGATTCTAATCTAATCCAATTCAATTTAATGTGTAAACATTAGCCGTCTATAAAAATCTCTGATCCGCCCCTTGCTAGCAAGTAGTGGCAATGGAATAAGAGTCGAGTCCAAATAAATATATATGATAGTACAGTAATTAAGGGTCTGTTTGGTTGTTTTTTAAATTATGGATTAGGCAATTTATAATTTTTATATTTATTTGTTATTGGTGGTGAAAATTAAACGTTCATAAATATGATAATTCATGTTGAATTAGAGAATTTTGTCCCGGAAAAAAAAATAACTCGAGAATTCTCTTTTAATCGTATATTTTAAGTCAAAATTTTATATAACATACGACCGTGGCATAACCAGAGAATTTGGTCATTAGTAGGGTCATTTAATATTGTATCACCAAATTCACATAACAACATGGATTAAATTATAAATTGAAAAAAATGGGAATGAATGGTGCTACTCGCGCCAAAAAAAAGTATAACTAAATAGCATATGTAAATGCATCTCTAGCCCTCAAAATTCATTTGGAACACAATTTTGAAAATAATTTGTACACACTTTTAGTTTTTCATAAAAAATATGACTAGTCTACATACTTTTTTTAATTCTTTTTAATAATTTGACCTAGATATATTCAAAATACACCATATCTATATCACCAATTCATTTTATATGTATTTTACGTAATAAGTGGGGTCACTAGACCCCACTTTTGCAAGAGTAACCACGCTTTTGACTTGACTTACAAAATTTTGAAACATGTTTTTATTGTAAACTTTTGTAACTTTCCGTTTTAATCTTTCAAATACTCTATAAAAATTAGAATTAAATAATTTACACTACCAATTCGACTTTAAATACCTTAAATTAAATGAATGTCCTTTTAGTCAGGTTGTATATTTACTACGTAAACATTAGGTAGATAAAGCAGAATGCGAAAGGTATTAATTATTTACGGCTTGATCCAACTAATCAGAAGATTAGCAATGATGATATCCACGTGTCGCCATGCAACCCGTTGGAACGTGATACCGTTTGGTATATATGCACATGAACCTGTTCACTCTTTGCTCCCCCCATTATTATTATATATTCTTTTCCATCTAATAATTTCTCTTTCTCTTAAAAATATTTATCCCAGCTAGGGTATATAGTACTAGAACAAGCTTGAAAAAGAGAGACAAACATTCATTCAGTGAACAAGAGAGAATCGAAGCTCAACATGTTGAACCTCAAAGAGACAGAGCTATGCCTCGGCTTGCCAGGTGGCAACGTCGAGACCAACTTGAAGGTCACCGGAAAGAGAGGCTTTTCCGAGACCGTTGATCTCAAACTTAATCTGATTCGTCAGGCATCAGATGGTGGTGATGATGATGTAGAAGATCACAAGGAGAAGGTGATGATGAAGAAATTGAATTCAGCTAAAGAGACCAAAGATATTCCTATCAAGCCACCAGCCAAGTATATCTCATCTCTCTCTCTCTCTCTCTCTCTTTTCAAATCATCCCTTTTTTTAATAGTTAATTATGTCGATAGGATTCGTACATGTGACCTCATTCCATCCTTCCAAGATGCTGGCACCAGTGCGCTATATGACTATCGGCTAATTAATTATATATGTATTTTAAGAGTTTGAATTTGTTGACCCACGTAAACTAGCTAGAATCGTATTAACTAGTTATTGGTGGATGCGTTAAAATCATTGAAACCGGTTGTAGTAATTATTTTCGTACGTGGATTGATATGGTGTTTTCTTGAATTGAATTAGATCGACAAAGTCAATATTTAGTATATATAGCTAGAGCCAAATGGGGAAGTTGCAAGTGGATGCTGCCACTTACATGCAAGAAGGACGAAGTCATGTGATTGTGCAGCAGGCGCACTCAATAAGTTTCCTGTCATGAAAGTTATTGTAACACTAGCTAATTTTAAGCGGGTGAACAAATTTTTTATTCTTGTACATGTGTATATATATACAATTTTACATAAAATGCTAGATGTCCGTCTTAAAACTACAGGTTTAATAATTTCATAAATCGAAAAAGAAACACGTTTTTATATGTAGATTTCTAATTATTCGATTCTCGTGGAGATCTTGTTCTTTCTACAATCATGCACGTTAACAACTTTATAATTAATTATTTAGCACAACATAAAAAGCTAGATTTAGGGTTACAACTTCAATTATGTATTAGGAATGGAGGTGAGTTACAATAAGAATATTATGAGCATATGTTCATTTATATATGTTTTTGGTTATCTATATATAGGGCACAGGTGGTAGGTTGGCCACCAGTGCGTTCGTTCCGCAAGAACATAATGGCACAGAAGAGCAACGCTGATGAGAATGAAAAGGCCACTGCCGGAAGTACTTTCACAAAGGTATCAATGGACGGGGCGCCTTATCTTCGAAAGGTTGACTTGAAGCTTTACAAGAGCTACCAACAACTCTCTGTTGCTTTGGCCAAGATGTTCAGCTCCTTCACCATGGCTGGTAACTACATCTATATATGTATATGATTATTTCATGTATTAAACATATATAACCTTAATTTGTTATATATATATATATATGAGGAAATTTATATAAGTCAATATTATAGAGTGGTGTTACAGTTATACCGGCTACATCAACTGATTGTTCATACCAGATGTATTGATGAGGTATACATTCTCATATTATATAGCCGTCATGAGCAACTAGCTAGCTAGTATGAATAAGCAGTTGGTAAAATTGGTTCGAATATCTTGCGTTGTGTAAGTGCTCATAATATTTGTGTATGTCTATGTGTTATACATTATATCTTTCTTGAAATTATATGCGGTTACTAATTAAGCCTTGATGTGATAATTATTTGACGAAGTACATATGTAGTGGCAACTTTAACACTAGTTATTATTAACTCTTTTTTTTAAAATAAATTACTTTTGGATTATTATCTCATTAAAAAGTTCACATGTGAAAGGAGCAAGCAACCAAAAATAAATATGTTAATCTGGATGGAGGTAACAAGACTCGGATCCAACTAGTAGTTGGACAAAAACTAAAACTCTCATATCAATAAAAATATTAAATATAAAAGTTAAAAATATTATGTTTCTTCAAATCCTGATAGTTTTTCAAAGAATCTCTCTCGTCATAAAACTGTTTATTCATATCTTTTAATTGTTATTAATTGAGCTATTGTGATATCATGTTATTGTCACAATGGTTGTACTAATTAGTTAAATAATTCTCTTGATACCATGTTATATATCTCCATTTGACATAGAATATTCATGAAATCTTTAGTTGTTATGTAGTATATATATTACTAGCTAGACCAACAATTAATTGCGTATTAAACTAACACCTAAATATTATTATAATATATAGTGAGAAGATTAATAATTAGTAGATCTCAGGAAAAGGGGATCTTGGGATCATTATTGGGATTATACAGCCTAGCTTGTTCATTATTACCTTAATGATCATTACTATTATACTTTTTTTAAATTAAGTTCCACTTGTTATTTATGTTTTTCATTTTAATTTTTTTTATTTTTATTTTCAATAGGTGAATATGGGTCCCAAGGGATGATTGATTTTATGAATGAGAACAAGTTGATGGATCTGTTGAACAGCTCTGAGTATGTGCCTACCTATGAAGATAAGGATGGAGATTGGATGCTTATGGGAGATGTACCATGGGAGTAAGTTTTTTTCCTTCTTTTTTTTTTTAAGGAGATGCAAATTAAATTATCTAATCCGTTGTTAATTAACTTTTATCTAGGATGTTTGTTGATTCATGCAAGCGCCTGCGCATAATGAAAGGATCAGAAGCAATTGGACTCGGTACGTACTTTCAGAAAAACTACGTTTTTACTTATATGCGGTGTGTTTGGAAACTCAAATTCCAAGTCTTAAAAAAAATTTAAGCTAATTTTTGCTTTAATTCCAGTTCCAAGCTTAAAACTGGGTAGTCGATTGCAAAGACAGCAATGTATTAATTTGCAAGATTCTTTAAGTTATTTTCATTTTTGTGTCCATTGTGACTGACTTTTATAAAATTTGAAATTTTCAGCCCCAAGAGCCATGGAGAAGTGCAAGAGCAAGTGCTGAATTAATATATATACCAGCATTTGAGAAGAGTGTAATTGTTTGGATGTGTTTGTAATTTTAATATGGTAGTAGTATATATAGATAATTCAAACTATCTTAATTTGGATATTAATTTGTAATGGCAAGAAGCAATACTTGAAACTTTACCTATATATTGTTGTCTATGCGTGTTTATTATCAGTTTGGATTGTTTCATATATAATCCTTTTTCTTCTTTCCTTAATTCCTTTTTTTTTCCCTAATTTTTTGTTGCTTTTAGTTGTGTACGTTTTGTATTTTCTTTGCTACTTATTAATGCTACCCATTTTTGGGGCTCAACGTACATACCATATTCATCATATCATCATGTGTTTCTTTTAATTTTTCAAAAATAAATAAACGTCTAAGTCTCTTTATTTAGTAAAACCTGAATCACATATCTCTGAGATTTGGCTGGACATTTACCACTAAGCTAACTTGGCTGCTTCTATTAATTTAATTAATTAATATAATAGCACAATTTATTCATATTAAATTAAAAGAATATGTTTATTCTATTTATTTAATATAAATTATATTATTTAAAGAGGGGATGTATTAAAAACCCTGGCCAAATTAGTGATGGGGGAACAAGACCATGTGCATGCTGATGGGGTGGGCATTCATGGCCATTAGTCTATACACACATACATATGAATATATACATATATATATATATATATATATATGGGGTGCATTTCCCATAAGGCATTCACGGACCATGGCACACTTTCCGATGGAATTTTTTGATGAATTTGGTGGGGATGTTTTTCATAGTCAAATTTATCAAAAAACACAGTCGGTTAATACATTGGTCCAGAAATGAAATATAAATGAAATATTTTTATCATGTATATGAATATATATATGTATATATAATAGGTCCATGAATAGACTCTCTTTTAGTTTTGAATTTTTGTCTTTGATAAATATTTATCCATATTTTGATGACAAAAATTTATTGCTAAAGATCAATTTGTATACGACTTATTTATACCAGATCGCTCTGTGTGTATTATATTTATATATATATAGTAGTATTTATATATGTACTCTCTTTGATTGAATGGACTCTAGTGGGATGGAATTGTATAATGTGTGATGGTGGGGAAGGCACATGGACGTCCCCATGTGTTTTGGTTTGTTGATTAAAATGAATTTATGGGATCACTAACATATTTATATTATGTACGATGTTTGAGCTTTCTGTTTTGATAAATTTAAATTCTATGCACATTTTACTAATCTTCCACTAGCATGTGAAATTGGCCAATGGTATTTAAAACTTTCTATTTCCGGAAGTATTTTTATTTTATTTTTTTGGCAATTCCAATGTAAGAAATCAGTGTTCTAAGTGTTTTGTGTATAATTAGTTAATTACCATTTCCTATATATAACGTGTGCGAATTATGTATAGTTAATTTAATAAAAAAGTAAAATAAAAGGGATAAATGATTTGGTGATTAAGCACAACTTCATCATATGTACCTTTGATTCTTGTTGTATTTAAATTTTGTTTTTGCAAAAATTTTAAATAAAAATTATAAGCGTAAAATTGACAATTCAAAAATATGTTCTCAAAAATGATTAAACTATCCTCTTGGTTTTACATATTAAGATGGCGCTCTTGTATCACATTTATAGTCGCACTCATACTAGGAAGTTCTTAGCAGCTCTTTAGTTGAAATTCTAAACTTCAAATATATTACCTGTGCATTTTATTTTTCAGTATTTTATGTATTTAAAACTTGAGAAATTTGAGAAAATATTATTGTGGCTGCCAAGGAGTAAAATAGAAAATGAGTGGGAATTTATGAATGTCTAATTATTTGAAAGACGGGAAGTGACTAAGTGAGTGAGGTTGTTTCAGTAGTAAAAAACTTAAGAATCCCAGGACTATATAAAAATTATATTTTCTCCGGTTGACGGAACCACCGCCTCAAAACCCCCACCCCTCATCATGTTTAATCTTCGTTACAAAATCAACTTGTGAAGGATGAGTAAATGTTAGTTTTATGGTCTCAACAAGGAGATGTTTTCGTTCTTTAAATCAATAATGCACAACTGGTATTTTTCAAAACTCAATTTAGCCTAGTATAATATCCGCTTTTAGTACAAACTTTCACAACTTTGAGTTGGTTCCGTGTTTGAATCTAATAAAGATTATTAGGTTTGGGCCAAAAGCTAGCATATATTACTGGGTTAGATAAGACGTGAGAAGAATTTTCTCAATTTATTTTGGGTGGGGCCGGGGGGCTATTGCCACCCCCCATATCTCTCTGTAACATTTCCACCTTGACTTGGTGCAATAGAATCAAGCATGTGCACATTGATTCGGTGCAATAGTATGTGCACATTATTTGGTGCGCGCCATATGGCCTAGTTAGTGTATTTTTTTATTCTCGACAGTAATTCGGCTCCATTGCACCAAGTAAATGATCATATATTCGGCTCAAATGTACCGAGTCAAATGTAAGAAGTGTTACGGAGAATTTTGGGGTGTGGCAATAGCCCCACCCTTTATTTTATACCCGAAAGAGTGTGATTTCCCTTTTTTGGTGACAATAGAACACAAAAACATGGAAAAGGTAAAGGTTGTATAAATTGGGTACTCCCGTGCCTCAAATTAAAAACTACTAATTTTTTTTCGAGATGTCCTAAAATTAGAAGCCGCCAAGTTAAATGTAATCACCCAAACTCATGAAAATATAAACTTAACACTACATATTGATTAAAAAATCTTATGTTCATCTAAGCAAAAGTCAACTCTCAGAGAGCATATCCCACAAAATCTTAAAGACCATATTTTGTCTTCACACAATGAAAGTTAGAGTTTAACCACCTAATTAAGCAGAGACCAGACTAAATCAACATTTGAGTTCAAATAGTGTTATCTAACTCCAATTTTCTAATAATCCCTCAATTCAAATTAAGTCTGACTTTCGCACTTTGTTAATGATCTACTAATTTTAATAAAATCAATGGTACAAATAATATATTAGTTTACTACTTTAAAATTTAGTACATTGATTATGGTTCAAAAGACACATTCTGAAAAGGAAAAACAGACTCTTCGTGACAACCTTGTCTTGTTGTGAAAATAGCAAACATGTAATACTCCCTTTGTCCCAATTTAATTGTCCACCATTCTATTTTTGGATGTCCCAAAATAATTGTCCACTTTCTATATTTAACAAGTCATTAATTAGAGCACTTTTTATTATTTTCAATATTACCCTTTAAGCTATCACCACTTTCTTTATTGTGGGTCCCGCCACCTTTTTTTATTAGGAGAAAAGTAAATATCATTTTTGGAAATAAGCATTTTCTCTTACGCCTCATTTGGTTCACGGATTCAAGGACTCGGGAAAGGAAAGTCCTTCCTTTCTTTTGTTTGGTAAGCACAAATTCCGGAAACACTTTCCCAATAGAGGGGAAAGTAGGGGGTAAAACCATTCCTCTCAAAACACATGGGATTGATTTTCCCATGTGATTTCCAAGCATTAATTACAAAAATTTTGGACAATAATACCATTACCTACATACTTTCCATATTTTACCAAACACAAGAAAGGAAACTTGATTGGAAATTTAATTTCCCACCTTCATGGAAAAAACAAGGGAATTGATTTCCTTTCCGTGAACCAAACGAGACCTTAGAGTAATCATTATGTCTCCTTAATTTTTAGTTTTTCAAAGTTGGACAATTAAATTGGGATGCAGGGAGTAAGTATTTCACAATAGTTATAATAGTAAATATATAATATACCAGGCCATAAGTAAAGCGATTCTCATATTTTACACTTCGTGGCGATACTTAGTTCTTTATTTTGTTTTTTAATTATTATTCTATTAGTTTTTTTTTTTTGGAGGGGGGGGGGGGGGGGGGGGTTGAAGGGCAAATCCCTGTAACTTTGAAATATTTATAACTAAATACTACTAGAGTAGTAGAAATTATCAAATCTTTATATGAGCGAACCCACCCACCACCCGGATCCATAATATGAAGTGCATAGATACCCTATGAGGAATGGGAACAAGAATAAGTAGTTGCAGAAATGGGAATGTAAAACCTTTTGATATTAGCAGAGTAAAAGTTCATCATCAATTCAAAAACTGCACAAGCAAAAGATAATTATCCGTACAAAAACAATTACGAGTGCTGCCTAAAATGATAGACAAGTCTCTACCTAATATAAAAATCTGACTCAATTGAAAACATCTCCGAGTAAGCGATAATTCTCTCTACTCAGACAGGTTGTAGTGAAAAAACTCAGAAAATTGCTAAATCATCGAAGCATCTGTTGCCATATGCAATTTTATCAAATGAAACTAACTTGCAAGAAATATAGTAGAGATTAGAAAAAAGGCTTTGAAGAACATTGACATAAATACTAAGGTTGGCTCAAAAGTCGTAAATTGTCATCTTCATGCAGACCCTTCATCAAGCAACATAATGCATATAATTTCAACCTCCCCTGCGAACTCTGTCCTTTTTTTGGGTATTTTGATTCATTTGGAAATTTGAAAAATGATGATTCTTTTAATAAAAATATATATTCATAAAGAATAATTGACCCAACAAGAAAGAGTCCTACATGTTTACAAAATGTTTTATCAGTGTGTCGACTAATGTCATGCCAACAATGAAGAGCTCTAGGTGACCAATATATCTAAAATTTCAGTTCCAACTTGAAGAAACCAATATGATTGTTATAATACTACTCCCTCTCTCAAATTATGGGTCCATATTTTTGCTGTTGCATTTTTTAAAGATATCCCTAATTTTAATGTAATCCGGCGATCAAGAAAACTTATTTAGCTATTGGTGATATAGTACACAGATTTTTTTAGAAACTAGACTTGTGAGTTGGGGAAATCCCAAAAAGGAAGCGTAGACTCTTAATTTGGGACAGATTTTGGAGGAGAGCTACAAGTCAAACACCAGTCACATGTCAATATGAATAACCTTATACAGAAAATGACTTCAAAAGTTGGTGTAATAAAGAATCTAGCTATACCATTACACAAGTAAACATTTCATGTAACTAATTGATAAAAGATGGAAAGTACAGGTTGCATATAGTAAAGAACGTAATTTACATGTAGGGATTTCATGTTA
Source organism: Lonicera japonica (assembly GCA_021464415.1). Taxonomy (NCBI): domain Eukaryota; kingdom Viridiplantae; phylum Streptophyta; class Magnoliopsida; order Dipsacales; family Caprifoliaceae; genus Lonicera; species Lonicera japonica. Next base: position 54,434,644 of record CM038465.1, read on the forward strand.
TTTTTGGCTTTGAAAAGAACGTAATTTCCATCTTTTGCTGCCAATCATAAAACACCAAAAAGATGGAAAGTAAAGGTTGTGTAAAGTAAAATTAAACTTTATCTCGAAATATGGGGGCAATGTTTCTACCAAATTCGATTTCTTTCAACTTTCTTTTTCTTTTTCTTCGTTTGGGTTTGGGGGAGAGAGCATTGAAGTTCTAGCCTTTTGAGGAATTGAATGGGTTGTATGGCCAATTGGCCATCCCATGGAATTTTGTTTCCACGGAAAATGTGCTATCAAACACCATAGAAACTGGAAAGCGAGTAGAATATTCCATTTTCCGTGGAAAAAATGGCGTATCAAACAAACACGCCCTAAATGCTTGTGACATAATAGAGAATTATCACCACAAGTTATCCTCAGCCTGTGGATAGTTTCATTTCAGTTTGCAACTGAGTCATTGGACAACCACGTGCTTACAATTGACAATATTTGTTCCATAAATGGAGTAACCTGAAATTCAAGAAAATGTATAGAAACACCACGCTTCAGACGTTTTTGATAAAAAAAAAATCGAAAAATGGTTGGGAACACTATTAAATTCACAAGAAGTTGGAAAAGGGGATGAGTAATTTGGTGAGACGATCTATTACATTTTCAGTTTTTCCATGAAAAAAAGAGAAAGATGAACATCTTACCAAATCAATCATTACTTTTTCCAACTTCTAAGAAATTTAGTAGTTTTTCAATCATGTTCCAGTTTCTTTATCAAACAAATGAACTACAGTTTAACCACCTCCAACTAAGAAAGTACAGCCAAGACTAAGTCAAACTCCAGGGTCTAATAATCACTAGAAGGTCCATTTAGTTCTATCCAATAAGATTTGAGTTCAAATACTAGATCTAAATCTAACTTTCTTATATCTGAATACCTAATGGGAACACAGGAATCCTATAATTCTAAATATAGTAGTCAATCATGTAAGTAGTTGCAGCATTGTCGTATTACGGGAGTGTAAAATATTTAACATATAAACCGAGTAAAAGTTCATCAATATGAAGGTCAATGATAATCAAAAGAACTTATGGAGGAATAGGAACAAAGGAAGTCTGTCAATTGTACTACAATAGGCAATCATATAAATAACTACAAATTGCAATGCTTTCATATTAAATGGGAATATAATAAAATTTAAGAACTTAATATGAGTAAAAGCTCATCAGTTGACAAACTGCACAAGCAAAAGACTAATTAATTAAAAATGACTACCTGAAAAGGTTGCAAAAGCGACAGCCAAGCCTTTACCTAACATTAGAACCTGATTCAATTGAAAATGCGTCCGAGTTAAGCAAGAAATTCTCAACTCACACAGGTTGTACAGTAAACTCAGAACTTGCTAAATAGTAAAATGTTATCTGTCGAAATATGCAATTTTATCAAGCTAACTTAAAGGGAATAATACAGATTAGAAAAAGACTTAGAAAGATTGACTTCAGTTTTCAAGGCTTACTTCAAAGCCATAAATTGTCATCTTTTTGCAGGCCATTCATCAACAACGTAATACATAGAATTTCAACTTCCCCTGCAAAATTTTAGAAGTTGTTCTTTTTTCATCACCACCATAACTGAATCGAGCAGCCCAAAACTAGAGAGCTTCAATGGCAATTCTTCCACTGAAGACAAGCTTGTCCGTTAGAAAGGCTTGTTGGGACGAGAATTTGGCATTCTCTTGGGCAGCAAGAAGAGAATGCATGACTAGAACCCCTAAAAAGATCGGCATGTCATCGAAGAATGAGTTGATACCCATGGTTTCAAAATTTTCACAAGAAAAAAAGGAATATGAAGACAAAGAAATGGCTGTAGCTAAAGAGCCCCCCAAAAGAAGGTTGGCAGACAGTTGGAGAGAAATTCACGGTCAAGATGATTGGGTGGGCATGCTTGATCCATTTGATCCTTTGTTGAGATCCGAGCTGATACGATATGGCGACATGGCACAAGCATGTTATGATGCATATGATCATGACCCAAACTCCAAATATTGTGGCAATTGTGAAGTTGAACGTAGCAGTTTCTTTAAGAATCTTGGATGGAAACAAAATGGGTATGAAGTGACCAGGTACATGGACGAATGCATAATTTTGATATTTCGTGTTAATATTTCTTTAAAATCATAAAATATACATATATTAGCTCCCCCCCCCCCCAAAAAAAAAAACACCCACAAAAAAAAAATTAATATTAAATAAATAAATTAGAAAAAAATAAAAATTAGTGCTACAGTTGCCTTTCTTATAATCAAATTCCTGACTCCACCCCTGCAGGTACATATATTCAAAGTACAATGTGAAGCTCCCAAACTTTTTCTCAAAATCTCTTCATCCAGATAGATGGAGTTCAACAGCAAATTGGGTCGGTTATGTTGCAGTTTCAAATGATGAAATTTCAGCATATCTAGGGCGCCGAGACATAACTATCGCTTGGAGGGGAACAGCAAGAAAGGCCGAGTGGATTGCAGACTTTATGGACATTCAAAAGCCGGTTTCAAATTTCAAGATTCCGAGTCCAAATTCTGGAATCAAAGTTCATGCTGGATTTCTCCATGTCTACACCGACGAGGAAATGGGTTGCAGATACTCCAGTAACTCGGCAAGGGAGCAGATTTTAGCTGAACTCGGGCGATTGAAACAAAAGTACGCAAATGAGGAATTGAACATAACGATTACAGGTCATAGCCTTGGCAGTTCTCTAGCAATACTCAATGCTTATGACATAGCGGAGAGTGGGTTGAACAAAATGGAAGATGAGCGGGTCATACCTATATGTGTATTCTCATTCTCAGGGCCAAGAGTTGGAAATCCTAGGTTTAAGGAGCGGCTGAAGGGACTGGGAGTGAAGGTACTGAGAGTGTTGAACATTCATGACGAGATACCTAAGGTACCAGGAATATTTTTCAACGAGCATACGCCTAAAATACTACAAAAAATAGGTGAAATGTTACCTTGGTGTTACTCGCACATTGGTGAGGAACTAGCTTTGGATCACAAGAACTCCCCCTTCTTGAAAGAAACCGGTGACCGAGGATGCTTCCATAACTTGGAAGCTCACCTGCATCTGTTGGCTGGGTTAGTAATTTCTTCTTAATTCATAATGACATGTTTTGGCATCAAAAATGTGATCATTTAAGTAAAAAATGGTCAAACGGTATTTAATATCAATGTATGTAGTACATTAATATATTTTGACTAAATTTAGAAATTGGAAACATGTCAAATCTTTTAATTTTTACTAATATACAAAATAACCGATGCACCGCACCCCAACGTATAATTTTAAAACAGTTGTATGGGCATGTATATTCCCGTGTCATGAATCCATGATTTATATCCAGTAATGAAGCAATCTTGGTGAAGAACATGATTGCTATAATGTACTCACTCGATCCCAAATTGAGATTACATGTTTGAATCTCCCACATTGTAAAGATACAGACATCCCAGAAAAGGAAAGATGTACTCTTAATTCAGGATGCAGAGAGGAATTTAATTTATGTATTTGATACACAACGAAAATGAGTTATCTAATCTTGGTTTGATAATTGAACAGTTACCACGGGAGAGGTAGTAGATTTTGGGTAGCTAGCGGAAGGGAGATTAAACTGGTGAACAAACATTCTGACTTCTTGAAGGATGAGTTTTTGGTCCCGCCTAATTGGTGGTATACAAAGAACAGAGAGATGATTAAAAACTACGTTCGACAATGGAAACTTAATCTCGAAGATTATTTACCACCACAATGTGTACACCATCACCTGCAGCAACCGCGTCTAGCTTGTGAAGAATAATGGTGTGAATATTTTGATGAGGATCAAAAAGGGACCGGATAGATATTTGAATAGAGATTTGCATAGAAATTAGGAGTAAGATTTTATTTTTTTTTATTGTATAATTCAGATTTATCGAATTTTAGTAGGGCTGATGTTTAGGGATTTTACTCAGGCCTGGAATATAATTTTGCTTCATTTGTACTTTGGTATGCCTATTTAAAGAATTGCAGTGTAATGGGATTTTATAAGGAATACCGAGTATTTAATCCCAGACTTTCTCCTTTCTTGCTCTCTGATTCATCTCTTTCCCCACATTCTATTCTCTATTCTCCTCCTTCCTGCCTATTTTTTCCTCTCTGTGTTCTTCACCAGTAGTTCCTTTCCAGCTTTGGTGAGGCAATTTGAAGATATTTCAGATTAATAATGTGAATCTCTCAGTGGTTATTTCAGGAGATAATGTAATATATCCCAATTTGTATGCAGAATGTAATCATGAAGGGAGTGCAATGAGAAAAATGGAAAGCCAATTCTTTTATGGCCTTTATCCAATTGCCCCTTATTTGTTTAAGTTCATTTGTATAAATGTTATGTCAATAAACTAGTGAAAAAAGTATCCAAAGTTTTCTACTTCACCAATAAGCATGTTCACATGTTGATATTGTTGAATACACTGATGAAAATTTGCAGAAGGAAATCACCCAAGGAACAGTTAGGCAACAATCCATAGATAAAAAGGCTCACTTACTTTTTCAGTAGATAAGATCTGAGAAAGCTGAAACCAAGCAGGAATCTATAAAACCATATTAAAATATAATCAGTTTCAACAGCAATGTAACAGAGACAATACAAAGAAAAGCAAGTATATGTCTAAACCATAGTCTTTAAGTGGTAGAGAATTGAGAATTTCTTGAAAAGAGTAATGATCATATTGCAGTTTCATTCACTATAATAAGCTAATTTCCAAAGCAAATGATCTATTATAGAAGCTCGATTTATTTCGGGCCTCTATATCCAACCCATTGTCGTCGTTCATATTCCAGATTTCCAGGACATTTTACTACAATTTGCATTTTTCCAATAGTAGTCAGCATAGAGTGTAATTCTAATCCAAAAGATGTGCAACGCACCATATTCTCCCAGTAAACTGCTTAATTCCATTGTTGTTTTAGATATACACAAGCACTTGTAAAACTTACAAGACATAAATACTAGAGAAGATGTGATGCTAAAAGTATCGATATCCACAAGACCACAACCAAGCTCAAAAGGGTTCCAGCCACTTTGAACTTCCTTTTGTCATACATGCACATATTATAAAAAATGACAAAGCTTTGGTCATGATCATGATTAAACACCCCCAAGAAAGACTTCAGAAACAAATGCTAGCGCCGATACCCCAACAACCCGCCAAAATGACTCTTTTTCTTTCCTTTTAAGGGAAAATAGAGGGAGAAAATGGGCAATAATAGGGGGTGATAGCAGATTCTCAGCTTACCATTACAAGCAGTTGAAGATTGAGCTACCATAGATCTGACGGGTTATGAATATCAAAGACCCAATTGGCATATGAGATCTCTCAGTTTAGTTTAGGATCATTCACCCTCATAGTGTTCACTGTCCTCAACTTTGAAGGCTAGCATAATTGCCTGTTTTGGGCAATAACACGAAGCTTGAGATAACTGAGGAAGAAAATTGATGTACCATCTATGTTCTTTCAAAATCAAAATTAGGCTCACATCCTTCAGCCTTCAAATTATTTTATAACTTTTTTTTTCTCCTTTACCACTCTCATCATTCTTGCAACATCGTTCCAACTTCCTTGGAAGCATAAATGTTTGATAATAAATTACAGAAGCCAAAATGAGGCTCTTGTGATGCCATCATGTCATTAGCACTTCACCAACTTTATCTGTCACTTGAAGGTTCCTATGAATCTGACAAGCCTGTAGCAAAGAACCCCAAATTATTGAATCAGGGGGAACAATCATGTTTTGAACCAATGCATATGCTTCCTCTAGATGTCCAACTCGGCCAAGGAGATCTACCATACAAGCATAGTGCTCAATTTGAGGACTTAGTTTATAATTGTGAATCATATTTGAAAAATGCATCCTTCCTTCTTGAACAAAACCTGAACAATTACAAGCTGATAGAACACCAATGAATGTGATGATGTTCGGATGGGCATCAGCCCTCTCCATCTGCTTAAAAACAGCTAAAGAATCTCTTCCAAGGCCATTGTAAGCTAAACCCGTTATCATAGCATTCCACAAAGGCAGATCTTTTTTTTTTTGTTTTGACAAAAACTAGACAGGCATCATCAATTTTACCACATTTTGAGTACATATCAACAAGGGTAGTTGAAAGAATGACATTAGGACACAAGTGTTGTCCTAAATAGAGATGGATTTATCTACCTAGTCCTACTGCCCCTAATCCAGCACAAGCAGACAGCACATTCACCATTGTGATCTCATCAGGTTTCAGAAACTTTGCTTTCATACGATGGTATATTTTATAATGTCCTTAAACAATCCACAAAGCACATATCCCGTCATTATTGCATTCCAGGATGCCAAAGTCTTTGAAGAAATTCTGTCAAAGAGACTCTGAGCCTTCTCCATGTCGCCACATTTTGAGTACAGATCTATGAGAGCGGTACACAAATATTCATTGACAGGAATGGCATTAACATCGACGAATACTGAAACCCACCGTTCAACTTCAAAATTAGAGAGGGTGGAACACGCAGAAAGAAGGCACACCATCGTTGCTGAATTGGGTTCAACTTCATCAGCCGAAACAAGCATCTCTCGAAACAAACCCAACATCTCAACCAGATTTCCCTCTCTTCCATACCCATTAATAATAGACGTCCAACAAACCACATCCCTTCTCATCGGCATTTCCTCAAACAACTCCCTTGCCTTCTCCACCGCTCCCAATCAAACATACCCAGAAACTATCAAATTCCAAGAAACCTCATCTCTCTCAGGCATTTCGCGAAACACCTTGTCAGCATCTCTCACCCGACCACATTTACAGCACATGTCAATTAAAGAATTTCCAACAAAGAGATCACACTCAAAACCCATTTTATAAACATGTCCATGTACTTGTTCACCTCCAAAATCATCATCAACAACCGAGCAGGCCTTGAGGACAAATGGGTAAGTGAAATTGGTGGGTCTTTTGCCATCTTTAAGCATTTTGAGGTAAAGAAGTAGGGAATCTTGAGGGGAATTGTTGAGAGTGTAGGCTCTGATCAAGGAATTCCAGGAGAAATCATTTGGGTGAGGGATTTGATCGAAAACAAGGCGGGCAGAGTCGAGGAAATTGGAATTGATGAGCTTAGTAAGAAGGTAGGTTTGGAGGGGAAGTGCATTGAGGATGATTTGGGCGTGGGTTTGGTGGATTTGAGCAAGGGATTTGGCGCCGAGGAGGAGAGGAAGGAGCATTGGGTTTTTTATTAGTTGGTTGGGTTTGAATAACTCAATTCCCTTGGTCGTTGGTGGGAAAAAAAACGGTTAAAGAAATCAAAGGGAAACTATGGATAATTGGTTATGTTTCCAAGTTATGGTTATTTTTGTCCGCAATTTCTTGCCGTTAAATTAACGTTATTAAATTAATTCGTATTGTCTATTAATTAATTGGTGAGCGTGGATAAATTTATAAAAAAAAAACTATCCATTTAATTTTTAAAATATAATTTTATTAATAATTTAATATTAAAATATTCACTAAATAAATAAGTATATCTGTTTTAATTAAGTAAATAAAAATATTACATTTTAAAAAATTAAAGTAAACTAGGGTTAGCAATGGTGAACGGCAAAAAAAAAAAAAAACCCTCCTCCGTCAGTTCATCTTCAAGCTCTCTATTTTTACTTTACAATTTTCAACACGAATATTTTTTGATGGGATTTCTTCTTCAAGCTCTGCTTAAGTTTTTAATGTTGTAACTAGAATTAAGTTTATTTACCATTCAATTTTCTTATTAAACGGATCTTACAAAGATAACATATTGGTTCTATAAGTTTTATATCTGATATTAGATATTAAGTTCGGTTTTGTTGGGGTTTGTAATATTATAACTAAAATTAAGTTTTTATACTACTTAATTTCCGTATTATACAAGTCTTACAAAGATAACGTATTAGTATCGGATCCAACATTAGATATTAAATTAGATTATGCTAAAGTTTTAATGTTGCATCATAAATTAAGTTTTATCAGATTTCAAATAAAAACATAATTTCAAATATAAATTCATAAAGAAAACAAAAATACATTGAACATTCAGTATTTATTCTATTAGAGGATTGAGATGGAAATAAATCATGCTCAAACTAATTCATAGTTTTCTCTTAGCTTCCAATGCCGTGTGTTGCAAAATATAGTTCGATGCTCTGTGCGCTTAAATTAATATGATTTTAGGGCTTATATTTTCATTGATCAAACTATTGATAAGTTAATCTAGTGTTTTTAATAAAAGATTTAAAAAAACTTTAAAGAAAAATAGCAAATAAATTAATATGGAAGTAAATTTTGATTAGAAATCTAAATTAAAACTTAAAAATACAATTATAAATTAATTTTAATTGGTAGATATACTTGGAGTAATATTGTAAACGATTGTACAAAAATTCCATAAATTAAGCGTTGATTAATTGCAAGAAAACGCGGATAAAAATAAAATCACTCATTTATGATTTGGAGCATTTATTTTAAAGGACATATTAACATGTGCTAGTTTTAGTAAAAATAAAATAAAATTTAAATTTACATTTAATAGGGTATGGATTTTCATACCTAACATTATTATTTCTATTTATAATATGTTTAATATGTATCCTAAAGATACAATTATCATTTTCTTTATTTTAATTTGAATGGTTTAAAGTGTTGAAAGCAAAATATTTCCCTAATGATTCTTTCTGGAATGCCGGTAAGCCTGCAAATTTGTCGGCAATTTGGAAAGGTTTTGGGATGCTCGTTGTGTCCTAGAAAAGGAGTTAGATGGTACATCGGCAACGGGGAAAAAGTGGAGTTTGGTCGGATAAATGGATCCTGATCGACTCCATCAACTTTTCAGCCAATTTCCCCTTGTCTCAATAGCAATTTGCGTAATTTTAAATGTATGTGATTTAATGTCAAGTCCGGGCGCGCTGCTGGAACACGAATTTTATTCAGTCAATTTTCTTTGCATATGAAGCTCAATCTATTATTAACATTTCCATCAGTCAGTTTGTTGGTTGGAGGAAAATTTGATCTGGCACTATAATAGGCGCGGTACTTACACGACGAAAAGTGTTTATTGCGTAGCTAGATCCTTACTTTCGGCTCGGCATGGCAACAAGGAAGTAGGGGAGAATTATTTTCCTTCAAATAAAGTCTTGGAAATTTGGAAAGCCGGATCCCAATTAAAATCATAACCTTTTTAATTATGGAGAATTTAGACCAATTTTCTTCCTACTGTTGATAATTTAGTTAAAAGAAAAATTATTCAGTCTCCTTCGATCTTGTCCCATATGCTATTCGATCAGGTCCTGATTCAGCCTTGCATGCTTCGAGGGATTGTTTTACAGGGAAAGTGGTTTGGTTGCTGTTGGGATTCAAAGGTTTTGATTTATGTTATTGCTTGCGTTTTTTGGTAGAGGCGGAATTCTGTGTTGCATGAATTGCATGAACTCGAGGGATGCAAGTTTTATTCTAAATAAAGCGAAAATTTTATTAGCCGATTTTCATGAAACTACTGAAGTGGACGTCTCTAATAAATTTAATTTGATCCAGCAGGATTAGCTAGTTCTAACTTTTTCAAGATTGGAGCTATTATTAGAGATTGACTAGATGACTTTTTTTTTGCTGGTTTTAGTAAGAATGTAAAGGCTATCCAAATGTTTTTCTAACTGAATTAACAGGAGCTTGTGAAGTTCGCAAGTTTGCTATTGATGCCGGGTTTCTAGGTGAGTTAGTCCTTGAAAGTGATAATTTAGCAGTAGTTAACGTGTTGGTTAGCGAGAATGAGAACCTAGCAATTGGGGGAGTCATCATTGAGGATATTCTACACTTATGACAAGCTTCTCGATCGCAAGAATTTTCTTTTGTTAATTAAGAGTGGATATGCCGTTTCTCGTGTTCTTGCTAAATTTTCATTTCCTAATTCATAATGTTGTTATTTGGTTAGAAGATGCGCCTACGTGGCTTCATGATTCTTTGTACTTTGATGTAGCCTGTTTATCCCATTGATTGAATGGAAGTTTGGAGCTTGTTTGAAAAAAATAAAATTAAAAATTGCCGTTACCGTCATCTATTTAATATATATATATATATATATAGGTTATACATGACACTATGCTTGATACAGCTTATGTTCAGGCATTATTGCATTAATAGTTTTAGGGTGAGTTTGATAAAAATAAAGTTGGAAAGTGGTTGAAAAAATTATTGATTTTTGTGAAAAAGCAGGGAAAAAATTATTGATTTCAGTAAATATTCTATTAAGGGATTTCCATATATGTAATAAAATTCTTTAAGATAAATTTTTTTTTCATGAATAACAAGAAAAGATCCAAAAGTATTTCACCAAATTAGTCATATCTTTTTTCAACTTTTCGTAAAATAAAACATTTTCAATCATTCTTCAAGACTTCGCCCTATGAGATACAGGGCATGTATAACTCGATCAGCTAACAGGGCCGGCCCTGGGGCAGGGCGACCGCCCAGGGTCCAAAAATGAGAAGGGGCACCAAATTTTTTATATATGTATATGTATATATATAATATAATATAATAAGTTTATGTTAAAAAAATATTAAATAAATAAAATATCTTTTCAAAAAGGTAACATTCCAATAAAATGATGCAAAATTTCAAAATATGTCTATTCGTCTTCACCTATTTTTCATTGACTTAAATTAAGAAAAATAGAGCTACATCTATTCTTTTATTATTCTTCAATCTTCAGCTCTTCCTTTTGCAATTGCCTATTGCCCTCTTGATGTCATTTTGGAGCATCTAAAAGTTTTTTGGAAGATGAAAATGCACATGAAAGTTGAAGATGTAGCGTATAGATGCTTGAATTATCATTGTATTGGTTTTGAAGACATGTAAACTCGTACATGTTGAAATGAAGTTTGTAAGCACTTTGAATTTTTAATTGTAATGTGTTTTTGGTGGAATACAAAAATTAATTGATTCTTTTAGTATAAAACAATTGATATATTTATTTATTAGAGGGGTATCATTTTAGAAATTTGCCCAGGGCCTAAAATTGGCCAGGACCGGTTCTGAGCTAACTTAAGTTTAAAAACTTGTTGATCGCATATTGAAAAGTAATCGCCAAGTATGACATTATTTTTAGAGTAGTAACTGTTTACATCAAATGAAATCCGATATGATGGTCCAACTTTGGGGAGGAGAATGGGATGGAGTACGTTGCAAGGATTGAATCCAAGTTGTCTGCCATCACAAGTCAAATTTCAACCACGAGACCAGCACCCAAATAGCACTTAGGCATGTTTGATTGCCAAAATTTTCTATTAAAAACATGGTAAGACTTAGTAAATGGGTACTTCTCCATCTTTTGTTGATGTTTAATTGCTTAATTTTCTAGCCAATTCTAATTCCACCTGGTTAATTACTTCGTATAAGTGGATGATACATAAACGTAGGAACTTATTTTCTTTCCCTACTCCAAAGAAAATAAGTTCTAGATAAGCTAGAAAATGGTTCAAAGACCAAAAAGTACAATTCTAGAAAAATGTAAGTAATTAAATACCAAAATTAAGTTGGTAAATGTGTCATTATTGCAAGAAAAAAGTACATATTTTTCACCTAAAAAAATAAATGCAATCAAACACTTTTAAATACTTTTTGTAATAATTAAATTATCTGAAATAAAATTGCCTAAAATTTAAACATTTTTCACCTTAATTTCATGATTTCAATCAAATACGCTTAAAGTCTTAATATAATAGAAGGAAAAATGTTAACATATACTTTTAAAGATGATATAAAAAGGAAGAGAATTAGCTCATGTACATGAACTTGTGCAATATTTAATAATGCTGACAGCATGTTCTTTTATTTTTTTTCCTCTTTTTTTTTATATGTAAGTGTTTAACATGCGTTCTAAGACACATGTTAATTTTAATAGAAAATATTAAAGTCTTAGTATATCTGATGCATGTGTAATTTTTATATTTAGTAATTCTTGATAATATTTTGATCGACACATTTTAAAGTTGTAGGGTAGAGTTTACTCTTGTTTCAATTAGTATTTATTCTTCTGAACCAACTGATCCTCAATTAATAATATCGTGCACACGTAATAAATAAGCATTATCTTCCGTTACTACTTGGTAATAATGTAACATAGTTCAATAATTATGGAAAAGTGAGTTTATAATTAAAAAATATCCCTACCTACTGTGAAGTTTTATGGAAAAATAAGTTTATAATTTGACGTATAAAGTTATTTTAAGAAAAAACCCTACTAACTACCACTTTCTATAAAAAGCAGTAAAATAATCTGAAATGTTAAATTAATTTGTTAGGTAAAGTAAAACTCAACTACCATATATGTAGTGTGTCTGTAACGATCCAAAATATCATACATCGATGGTATAATAGGAAAGTACTTGGTATAATATGGGTACAATAAATTTGAATTACAACTTGTGCTAACTACTTTGAGGGAGAACTCGGGTGATTACATATATGGTATCAGAACGGATTCATGATCACTATTACATGATGTATAGATATTGTATGCCATACTTATGCGGCTAACGTCAAGCTAGTATCGCTAGATGTGGGCAACAAAATCTAAGATTGTTTGTGTGTAACTCCAGCTAATAAGAATCGGGATTGTTTGCGGTCCTTAATATACATGTGTGACCACAATGAATCTAAATTACAACTTGGAATAGCTATACTTAAATTATAACTTAAACTAACTATTTTAGGAGATAATTCGAGTGATTACAGTGTCAGTTACTTATTAGAAAAAAGTAGGATTCCAAAATTTAAGAAATGGATGAGAGAAAATTCAACTGCTACTTATTTTATTTTATTTCGTTTTTAAATTTAATTTGACTTTGTTGTCAATGTTAAATTAAAGATTACACCAGCAAAGTATTGGCATAAAGTAATCAAAAAGATAAATAAACCTTTTGTGTCGACCTCAGGGGTGGCAATATTATACAGGACACATTAACATGATGAAACAAAATTAGTGGATTTGGTTTACTTTCGTTTTCCATGGCAATTGTATATTTGTTTCTTTTCATAAGGTGTCTGTTTATGCGCGATTTGGGTTTTTGATTCAAACGGATACTTATTTTTTGTTTGAATAAAGTTGTCACATACGTACAAATGCACAATATTTCAGTTAAATGGAGATAAATTTAGTCAATTCTTATAACATAGTAGTAACGTTAACTAACTACCAACAAGTGGTTTAGTGGTAGTGCACTGAAATCAGCGTTAGATTCGACTCTCCAGGTCAAGTTCACCGATTTAAATAAAAAAAGAAAGGATATGATTAATTTTCGCTATTATTTCTTTACTTGTACTATATGCGCTACTGTTAAATGCTATTGTGTATCTGTCAACACTATGTCATGGTTTATACTATTAATTATTTAGGGAGATTTTGGGGCGCGCCTGTGGCTGGTGACATAAGTCGATGTTACCGTGTGAAAAGAATTTTACTGTAATAAGATTCCAATATAGTTGAGAAAAATGTAACCAAAAAAGATACATAGTTGAGAAAAAGACAATCCTTTTTGTTTGATTTTGATCTTTCTACCATAGTAAACATAATTAATATATATTTATACATAGGGGAAGGATCTAAAAAGAACAAATTTTTTGGTTCTTAAATATAAACTAATCATTTTGAAGGGAGTAAACGGATGGATTTTTTAATAAAACTTGGTAAAAATGATTATCTCTACCAAATTTCATCAAAAAATTCAACCGAGAAATGGACTAGCTAAACACTTAAAATTTTAACGGTCATAAATGCACAAATATATCAATTTTTTTGTTAACCTACTTTTAGGTTGAATTTTTCGATGAAATTTGGTGGAAATGATTTACTAATTATGGATATCATCTTCACAAAGTTTTATCAAGAAAATTCATCCGTTTAACCCATCAAAATGGTTGTTCCGAATTTAAAGATTAAAAAATTGGCTCTCTTTAGATCATCTCTATCTATCTATCTATATATGTGTGTGTGTTGTGTACAAATTACATGTAATACTTTTGCAACTCGATTATATATAATTTATGAATGAAAAAAAAAACGATAAATGGTCTATCAATTAAGTGTAATTTAGAGCCTTATTTCTGTTATAAGTTCCATTCTTATAGTAAGCATGTTTTTTTAATGAAAATGAAGATAGATGGATTTGGTGAACATTCTTGACACATAATATATTCTTTACTCAACACTCACGTATTGTCCAAAAAAAAACACACTCACGCAGATAATGAATTATCGTTATTTTTGTCATTAGCAGATCGAAATAACATACTAATATAAAATAGTATGTTAATTAAGGCACAACTTTTATTGTGTAGCTATCATTACCGATTTTTAATATAGATTATCTTCTTTCTTTTTCTTTTTCTTTTTAATTTTGAAAATAAGGTAGTTAAGTTGGTTGTTTGTTTGTAGTGTGTTTACTTCTTGGGTGTAATCCTATTTTAGAAGATAGGCATTCATTTTTTTTTGCAGGCAAAAAATTAATAATTAATAAATATTGAGTAGTTTAATAATATAGTAATAATTTTTTATTTAAGCTAGAAGTTAAGGGTTTAAGGCTCAAGCTCAGAAATAATTATTTTATAGGCTAAAGTTAGTGTCATTATTGACAACTACCGCTTCCATTTGAATATAATAGAGATGCTAATGACTCACCTATCTCGATATATAGGATACACTCTACTTAATTTTTGTAATTTTTCACTTGAAATCACTTGACGATATATTTTTGTGAGATATTTAATGCAATTATTAGAGACATTTCTAGAATGCAACAATATAAAAGTGAAGCCTCAAATCAATAGATGTATCAATGTACTAGTTGGATTAAAAATTCATACCCCTTAAGATAAGCATGTATTTTAATGTTTCGTTTGACGTGTAGGAAAAGAGAGCGAGATATGATAATTTTATATTACTTTATGTTTAGTGTTTGTTAGGATTGGATGTTAGGACAAATTATTTATCTCATTAAAGTTTCTTATCCCAACAAGAAAGGAATTAACGAATTTCACCTAGGACATAGAATTATTTTATTATGTCCGGATAAAATTAAAGGATCTTTCATTATTATCTACATTGAACCAATGCTAAATTCTTTTTATTTCTAAACTAATAAGCTTTTGTTTAGACGGGGCCTGCTCTTCCCAATTCCAATTTTGCCCCTAATATGGTATATATGATAGTGAGTGGAACTTTTCTAGTATGACTATAAAGGAGATGGCCTCCTTTATTTTATTTTTTCATATGCAGTGCATGAATAGATTGTGTTTGAGGAGATGAGAAAAGATATGACTTAGAGAGTTTAAATTTTGATTATTTGTTTGATAAAAAAATGAAAAATGTTCTTATTATATATATATACAGTCCTCTTCTCTTAAAGATCATTATTAAGTTAGCTAACTTAAGGACCGGCTATTTTGAGAGGTAAATAGGTGATTTTTTTTATGAAACTTGGTGAGAATGATCTCTTTAACGAGTAGATCATCTCTACTAAACTTTATCAAAAAAAATCAAATGAGAAGTGGGTTAACTAAAAATCTAAAATTTTAACGTCCAGAAATGCACATATATATCAATTTTTTAGTTAACCCACTCCCCGATTGATTTTTTTTATGAAATTTAGTGAAGATGATATACTTACTCATTATAGAGATGAAAAAAATTCATCCGTTTTACCCTCTCAAAAAAGACGGTCCTTAAGTTAGTTAATTTAAATTAAGGACGGTCTTTAAGAGAAGAGCTCTCTCTATATATATATATATTCTTTTAATTAATAAAGCTTTTCATTTTTTTCTCCCACCCCATTTGAAGGGGGTCAATTGACCCCATTCGCCCCTTAACATCTTTGGCACTGATCACAAGCAAGTGGTTTGGAGGTTTCATGTTTGAATATCATGCATATTATTATTTATAGGATAGCGTTAACGTGTATCCTAAGAAAATATGATAAATATTTAAATATAGAAAAAATAAAAGCCCAACATGCATTTAATGCTAAACTTATTTTCATGCAAGACCCTTTTTTTTTTTTTTAATCAAAGAGGCAAAGCCCCTGAACTATTATTAAAACAAAAAGAAATTTACAACTTCAAAATTCTAATATCCAAAATTCCAGCCCTATCAACTCTAGTGATACCAACTAGATTTTCATGCAAGACCTTATTTTTTTTATAGTTAGATATTTATTATGTGCCCTAAGAGTATATGATAACACTACCCTTATTTCTATTCTACAAAATTTTGCTATTTTTTTTATTATAACGGTAGATCATTGAATAGATAATCATGTAATTCAAACTATTACACTTTTACTTATAAAATAACATCTTTATCACTTGAGCAAAGTCCAAGATTTAGATACTTCTCGCAATGTTATAATGAGTTTGCTAGAAAATATTTATCTCACAAAAATGTAAAATGTTAAATTTATAATGTAAATTGATTACCAAAATCTGATTATCTCAAATCTAATTGGCAAATAAGCCAGTCAAAGCTGCAACAAACAAGTCTACATAGTAATAAATCTCACTAATATGGCTTTTAGATCTTAGTGGATTACTAGGCACATGTTTTCTTTGTTGAGAACATTATTTTAATTTGTCCACTAACTCCATTTTTTTTTCTTCGGTTTGACCAATTTTACATAAGAGTACAAATTTACCTTCCAAAATAGAAAAACACCTTCTCCCTTTCTCCTTCGGGTCTCAGAGCGAGAAACTCAAACCTCTCCCTCCCTCTCTCCAATATAATATATGTATTGCATAAACTTATATAATAAACAAGAAATGTCACTGTTATCAAAGTAAATGTTATAAGCATATAATATAAATTTTAAAATAATATTATATTCTGATAACGACATAATTCTTTTGATAATATGAGTACTCATAATAATACTGATTTTTTAATCTTAAAAATATATTATTAATAAAAAATTATGTAGATGAATATTTTATTATGCCTTTTAAATAGTTAACAGCAGAATTTATTAATTTATAACTTATGACAAATGTACATTAATTATTAGAAAAAGAACATTTTTAATTTCGACCCTGCTATTCTCTATCCACTATATATCTTTAAGATTTAAAAATTATTGTCCGCAACATTCGAAATACAATATAGCTTATTTAAAAAATGAGTGAATTTTTCCGACTTTTGCTACAATTTGAGCAAGCCTCGACAAACCTAATTCTCTTCTCCCTTGCTCGAATCCAACCTCGTGGTTAAAAGTAGAATCTTTGAAACATTGTGCATAAAAATAACGCGTAATTACTTATCAAATTTCTATTTAGAAAGAAGAAGAAGAAGAAGAAGAAAGATTACCCCTTATATAGATTCTCTATCTGCACCAGTACATCCCTTCTCTAATTGTTGCCTTGTTCTCTCCCCATACATGTTTAGGAGAGATGTAATCTCCATTGTCCTCCCCTTTCTATAAAAAAAACCCTATTCCAATCCCCTTGAAATCTCGTATTAGGGTTTTATCTCTTCTCAATATAATCTACAATACACAAAAAGCACAATCATATGCATATTTATATATTTATACATTAGGTGTAAAGAAATATTTATTGTGATTGGTTGGGGATGGTTAGAGATGGGCCGAGATGGTTACATCGTGCCGGTGGCGGATCCGCAGGCATTGAAGAAAGCAAAATTAGGGCCAAATTCTTCCAGGAGTTGGATTGTAATCGACTCCGCCGGCGGGGACACTATTCTCGATGCCGACAAGTATGCTATTATGCACCGAGTCCAGATTCATGCTCGCGATCTTCGGATTCTCGATCCTATGCTATCGTATCCGTCTACAATACTCGGCCGTGAGAGGGCAATCGTCCTCAATTTGGAGGTATATAGTAATTAGATTTTGGGGTGCTTGTTTTTTCAATTAAATTAAAATTGTAGAAATTGTTTTTGTTTTCTCGTCTTAATGCTGAATTAATTAAAATTAAGCTTTTGGTTATTCAGCCTCTGCTAAAGATGGAGTGTTAAACTCTGAATGCTTACTCTGAAAAATATGATTGAAGTGTTTTTGACTCAGCATTTTACAGTTCTACCCTTATTATTGTAATACATAGCAATAGCTAATGTAGGAAAGAATGGGGATACTATAGGAATAAAATTTTATTAAAGTTAAATTAAGTATTCCACGCCAAAATTGTCTCTTTACTGCTGAATGCTGAATTTTAATATAATTCGTTTTTAAGTGCTAAGAAAACAAACATGATTTCTACCTCCTCTTAATGCTGAAATGTTGAATAGACTACCATTCAGCATTAAGAGGTAATAACAAATATGTCTACAATTACCCTCATTTGTGCATAATGTGTATTTATGAATGTATTTCGGTAAACTGCTTGTTTGGTTCCAACATTTCTTGCTATTTAGGGATCCCATGTTTGTAAATTGAACATCTAAAGTCTGTTTATTCATGTTGAGAGTGAATTTGAGGATGCCAATTCTTTGTTGAAGGTCAAACTTTATATGTGACACTACCAAAATTTGATTCAGGGAAGCATAAAAAACTCGAACCAAATGAGCAGAAATCTAGAATATGTATCATTTTGATTGTTCTTGTTGTTCGTTTCTAATGTGTGTGTGTTTGTGTTGTGTTGGACAGCATATCAAGGCTATTATTACTGCTGAAGAGGTGAGATTTCCCTCCCCCCCTTTCTTGATTATTTTTTCAGTTGGTTGGTTTATTGTGCTCGTGTTGACTTTAGTGGTTAATATTTAGGAATTTTAATCATTTATTGTGTGCCGAATAGGGTTTAACTTTTAAGCAGAGATGTTTTTGGGTTATGAAGAAATGAGATACCCAATAAGTCACTTAACCCAATTAAGTCACTTAAGTCAACAATACATTCTCCCAACTATCTAAGGATGAATTAAATCAGACATTACCATTAATATAATGTGCACAGAAAATTGAGACAATTAGTCTAGGTTGTTTTGTTTGATTTATAGATCGGCGCATTGAATTGTAGTTGGGAAGTATGTCTGAGTTGAGATGTAGTCACTTTGGTTATGTTGAATATTGTGTGTCAATTGAGAAGGAAGTCAATAATGGTTATGACGGAAATTAGGCTTATGGTTTTATAAAGTCAAATAACTCTGAATATTTGCTTATTTTCTGAGGCTGCATTGACCTAGATGTCAGATAGAGGCTTTGTGTTTGTCAACGATTTTTACTTATGTGCTCATCTTCAGTTTTGTCCCTTTAAGTCAATGATGTCATTCGATATTGCACTTTGCTATTTATTTTTAAAAATATAGTAACAGTGAGGAAAGTGAAACGTTTCTTCTGGACTGCATTCTGTAATATACATAAACCTTTGGTTGAGATTAGTTATATGCAATCGCCTACTTTTACTAAAATGAAGATCTCTTTTTGGTTCTGATATTTTCTTGGACAGGTGTTCCTTCGAGATCCATTGGATAAGAATGTTATGCCTGTTGTTGAGGAATTAAGAAGGCGGTTGCCTGCAACAAATAGCAACCGCGAAGGTCAAAGTGATGGAAAAGAGCTGGTTGGACAACACGATGCTGAAACGGGTGAAGAAGATGGTATGCTATTTTCTGTTAAGTGATTGATGGTGTAAAAGAAAAGTCATTTTGATGAAAAATCCTGCATGCAGTTTCCTTGGAAATGTATTTTCCTTCCTACTTCGTGTTTCCTCATTTATTGATTTGGGAATCAATACCTTATTCCTCACACTGGACTACATTTGATGTGTTATTCAGAATCTCCATTCGAATTCCGGGCCCTGGAGGTGGCATTAGAAACCATATGTAGTTTTCTTGCAGCCCGTACAACGGAATTGGAGAGTGAGGCTTACCCAGCCTTAGACGATCTTACTACCAAGGTACCCATTTCGTTGTTCTTTATGCATTTCTTATAATTGCTATTAGATGATGGTAACAACTCTCTCTCTGTTTCTCTCATATTGAGGAAGTTGATAATCTTACTAATATGTAGCTCAT
Source organism: Lonicera japonica (assembly GCA_021464415.1). Classification (NCBI taxonomy): domain Eukaryota; kingdom Viridiplantae; phylum Streptophyta; class Magnoliopsida; order Dipsacales; family Caprifoliaceae; genus Lonicera; species Lonicera japonica. Next base: position 54,454,717 of record CM038465.1, read on the forward strand.
GTGATTGGCTGATTGTGTATCCCTAGTTCACCAATATCGGAAAGTTTCTCTGATATAGACAGCTAAAAAAGATAGGTTTCAAGATAATATAATTACTAGCAATTAAATTTATATTTTTAACAAATTTAAGTTTGCACCAAAGTTTTAACCCCATGCATCTCTTTTGTATCATCCAGTCTCTGGAAACTACAACCATTAAACTCAACAGATTGGATGTCCCAATTTGTAATTCTCCCTAGTCTTAGTTCATGATAGAGTTAATGAAATGGTTTTTTTTTTGCTACAATGAACAAAGGAAGCGAATGAAGTATTTTTCTTAAAAAGCGTTATGCAGAAAGCAGTTGGTGAGAGCGCACCTGGGGACAGGCAGTCTATCTTAGATATTTTAAAGATACTTCAATAAATGAACTCATTTCTTAAAATGGCACAATAGTTCCCCAACCAAACATTAATATTCAATTTACATTACGTTTTGAACCGGCCTGTATTACTTTTGTGATTGTACCTTTTCTCACATGTACTCCATTAATAGTTTTTTTTCTTTTGCTTCTTCCATTTGTAAATAACTGCTGTAGTTTTCAGATTAGTAGCCGCAACTTGGACCGTGTTCGTAAATTGAAGAGTAAGATGACAAGGTTGACAGCTCGTGTTCAAAAGGTATGTAAAACTTTCTACCATGCTTTGAACAACATTGATTGTTTTATGTGTCACTTATGTGAAATTAAACATGGAACACTTATCTGCATTCTCTTATTGAACTTTCATAAATCTTCCGGTACTTTTGTCTGAAGAAATCGAAAATACAAGGAAGCTGTAACTTAAATTCTAAAGCGACGATTGCAAGTTGTGGTTGTACTATCAATGTTTTGTTAGTTTAGACAATTATGGGATCTTTTTGTTCTGGATGTTACATCTACATGTTGCAGTGTCCGGATCAAGGGTCCGCTTCGTTTGAGTTGTAATATTTTTCACCGGGGAGAAAACCAAATGGTGAATTTTTTGCATCTAGTTGACGTATTTGTTTGTATCTTGTTTAAAATAACATAATTATAGTGTGTGCATCCATTCATAATTTTATTTGAAGCAATAAGAGTGTGTTCGATGAAAAGTTTGGAAAATGAAAGAAAACACTACTAAATTTTATGATAAGTTGGAATAGTATACGAGTGATGTGGTCAGATGCTCTATTACCTCTCCTTTTTCCATGGAATCAAGTTCTTTTGGTGATGGGCAAGAAAGTTTGAACATGAAAAAAGGAGATGAAATGGAGAATATCTCACCAAATCACCATAATTCAGTGGCTCCTTCAATTATTTTTTCACATAGGTGAGATAATATTCTTGCCCCCCCCCCCCAAAAATTTTTTTACCAAACAGGCCCTTAAAGTTCTTATAGAATGTGGGATGTTGATGTCCCGCTCTATTATTACCGTATATTATTCATTTTGTGCTCACAAAGTGCAGGTTATTGCAGGTGAGGGATGAGCTTGAGCAACTTTTGGATGATGATGATGATATGGCTGACCTTTACTTGTCGAGAAAGTTGGATAGTGCATCATCACCTGTAAGTGGCTCAGGTCCTGCCAATTGGTTCCTAGCCTCGCCTACCATAGGCTCAAAGATATCTAGGGCTAGTAGAGCTAGTGTGGCAACAGCTCGCGGAGACGAGAACGATGTTGAAGAGCTTGAGATGTTACTTGAGGTTACGTTACCAACCTTATCCTTGCATATTATATTTACTGCTAAAACTAAATTATTAAGAGGGTGGGGTTTAAATTGCAGGCTTACTTTACGCAGATTGATGGCACATTAAACAAGTTAAATACGGTATGTGAATCCTTAGTTCTTTAGGTTTTTTAATGCTCATCTCCTATTATGATATGTTGATGGCATGGAAGAATTTGTGGTTGTAGTATGGTACTATGGGCCCACACCCACCTAGACACCACATGTCATGCCACCTTAGCACACACTTGGCCTTTCACATTTATAGGGTGCTAGCCCTTTAGGCGACCTATGCTCAAGGATATCCCCTCAGTCTCCACATGACTCGCAGCCTACCCAAGTCCACCTACGTCCAAGGGTGCAAACCCCTTGTACCTACAGGCCCACAGCCTACTTGGGCTTGGAGTACCACCCCCTACGAGGGGGGCAATCAAACACACTAAGGACCACGTCCTGCAGCTTTACACCCCCGGCCTGGGTTTGGGCCAGACCCTCGGAGCTCCACAAGCTTGGGGCTACACGCTAGCTACCACACGCCTCCTAGTGTCCTTGAAGGTACTTGCGGTCAAGGAGCTCTGAGGCTCTTTTGAAACATCCCAAATCCAAGGCTTATGCCTCTATAGGAAAAGGCATATGCTTTGGGGCGATCATCACAAGGCATTTGAGGCTTTGGTGTCACGAAACTGCTTCGATTTTTGACCACTAGAATGTTAGGGAGAGGATTGTCTGAAACGTATTCGCGATGCTTCGTATTCTTCCTGTTTGTTCTTTATTCTTCTCAAGCGTTGGGTTTGTTTTTTTTTTTTCCTTAATGTTTTTTTTTGTCTGTGCTTTTCTTCCTATTTTAATAGACCACTCCACTCTTTTCCTTCAATATTAAATATTTGTGAAAACTAGATTTTATAATTTATAGTGTATATTACATTTTTGTATTAATTTTCTATCAAATATATATGTGTTTGAATATATAAATTTTTTGGGATTAAACTATATTTTTATGATTTATGAGATGTACTTGAATATATTGTTGTGGTGTCAAATTGTAGCGAATTGTGCCGTTGAATGAATGAAGTACTATTTGTGTTGATATTTGCTATTTTGGTGTGATGATTTGAGATTGTTATTAATTATGTATTTATGTTTGTGAATTTGTTAATTAACTATTTTATTAACGATCTTATATTTTTATGATTTTATTAGGGAAATTTAAAATAAAAAATGAGGCCTACACCTCAATCCGCCTTGAGGGCTACGCATTAAACCAGCCACACGCCTTTTAAAACATTGATCTCATCAGTCATCACACGTCCCAACTTACAAGGATACTGACGTAGTGGACGAGGAATGAACTCTAAATGGAGCAACTATAAATACCACACCTAGTATTCGCTCTACACATTGATCAACTCTGCCTCAATCACTTTTCTCTGACCTCTTTTGCTCTCCCTTCTTAGGATTGCCTTATGCTTCCGGCCTCAACCCTAGAACCCAATCTCTCTCTCTCTCTCTCTAGTGTGCCAGGTAAATCCTACCAAGCACTACCCTCCTACACTGTTCTACCCTTAAAATGTTTAAAATACTCCCAACTAATTTATTATTGAAAAATAACTAAGAGCCTAATTAAAGTGAAGACGTATAGCCTTCAAACTGAAAGGTAAGAGCCATGGGCACTAGCACTAAATCTATTACTTTTAAATGGTTTAATAAACTCGTTACTTTTCGAAAATCCTTAAATTACATAAAGTTTCTTACAGTCCTAAGTATACAAAAAGTTTTGTATAAAAATAACTACTAAGAGAAAATATAGAGATTGCATGTAATCAGATCTTACACTCTGAATGGGATCCTCACGCACGATGCTTCCTTCTCTCTCTCTCTATATATATCTCTCTCTCTTCTTTTTTTTATATAATTGCGCATTTAGTACATCATCATATGACCAACTGTCAACTTCAATTTTTGCAGCTGCGTGAGTATATTGATGATACAGAGGATTACATTAACATTCAGGTAACTAAAGTGACAAGAAGCTAATTTCTTTTAATTAGTCCGTTTTGTGATCTAACATTAAATCACACATGTTTATTGCAGCTTGATAATCATCGAAATCAGCTGATTCAGGTGCTTGGCTATTAATTTTTTTGGTTTAATTTTTGTCTGTTTTGGGGTGCATAATCTTATGCTGGTAGTGTGGAACTTTCTATATTTTTTCTCTTGGAAAAGTGGTAGAAATGCTATAAGTTCTACTGACTGTGTTTGATAAGCCACAGTTTCCAGTGAGACAAAGTCTACGTTTATTGATATGATACCCATCATTTTCCTAAAAATTAAGAAAAAACTTCAGTTTCTTTTTCCATTCCCTTTTCCTTTCCCTTTTGGGGTTGGGTTAAAGAATTCAATTCCATGGAAAGGGTGATATAAGGTGGGGGTAGGAGGGGGTGGGGAGATGGAGCCCAATACATATATCTTAGTGGCAAGATAACGTAAACATACATTTGCAGGGACATCAACTCAATGAAATTAGTTTCCAGGAAAGGAAAATAATGTCCTTACTACTATTTTCAATCACATTTGCCCTTAGTAATATTATGGATTTGCATCTAATTAATCAATATATAACTGCAGCTAGAGCTCTTTCTGAGTTCAGGAACTGTATGCTTATCGATTTATTCTTTGGTCGCTGCGATATTTGGCATGAACATTCCATATACGTGGAACGAAGGATTTGGCTACATGTTTAAATGGGTAATGCATATACGTTCAAGTTTAAAATCTTTATTTAACTATACTAATCTTCCTTTAGTTTCTATCAAAATTATATTTGAATGATCTCTCTCTCTCTCTCTCTCTCTCTCTCTCTCTCATGTAAACAGGTGGTCATTGTTGCGGGACTTTTCAGTGCCATACTCTTCGTACTCATCATCTCTTACGCTCGCCTCAAAGGGCTTGTTGGATCGTGATTTGTATAAATATCAGTAGATCCCCTCAAACAGAGAGGATCCACCAGCAAACGTCAGGGTCCAAATGAGTACCAACGGAATTATTAACACCCAATTTTACCCATTATCAATACAAAGTAATAGATTATACAACACTGACTTTTTTTTTTCTTTGTTTTGATCTAGATCCGAATTTCATCTCTGTTATTCATATATACATTGAATGATAGAAGCCCCGTTTACGTGGTATAATTTTTATCAGAAGCTAATTTAATTGTTCATACTTCATAGTTCTGTTCAATGACTTGCGTAGTGATACTATAAAGATGATTGATTGCTTTTTGTGCATCATATATAGCTTGGGTCGATTCTTTTGCCTTTGCACTGCTCCAGTTTTTCTATGATTCTTTCAGGCTTAGGGGTTGTTTTTTTGCACATTTGAAGTCTGAATGGAGACCATTCAGACTTCAGATGGGATAAAATGTGTTTGTTTGGCTAAATATTCAGTGGTTAAGTTTTACTTTTGGTTGTGAATGATTCAGAGATAATATTACCTGAAAATATATGAACACTATTGAGTGATTTTTGACGTTGGTTGATTGATTACAATTGATGTGGGCCTATGCTCCGTGGCGGGTATGTACGGTGAGCACCTTTCTTACTGATATTTTTGTTTTTGGAATAATTCCATTTATGTGGAAGGCATATAGCTCAAGACTTTGTAAGGGTTTGTGGCAATTACTGTCCACCGTATTTCTTTCTTGACGAGATTAATGTATTTTAAAAAAAAAAAAATTAAAAAAATCAAATTGTGAAGTATTTTTAGTAAAGAAAACTTTTGGGATGTTCTAAATTAAGAGTTAAGTTTCTTCGTCCGGGACGTTATTACTTACAAAAATTTCACCATCATCGTATGCATTGCTTTGTACATAACACTTGATTTTTCCTTGATTCATTTGAGGAATAATTTTCTATAGATTTATCAAAAAATCTATGCTATTACGGAAGTCTATACATTGAATTTTTATTTTTGGTTCCGCCAAAAGCATCATTTTTACCCAAAAAGCTAAATATAAAGTGAACACTTTAACCACAACTCCTTGAATTGACTAAACTAATCAATCCCTTGCAGAAAATTGGTTAGCCACTGGTTACCGATATGTTTTTGTATAGACTGGAATTTAATATGGGGAGTTTTTAGTCGAACCTAAAATTGAACCTGGTGAACCACCACTAGAATACTCTTTCCTATTTTCTCGCTAGATCATTTGGAGCCATTAATTTGAACCACCACTAGAATACTTTTTCCTATTTTCTCGCTAGATCATTTGGAGCCATTAATTTTTTCTTTCTCTAGCTCATATATTAAATGACGTATGAGGATGGTGGATCTCGACTGTACAAGGTCCTCTTCAATGGCGGATGCTGGATTTGATGGTAAGGGGGCAAAAATATTAACTTCATTGTACGATTATATGCCCTTGATCTCATTTGATATTCTATCAATTCTATTCAAAATATTTTTATAAATATCACAATACATCAACTGAAAGTGCGGAAACACCAAATCAATAAATGTGATTGGAACACAAAATTAATTTTTCTTCCCTAAATTAAGCCGGACAAATGCCCGCGACGGCGTTACGCTCAAAGTAGCCCCGCCACTGGCCCTGTTACAGTGAAAGCAGATGCTTTGCGTCTAATTAATCCAAAGAGCTTTGGAATAAAGTACAAAATGACGCAAAAAGAAAAGGTGGTGGCCTTAATTTAACCTTTTAAGAATTATACATTCGGTATACTACAAGCAAAGTTTGAGATTGGGTACCATATTCAAGTGATACAAGTTATTAGTTAAAGCCAAAAAAAAAAAAAAAGAAGAAGAAAAAAAAAGTTTTAGGGCCGTTTGATAACAAGATAGAAAATAATAGTAAAAATTTATTTTTGTGAGAAGTTGAAAAATAAATTAATGGATATAGTGAAAAATTCTCTTTAGACTTCGTTTGATATCAACATGAAAAATGAAAAGAAAAACACTTGATTTGTATGAGAAGTTGAAAAATAAGTTGTTGCATATTATAGGATGATCTCTGTTGCATGCTTCATTTTTATGAGTAGATATCCAATATCCTTCATTATGTTTTGTGGAAAAATTTTCTTCCTCAACCCAGCAAATTTTTTTTTTCATGGAAAAAGTTAAAAAGTAAGAAGCTATCTCACCAAATGTCTCAACTTATTTTCTAACTTCTAACAATAATTAATTGACTGCTTTTCTTATTATTTTTTATGTTGTTATCAAACGGCTCCTTACCTTTTGATTTTTTCCATGAGGAAAAAAAAAAAACCTTTAGTTGGAGAAGAAGAATTTTTTTTCACAAAAACTAAACAAGGAGGTGGGATGTCAAGGCTTTAACATGGAGATATTGTGGGTCATGTACGTAGCTAACGGCAAGCCTAGATTGTTTGTGTAACGGTGTAACCCTGACTTGACGAGGGGACATCAAGGCTTTAACGGGGGAGGTTGCATTGTAATGACTCAAATATTTCATATTAATAGTGTTCTGGGGAAGTCCTTGGAGCTAAGATTGTTTGGGTGACCCGGCTTGATGATGGGATGTCAAGGCTTTAACAAGAGAGGTAACAATTCAAATATTCCACATTAGTAGTGTTATATATGGGGAGATCTTTGGTTTATATGTGGGTACAATGAACTTAATTAACAACTTGGCTAGTCATTGTTATGGAGAGGTCTTTGGAGCAGAGATTGTTTCTGTGACCTTATTGTTTCTGTGACCTTGGCCTGATTGAAGAGGGGACGTCAAGTGTTTAATGGGAAAGATTGTTATGACTCAAATATCTCACATTGGCAGTGCTATAGGGATATATATCCTTAATATATATTTGGGTACATGAATTTAATTAACAACTTAGCTAGCCATTTTTTTGTGACTAGCGACAAAAGTACCCTTTAGTAATGGGGGACATGGCCCCTCGCAAGGTTCAAATTGCCCCAACATTTTAACTCGAGCAAATTTTTGTTTTTTTTTGAGGTAAATTTCTTAATGGTCCCCCCAAGAGTATCCAAAAACATATTAAAGCCACTAACTTAATTATTTGTTTATAAATATAAGTAGGCCGCCCAAACTCCGAAACTCGAGTATTATTCTAGCAATACTAATATTCTAGTAAGCCGTCTCCAGTCATTTGTTTGTGAATATCTCTCTATCTGTGTAAAATTTACATAATACATTGTGTATTGGCACCAATTTTATATCTACAGAGATCCTACAAAAAAAAAGTCTTTCATATGGGTCCCCTTTTTTGTATGATATAATTTTATACTTTGCTATGGAATATATCATATTGTTGAAAAAAATACGTGTGCCTCCTCAAAATTATTTTCTCGTTTTGTCCTTGTGGGTGAGAACTCGGATCACTCCAGGTTGTTACATATGATATCAAAACACAATTTAGCTAGTCATTTTGGGTGAAAATATGGATGATTACATGTGGTACTAGAGAGGAACTAGGACCACTACCACGTGAAGTGTGGATATTGTGTCAGTTTACAATTTAGCTATCTATTTTAACGGAGAACCCCCAATATTACAGTAATTGCATTTTGATATATCAAATGCAGCCTCAATTTATGCAATTTGTGTAGCCTTTGATTAACGTATGATATGTATATACCATATTAGTTAATTTGATGGATTCTAGGTTGCATAGTGCTGCTACCACTGGCACTAATCTAGGCTGTCTTACTCAAAACAAGAACAGACTTTGGGATGATAATCTTTTGATTAATCTTGTTATTGCATAACGAAAAATGTTTTTGTTTGGTGTCAAGGGTGTTTGAACATATATTATTCAGTTTTGAGGTGCTAATTTGAATTTTATTTATTTGTTTATTTATTTTTTTAATAAAAATCGTAAGTGACTTAGTGGTATGTTGTGTATATAGTTTTCTAACGAGCGAGAGAGTTCACATTTCATTACAATCATTTTTTTCAACACAACAAAATGAAGGGAAAGAACTTCGCACCCGTGACCTTCGCTTTATGAGTAAATATTTGACCACCATTCAAATTTTTTTTTTGGAAAAGTTTTCACTTACGATGAAAAGTTTTGTGTCTAATTGTTACGTGTGAAAAATAATTAAATTTTACAACACCCAGGGGCGTCTTCACTTGATGCCAATTAAATGTTAACACACATTTGATTTTTATTTTATTTTTTTAAAAAAAGAAAAAGAAACCGTTGATATAATAAAAATAAATTTGTAATAGTCAATGTGTGTGATAAGTCGTCATGATCAAATCCTAATGAATAAGAGTTCACAGTTTAACGACCGCATTATCAAAGTTTTAATCTCGCGAGTAGAAATTAGTCTAGATGCACAAAAATTAGTCTAGACATCTCGTGGAGTAACCCTCGAACCAATTCCAAAAAAAATTAAAAAATTTAATCCTTGGCAAATGGTAGTTTTAATTTGCATTCTGGCTGATAAAATACTATTTGTTCAATGTTAGGCTCTATTAGATAATTAGAAGAAAAATGATAGAAAAAACAATTAATTTGTATGAGAAGTTTGAAAATAAATTGAGGGATTCAGTGAAATGTTTGGTTACTTCTAGGTTTTTACCATATAAAAAAACTTCTTTAATTTGGGTGGTGAAAAAGAGAAATTTCCCATCATAGGTAAGAAGGATGGTCGGCATTTACTCATAAAAATAAGCTTGAGATGAATAGCAATATAGCATGCATCTCAACATATCCCTTACTGAGAACTCTTTCAAACTAATTATGCTTTAATCATTTTCCATCTCATTATCAAACAGGGTCTTACTTTCTCCCTTTTCCATGGAAATTTTTTCTTTGAGTGACGAGAACAAAAAAAATTTCCATAAAAAAATAAAGAAGGATGAAAGATATCTACTCATAAGGAGTAGAGATCTTATCATCTCGATCACTACATCACTCGACTTGTTTAACAGATATACCAATTATTTTTGTTACAATTTTCCATCTTTTTATTAAACTACCAGAATCTTAAGGTCCGTTTGATAAAAAATAAAAAATGAAAAGAAAAATAATTGATTTGTTTGAGAATATGGGAAAAAGTTGATTGACGTGGTAAGGTGATCTCCACTTTTTATGAGTTGATGTGCTCCTTTATTTTTTATGAAATTTTTTTTCTTTCTCACCAGTTAACGAAATTTTTCTTATGGAAAAAATTAAAAAGTAAGAAAATATCTTATCACATTCCTCAACTTATTTTTCAAATACTCATACAAATAAATTATTTTTTATATAATTTTCCATTTTAAATCCTCGCAAAAGAAAAAAAATAGTTTATCTGACTTATCACATATACAAGATTCCAATAATAATAATTTATCTTTTTTTAGCACCCATGTATAAGATTCCTGGAATGCCCCCATGCAATATATATTCTTGGTTTTCCAATAACAAAACAACAAAGAGGTTTGGAATAAAGTACAAAAGACAGATAGAGGAAGTACTGATACTTAGTTTTAACCTTTGAAGAATTATATATAACTGCTTCACACGCAAAGATTGAGATTCCGCTCTATAAGAACAGAGGGATGCATGTAGCAAATTGATAGCATTATAAACTAAAGCAATTAAGGACATTAATCTTTAATTTGTGTAACCTATATCATATATACTAATTTGATGGATCCTAGGTTGTACAGTGCTGCCACTACCGGCACTAATCTAGACTTGTTCACTCAATTCAAGCACAAACTTGGGGGTGAGAGAACCGGAAGCAAAAACACAGTGCTTCACCTGGCCTCCCAATTTGGCCATCTTGAAGCTGTGAAACGCATTCTCTCTCTTAATCAACAGTTATTACTAGAAAGCAATGTAAAAAATGAGTACGCGCTTCACCTGGCCGCGAGGGGCGGGCACTCATCTATAGTGCGAGAGCTTATCCATTGCGCAAAACAAATGCCTCCAGGTCTCGGAGATATTGAAAAAGGTGGCACCAACAGAGAGGAACGGGCCAAGGGCGAGATCATGAAGTCTGAGACTTATCGCAATGGCTACACGCCTTTACACGAGGCTGTGAGATCTCGTCACGTTAATGTTGTTAAAATATTAATTGAAGAGGATCCAGAATACTCGTATACTCCCAAAAAATACATCAAAGAAAGTCGGGAGACTCCACTCTATCTGGCTGCTAGAAGAGGGTTTGATGAATTGGTGGACATGATATTAAAAAAATGTAAATCACCTGCTTACGGTGGTCCAAATGGTAAAACAGCTTTACATGGAGCCGTAATTTCCAGCAGCAAAAGTAAGTATTTTTGCTCTTTTTTTAATATAACAATTATTAGTTATGTGACATATTTCATAAACTGATAATCGACCATATAATTTAATTAATCTTACCAGTAAGGGTTGGAGTAAAAAAATTATTTAAATACATATATATATGTAAGACTGTTTCTGAATACCGACAAACACTTAACACTTTACTATAAGGCCTCGTTTGGTTCACAAAAGGGAAATTAATTCCCTTACCTTTCCCATGGAGGTGGGAAACTAAATTTCCTATCAAATTTCTTTTCTTGTGTTTGGTAAAGCATGGAAAGTATTTAGGTAAGGGTATTATTGTATAATTTTTTGTAATAAATGCTTGGAAATCACATGGGAAAATCAATCCCATGTGTTTTGAGAGGAATGGTTTTACCCCCTACGTTCTCCTCTTTTAGGAAAGTGTTTTCGGAATTTGTGCTTACCAAATAAAGGAAAGGAACGACTTTCCTTTTCCGAATACTAAAATCCATGAACCAAACGAGGCCTAAGGTAATTGATGAAGTTAATTTTTTTGTTTTTTGAAAAAAAAAAAGAAAACACTATGTCTTAGTCCCCTTTTAACAGTAATCCAAGTACAAATATGTTCTTTTTCTTTTCCCTATTCGGTGAAGGGCTAGTTTTGATCAGCTGTGTATGTACTTTTTACCTAATCTAAGACATCAAAAAATAATAATCTATTTGTCTTTGTGAGTAATTTGTATTATATGGACACTGGGATGGGCCTTGTCGCCCCAGCCCTAAGCCCGTCTTCACCGCAAGAGCTAAAAGCTCAAAGGGATAAAAGTATATAAAAGGCAGTTAAGAAGTTAAGCTCAAACTAAATCAAACATCTCACAAACTAATTAATTAGCCAGTAGACAATACAATGCCATCTTGAAGTGGGATGACATTCATTATATTATCTAAACTCATTTTACCTTTTACGGGGTGCAATGTTTTTCATATTAATAGGGTAATTTTTTCTCTTTAATTAACTTACACTTTTATACTGTGATAGAGATGAACCCCAAGTCCATCCTTATGATAACCCATCAAACCTTATTATACTATTTTTTTTTTCTTTTATATAGGATGCGCAGAATTATTATTGAACTGGAAAGTTGATCTTGCCGAAGAAAAAGATTCTAACGACCAAACACCGCTGCATTTTATTGCACACCTTGGTTATGCCGATTTGGTTAGCTCGCTATTACTTTTAGATAAGTCTATCGCATACCTCGATGACTATATGGGAAATAAAGCTATTCACATAGCGGCTAGTCGAGGTCATGTATCGGTATTGAAAGAAATTATCTTACGCTGTCCAGATTCTTGGGACATGGAGAATTATGATTATATAAATATTCTTCACATAGCAGTGAAGTATCAACAGAAAAATGTGATTGAATATATCCTAGAAGAATGTCCAATAATTGAGACTCTGATAAATCAGAAAGATTTTGACGGCAATACACCTCTTCATTTGCTTTCTATTTCCAACTATTCTCTGCCACAACTCATATTACATCCCATGGCTGATAAGGGAGTCTCAAATAATGATAAAATGACGCCGTTGGATTTGGTAAATAACAATGTCGACATGCCTACGGCAACAAAGGTATGTGCCTTAAACATTATATATACTTCATAATTGTTATTTTCAATTTTCTTTCTTTCTTCTTTAATTTCGGTTTCATATATATATATATCTATGTCATTGCATGTAATAATGGTAAATTATACTTCACTTCCTAAGAGTTTATATTTGACTTTCACATTTTTTAAGAATTTACTAATTTTATTACAATAAATGATTTAGAATGAAACTTATTTCCTATCAAGAATTTTGGTATGTTGATTATGTTCCAAAAAAAGGAAGTGAGCTTTAATTTGGATTAATATTCTAAAAAGAAATATTATTGAACTCTTAATTTCAGAAAGAGGGAATAATAAACTATCCTAAATCAAAATTTTATTTTGTTGTTTTACCCCCTTGAAGGTAAACATGATACCTTAAACAATCAAATATTTGTACACGAAATTTTCACATTTCTATCCAAATCTCAAAATAAATAATTGTGGATGATCGTATTTGACTTAAAATGGCTTAATTTTACTCACGCTAAAAAAATAAGTTTTGTTTTATATATGCCATTGATTGTGTATTATTTATTTATTATTTATTATATATATATATATATTTGTCATAAACATAGACTCTTAATTATAAAAGAAACAATAGCAAACGAGCCTTATGTCCAAGATTAATCATTTAATTCTCATCCCAGATGCTAAACCCAATCCACAACCAAACGAGCTAATACTTATTTCGTTAGGGTGAGAAATAAATGAGATCAAGTAATAGGATAAATAATGTTTTATCGATTTAAATCACGCAAATTTTAACTAGTCATTTAATTTTGAGCACACTGTCTAGCCTAATTTAAAGAGTTTTGAACAACCGAAATATAAGTTCAATCTTCATGTTGGGAAAACTAAATAGACCCGATTTGATAGCCTTGTTTTTAATCTTTTAATGACACTTTTAATCATTTTTTAATCTTATCAAAGTTCTGGTTTAACAAATTAAACTCAATGCCATCTTGATTAATAGATTTTAAATATATAAATTTTATTAAAATCCGAATTCTTATTGTGTGTATAAAGGATATCCAATCAGCCTTGTTTTTAATCTACTAATGGCACTTTTAATCATATTTATATAAGATAACCAATCAGCCTTATTTTTAATCTTTTAATCGCACTTTTAATCTTATCAAAGTTTTGGTTTAACAAATTAAACTCAAGGCCATCTTGATTAGTAGATTTTAATATTTTTTATTAAAATCTGAATTCTTATAGTGTGTATAAAAGATATCCAAGGCTATACAACTAAGGTATACCATAACATATATATATATATATATATGTATTTTTTTAACCATTAAATTTTTATACTTTTTGAAAATATTTTTTTTGTTTTTTTTTATCAAACTTGATATTTAATGATATAGATTAATAGGTTTCAAATATGTTAAAATTTGAATATTGAATTTAATTTTATGATATTATAATATTTAATTAAAAAGTTGATGAGAGATTAAAATGTGCGGTAGAGAGAGAAAGTTAGTGTGCATATTTTGTGTGTGAGCGAGTCTTTTGATGATTTGATATCTTGATGTGACTATAAGTTTGATCTAATGCCTCATAAACATTAAAACTACAAAAAAATATTTTTAATCTTTTGATCAGTTTACTTATTTTTAGTCAAAAATATTGTTTTATAATATAGATTAATCTTTAAAACGTATAAGTATCCATCAATTTATAAACGTACTGAGTATGATATCAATTTATAAACGTACTGAGTATGATATCAATTTATAAGTATCCATCAATTTGGGCAAAACCATTTGTATTATGTGCTTTTGATTTGTGTCACTTGAGCAGTTGAACTCTGATGAATGTCCAAATGTCCCCCCCCCCCCCCCCCCCCCCCCCCCTCCTCTAACCAATTAGTGGAGAAAAAAAGTGTACGATTTTTCATATAACGATTCAAAGTTGTTTTAAATTTTATTTTTTTTAGGTTGTTCATATATGCTGTATATTAAGCTTGACTTTAAAAAAATTTAGGTGATAATTATGTGCACTTTTTGCCTTTGAAAAATTCTGATTGTTATCTCATCCGTTTATTTTTTAAATTTATTGATAAAATTTGGTAGAGATGATTTTTATAATGAATATCTCTACCAATTTTTCTTAAAAGATTGATACATTTACCCCTCCAAACAAAAGATTCTTGACTTTCTTAAAGAGAGAATCATTTTTTTTAATTAAAGCTGTTCGTGTCTATACTATTAAGTAATTAAATGCATGGAAGACTTTTTGTGTTTTTATTAAATTACCCAAATAACCTTTATGTGTTAAACATAAATAAAACTTAGCAAAGGATTCAAACCAATGACCGTGTATGATGAGAGCGTCTTTTTACCGCTAGACTAAATACAATCACATATTCTTAAAGTATTTTAAATGTCTGTTTAATAAATATATATCTAACTAGTACATTAATACTGCAACCGGCAAAAATTGACATGCTTTAATATATGCAAAAAAATTCAGAATGAAATTGTTGAGGAATTGAAGAATGCTGGTGCTACTGTTGGCTTGACCTATCAAAGAAAAGTAGAAAAGGAAAGCAAATACAAAAAGAAAAAGAAAGGGGAAGGGGAAGAAGCCATAATGAAGGAACTTTGGGAAAGGGCTCAAACACACATAGTAGTGACCACACTCATTGCAACTATAACCTTCGCAGCTGGATTTACCATGCCAGGTGGGTTTATTCAAAGTGGTAGCCCACACCAAGGAATGTCGGTTCTTACAAAATCCACAACTTTCCAGGTGTTTATCATATCTGATACCATAGCCCTCGTACTCTCAACCAGTGCCATATTTATATACTTCGTTGCATCGATTTCCACGGATTGGGCTCGTATCAGCAAATTATTCCACGCCGGCATCTATCTCAATCTATTTGCCCTGTTGGCGATGATGGTTGCATTTATCACGGGGATATATACAGTGTTAGCAAATTCATTAGCCCTTGCAATGGCCACATCTCTAGTTGGCTCTTGCTTCTTTATAGTTTATATTGCTATGATAGTGTGGTTTGTTTGTCTTGAAGTTTTGTAATTAAAAATAATAATTTTTTTTATGAGAAAATAAATTTTAAGATTATTGGTCGTGTTCTTTCGTCAAGAGTCATGTACAAAGGTTTAAGAGTCATGCATGTCTCTTTAGAAGGGATATGCCCTTAGGCTAAAAGATTGATGCATCTCTTGTGAAGAGACATATATGTCTTTTCTGAAGACTCACTTGAAAATCTATATAAACCTCTCCATCCATTCCATTTGTGATATAGAATTTCCAACACCATCTTTCCTCTCCTTTTTGATTCCTCCGTTTGAAGTATGAGAGTGCAGTAATGAGTCCATGAGTACTTATTGGAATGCTACTTAAGTACGTGTGATCGTTGAATGAGTCCATGAGTTCTGTGGTGGGGGCAAATTTATCTTAAGGACATAGTACAAAACTAACCTCGATCGAGACTCGGTAAGTTTTCTACCATTAATTCTATAAACGTCCTTATTTTGTTGCTTTATATTTTTAATAATTTATTTTCATCAATATCAAATTACAAAAATATTTTCCCACAATCTTAAGATAATTTATGTGTTATTTGATTTCGATAAATAAGTTTTGGTGCATTTGATTGATTCATTGTGTCATAGATTTCAAAATACTTAAGACGATAATGATAAATTTTGAAGAGAATGATATTTTATATATAAAAATTATTAGGTATGTAGGATAGAGAACCCTTCTATGGAAATTGCGGATGCAACGATGTGATTTGAATTAATTGAATTTCATCTATCATGTTTTTGAACGTTTGTTGTGGTATTAAATTATTAATTATGTTAAGAAGAAATGCATGTTCGGAGGTTTCTAAGTAAATTATTTTGATAATTTGGTAAGGTTCTGTTCAAATTCATTATCATGGTAGGATCGGATTCTAAAACGGATAAATCATTGTATTTTATTTAGCATTGTTTATTGACATATGGACATTGTACATTTAGCAACCTAGCTTATATGTTCAAAGTTTATATGTTTGTTGTGACTTGTGAAGTGTGCGTAATAAAATTTTTAAGACACTAAGGTAAGAAGGAATTGAATAAATAAAGAAGATAGAGAAATTTTGTATCATCTTCCATGTCAGATTTTCACAATTGGTTTTTGACAATTGACCAAGAAGGATCTCAGATTTATTTATTTGTTTCCTTTTTCTTATATATATATATATATACGGCCATCTACAAAAGTAATAACCAATATATGTATATATAATAATAATATGCTACGTATAATTTATCCACCCAACTTTTTTTATATTTAGTCACTACGATGACTTCAATATTTGATTGAATTACACATGCTTATGATTTTGCATGTTATATATTGTAGTTCTTATGGAGATATCAGATGTTTCATTTTTTGTTTGAAAAAAAAAAAATGATTTGTTTTGTTTCATGATTTCATCTCTCAAATACTTTATGGGGTTGATCAATGGGAAAAAAAATGTGCGCGCCTAAAGTTCCTGATCCATTTGTAATTATTTGGCTTCTTGTTGTACACCTTCTAAACCCAAATGTTTGTCGAAGCTGGTGTATAACAGAATGCCGGTGGTCTGGTGGTGAGAGAATAAATGTATCTTTTTCACAGACGAGGAATCGACAAGTGTCACTTTGTCCTCAATTTGAGAATTTCGTGATTTATTGAACTAACAAGCTTGGTAGTGAAATCATTATTACAGATCCCTTTAGATCAAGATCGAGTACGCCTCTTCGGCGAACTTGTTGGCCGTCACCAGTAAATTTGGTTCGGAACACATGGTGATCTAAGGCCCTTGTGTCATAAACTTCACCGTGTCCTCCGTACATATACCCATACCCTCCCGACAATTTTTGTTTACTGTTTGTAGTCTATTTATCAATTTTGTGGTCATTATGGACCATGGAAGATCATAGCTTTTAAGAATGTGGATGTTGATAGAGTGATTCTTTTATGCCATTGATAAGTGCTCTATCTTATAACCAACTGCATTTAAATTTAATTTGCTTCATTCCAATACTTGGTGATTTGTTGAAGCGATTTTCAAATGGCTATTCCATCTCCGTCAACTTAGCATGCTATTAGCATACAATGATAACATATACATGCCCAGTTGAGATGTGATATGATAGTATCACGATACCTAAGGACACGATCTAATACAAAATTCAGATTTATTATGACCTTTTAACTTATAGAAAAATTATTATAATCGAATTCCGTTCCAAAAATTTATTACGTCGACATACACAGTCCTTACAGACCACTAACTTACGAACTAGCCAATTATATGTAATGAATTCATGCTTGATAAATTAATTAGATCAAACAACATATATAACTTATAATTGGAAAAGCAAATAAAAATCTAATCATATAAATTATACGCGATAAATTAACTAAGCGGGAATTAGATTAAGAACCTGAAATTTGAGTACCAAATTACATGCGTAATTTAATAATAAAATCTGAAATTAAATTTTTAGAACTCTCGTCTTTAATTCTGAATTAACATCGAAGATAAAGAGCTAAAGCAGTACAAATTAATCCTTAATGTACGTTCAAAAGAAAAATAAAATAAAGATGCAACAAAGAATGAACAGAGGAATAGAATGGTGTTTTCGGCTGTGCAATGTTGTGTATAATGGTGATGGCTGCCCTCTTCATGATGCATGGATGTGTGTTGCTGTTTTCTTAAGTATGACAAAGCCCTGGATTAGAACATTGTTGACTTGGTCAATGGGCCCATAATCTTTCTTTTCTCACTTTGTTCCCTCTTAACAAAGCTTCAAAAATAAAATATAGGAGGATGCGGGGATAGTTTGAATTTGGCACACTGACAAAGTGGGCTAGGCCCCCATTTGTTAACTTCCGGCACTTTCGATATTTCGTTTCATTTGCGATGAAATTAGATCATCCGACGCAAAGTTCATATGTTAGCCATAATTTTCTGCTCAAAACTTTGATTAACCTAAAGTTTTTACCTACATGTAACTAATTTAAAAATCTACAACTTTTGTATATGGTCTTTTCTTTAAATTCCTTACGTATCAATACCACAATAGCATTGGGGGGGGGGGGGGGGGGGGGGACTGCCTAAACTGGATTAAGAGATATTGACCTTGTAATTAAAATTGAAAATAAATTAATGATAAGTTTTATAGTTGGTTACCTTGTTACACTGCCTTTTGTTAGGATGTTGTGGTAAGAGGCACCCAATTACAGCTCAAGTAGAAATGATATAATGAGAATTTTTATTGTTAAATTATAGAAGAATTTCACTATAACAAATAATTATAAGAATTTTTCTCTAAAATAAGGAGGGCACAATTGACAATAGCCTTATCTTATAATAGGAGAAAACACTCCCACTTTAACAAAGGAAAGACTATAAGTGTTTAGGAGAAACTTCACAAGTTTTTCTCTCTAACTCTCTCCCTCTTTGTTTTTGTCACTTAAGAATATGATACCTTTTTAATGAAGGGGAGGCTTGTATATATAGTGGTAGAAAGGAGGTGGAATAACTAATATACAACTCAATGCTTAGTTGTCATTAGTTATATATTAATTGTCATGATGACAACTAATTACAACCAACATGACAACTAATTCAAAATCAATTTATATTCTTCCATCGCCACCAATTCAAAGCCTCATCTTTGACTCATTCAAATACTTAGCTATGAAATATATGAATTTTTATCAACTAAGCTCTTTAATGTTGAAGCAATGGTTACATCACAAAAGTGAATTTACTTCAACATTTCTCCCACTTAAAGTCACTTTTGCAATATCCTTTCTACTTGCCATTTACATGCTGCTTACGTTTTTACTAGGCCAACAGAGGATTAACACCAAAGAAACTTTCACTGCTGATCGGTTTTGTTAACATATCTGATATGTTGTCCTTCATATGGATTTTTTTGTATACCCACACTTCATTCTTCCACTTTTTCACGAATAAAGTGATATTGAACTCGTATGTGTTTTGTCTTCGAGTGAAATGCTAGATTCTTTGCCAAATGCAAAGCGCTCTGACTATCACAAAACATAATAGTCTTCTCTTATTTGTGTCCGAGCTCCTCCAGTTGCATTTGCAGCCATATTGCCTCTTTGCTAGCTTGTGTAGCCACAACGTATTCTACCTCTGTCGTTGATGTAGCCACAACAGATTGCAGTTTCAAAACCCAGCTTACAGCTCCTCCAGTAAGAGTAAACACATAACCAGTAGTGGACTTGCACTTATCAAGATCACCTACATAATCTAAATCAACATAACCTTTGACAATAAAGTCTGATCCCCCGTAACATAATGTATCATTTGAGATACTTTTGACATATCTCAGGATCCTCTTTACAGCACTCAAATGCTTTTTCCCAAGATTCGCCATGTATTGAATTACTACTCCCACTGCTTGTGTAATGTCTGGTCTTGTATAAACCATAGCGAACATTAAGCTATCCACTGCTGATAAATATGGTACTCGAGACATCTCAATCCTTCATGCTTCATTGTTAAGGCTCATACTTGAGGATAACTTGAAATTAATAAGAAGAGGGGTATAAATTGGTTTACAATCTTGCATGTTGAAGCGCCAGAAGATTTTCTTCAAATAGTTCTTCTATGAAAGCCAAATCTTCTTATTATTAAATCATTTATTTTAAACTCCCTAGCCAACTGTGCCTTCAAGTCTTTAATACGATCTTTGTTGGGGCCTGTTACCAACATGTTGTCAACATACAATAGCAGAATAATAAAATCACAATCACCAAATCTCTTGTGGTAAACACAAGGATCTGAACTAAGTTTATTGTATCCAAGGCTCATGACGAAGGAATTAAATCTTTTATACCAACACCTCGGGGCCTGTTTGAGGCCATTTAGAAATTTGTTCAACTTGCAAATCAAGTTCTCTTTTCATTTTTCTTCGAAACCTCCTGGTTGTAGCATGTAAATTTATTCTTCAAGTTCTCCATGAAAAAATGGAGTTTTTACGTCCAATTGCTCTAAGTATAAATCAAACGTAGGACACATTGTCAGGACCATTCGAACTGTTATAAGCCGAACAACAGGATAAAATATCTCATTAAAGTCAATACCTTCTGTAGCATCTTGTATTTAAATTAATGCTAATTGTGTTATAATAACCTTTTGTGTATATATAATAATAATCGTTTGATGATTCGGGTGGTCCGAATCAATTTCGGTTGGTAAATAGGAAGTTTTGGGTTCTTTGTGACCCCTTAATTCGAGTTAACTTTGGGCTATCATAATCCCTCCTTTACTTATCCAAATTGGCATTTTTCTCGTGTGTGCCCCTATATTTTTCGTCATTCTACAACTTTTGTTCTTTATCCAAAGGCTAATTCGCACTTCCTGTGGGTCAAAACAGGGTGCGAATTAAGCCCACCATAAAATTCTGGTTGTTTGATGGCGTGTTGGCAAAGCGCTTTCTTCGGTGAATTTTTGAGAAAAATAAGTCCATAATTTGGGAAAACTTCCTCTTAGAAAGTTTTATATCTTTGAATTACCTTTTCGTGCATATAAAGAACACCCCAATCGGAGTTCTGAGTCGAAAGTTATGGCCAAAACGAAAACAGTGTTCTAGAGCCAAAACCATGTGCGCGGTCACTGTAGCAACCGACTTAAATGGTTTTAAAATTCGTTTTAAACCCCTCCTTCACCCATCCTTGATCCAACATCTTCCAACATCTTCTATTAATTTCTAGAGAGTTCTGGAGAGAGAGAGATAAGTGTTCTTGAGTAATCCTTACCCATTTTTACTCCCGGTCGAAAGATTTAAGTATCAAAAATCATCCGAAACACCTCCTAGCTTGTTATTCATCGTCTTCTACCTTGAAGATCCCTTTGGAGAGGGCTTGGAGTATCAAATCTATTTCTTATTTCTTACTCATAAATTGAGGTAGGGGTTTTCTTATTTTTAAAATCCAATAAAATGAGTTTATTGCTTGATGATTCATGCATTTAATTTATATAAAGTTAGAAAGTTGAACATATACATATATCTATGATGTTGCATGATATGTGTGATATTGAATATATGATTGGAGGCATAATATGCCATGTATACTTGATATAAAGAGTTGTTTGAACTAAATAAAATACCCTTGGCGATATATCTACGACATGGTTGATAAAAATAATTTATTTGTGAACTTTTGATGCCAAGGGGGATGGGTTGAACTTGGTAAAGTATAAATGGCATAATATGCTTCATGTGGATAATTAGCATCATGTTATGCATATTATATGTTACTATGGTGTCAACTGGGAGCTCGGCAATTTTCAAAGGCGTGGAGGTTCTATTATGGCTTATGACTCCTGTTCAAGTATTTGTTTCTCAGAGGCTTATATCATTTATCTATGTATTGAAGAGCTGGTGGCTCTTGGAAACTGAAAAACAAATTGGATGTATAGTGCTTACCGGGATGGAAAAATAGGCAGGGCTCGGTGCCATTGGGTTGAAAAGCCCTAAACCCCTGGGGGAGCAAAGTTTGGCCGCCTATAAGCCACCGGTGTGGAGTCCGGGAACCTAGGCAGATTGGCAAGGCACTATGGTTTTGTGATTATCTGTATTTATATGGGGTCGGGTGAATGATCCCAGGGCTATTGTTATCTATACTTGTGTGGGATCAGGACAATTGATCCCAGGTTATGGCATCTTGGCAGCAGTGGAGTCTATTCATCACTCAGGCTTTCTATTATACAGTAATCAGTTGACACGGGAGGTAACCTGTATTAGCACGTTCATGCATGATTACTTGATGAATTTTGGATTTTCGGTTGATAATATTGATATTACCATAGTCTAAAAGATATGTTTATAAACCCTTTTTGAATATATGCCTGATACCCCCCCTTACTGAGCAAATGGCTCACCCCGGTTTTTCTTTAAAACATTTCAGGTACTCACGAGTCCCACAAGGACAAGGACATGACTGGGTCAGGAGCGATATAGGGACTCTGATACTACGTGTATATTTTGGTCTTCTGTGACGTATATGTATTTTTCGGGAAGCCACGGCTAACCCGAGGAGTTTATATACTTCGGTTGTTCGTATGGTTTGGTTTATGTGTACTTGATACATGCTAGAATGTATAATATGTTTAATGCCCTATGTATTGTGATACTTGCTATATCTTTTGTTGTTGACTTATTTCTTTTTACATACCTATTTTAGTCTTATTAAGATAGGTTAGTAACGCTTCAGGCCTTAATTATATGCGTTATCCTGTATATTAAGGCGGGGGCGTTACACCTTCTTTCTGAGTAAATCTTTTCACCACCAATCTAGCACGATATCGCTCCACTTGGTTATTGCCATCTCTCGTTTGATCTTGTAAACCCATTTATTGCCCATGGAATTTCTTCCTTGTGGTAGTGGAATAAGATCCCATATCTTATTTTTATGAAGAGCTTCAATTTCTTCTTGCATTGCTGCCATCCACAGAGAAGTTTCTTGACTTTTTATAGCCTCGTGAAAAGTTGATGGCTCTCCATCTTCTGTTAGTAGACAATATTCAATATTTTCATCCATTATGTGTTTTGAGTTGTAAACTCAACTTGTTCTTGTTCTTCGTGCTCTGTTACTGCTTCAGAAGAGTCTGAAACTTCTTGTTCTTGTCTTTCTTCAACTTAAACTACTGTAGTCTCTGGTTTCTCTTTTGAAGTGCTATCATTTTCCTTTTCTTGTATTTTATTTTATGTAAATATCATATCTCTGCCGATTATTACCTTGTGGGTAGTGCGATCCAATAGGCGATACCCTTTAACTCCATCAGCATACCCCAATAAAATGCATTTTTTGAATTTTAAATTCAGTTTAGACGTTTATTAGGCATTGTACATAGCATAAAAAGGACTTCCAAATGTATGTAAGTAAGAATAGTCAGCTGGCTTACTAGTCCACATCTCCATATGTGTTTTCATAACAATTGCAGTTGATGAAGATTGATTAATCACATAGCAAGCGATCTTGACTACTTCAGCAAGGTTCTGTTCATCCGTTCTAACACTCCATTTTGTTGTGGAGTGTATGCCACAGTGAACTGCCTTTTAATACCTTATTATTGACATAAGTTATCAAATTTATCGCCAGTGTATTGTCCTCCATTGTCTGTCCTTAAGCACATGATCTTTTTCTCAGATTTAAGCTCTACTCGCGCTTTGAAAAGTTCAAACACGTCTTCCTTCCTCTTAATTGGAAACACCCAACATTTCCTGGAGTAATCATCGATAAAAGATACAAAGTATCTTGCACCTCCTAGGGACATAACTGGTGCTTGCCAAACATCAAAATGAATTAGTTTTAAGATAGTTTTGCTTCTAGCATTAGAATTGCCTAACTTTAATCTGTGTTGCTTACTAATAGCACAATGCCCACAAAATGGTAATGATACCTTTTTGAGCCCTGGGAGAAGCTTTTGTTCTGTGAGAATCTTCAAACCTCGTTTCGACATGTGGCCAAGACTACTGAACTTGTTGATGCAAAAAATGCTTCTCTTTCTTATTGTGTTTCGACTTTGAGCATGTATATATTTGAGGCTATCTTTTTTGCTTTCATCACCACAAGCGCGCTTTTGACAATTTTCACGATCCCATCTTGAACATGGGTTTTGCACCCACTATTATCTAATTATCTCAGAGACAATATGTTTTTCTTCAGGCCTTTCACGTGCCTTACCTCCTGGATGGTGTGAACCATACTATCATACATTTTCAATTTGATAGTACCAATACCAACAATCTCTAAGGTATGATCATCTTCCATATACACAGATCCTCCTGAGATAGGTTCATAATGATGGAACCATTCTCTCCTTGGGGTCATATGCCATATAACTCATGAGTCCAGAAGCTAGACATCGGCGAATTTTCTTCTACCTTCAGTAACTGTTGCTGCCTCACTGTATAAAATTTCACCATCGTTTGAGGTATTTGTTACACAACCCTGAGCTTTTGATAACCCGAGGCCTTACCCTGTAGATTCTTCATTCTTCTTGAGATGCCTACACTCCTTTTTGTAGTGCCCTTTCTTGCCACAGTAATGACACTTGACATTTTTCTTACTTCTAGATTCCGATCTACTCTGATTTTGACTCCCACTGGGGCCACGTTCCGTTGATCTCTCTATCGTCATCGTCAAAGCCTCAGCATGCTGTGAGCCTTTTACTCTATCTTCTTTGTTCTTGCGCCATTTTTCTTTTTCAAGAACCGCAACTGTAATATCATCGAATACTAGTATTTCTAGGCTGTTGGTTATGTTAATGATGAGTTGATCATACAAAGCAGGTAAACTTCGAAGTAGAGTTTTAGCACGTTTACCCGTCTCTATGTTGTGCCCCATCGCTATGAGCTGAGAAAATGGAGTGTTGAGGGTGTTGATGTGGTTAGTCGTCGCAGTTGACTCCATCATCCGAAAGGTGTAAAGATTTTTCTTCAAGAAGGTTTCATTGTGTAGAGATTTGGCCTCGTACAGCCTTGTGAGAGTATCCCAAATTTTCTTTGCTGTCTTTTTTTCTACGACACTTGATAAAACCTCGTTGTCTAGTGCCAAGTGCAGATTAGCAATAGCGTTGCTATCCACCTCGTTCCACTTTTCGTCGTCACTAATCTCGTCTGGCCTTTCTCTAATTGTCGCCAAGCAGTTATCTTTTCTTAGAACTACTTTCATTCTCATTTTTCATAATGATAAATTATTCCCATTAAACTTTTCTATTTCATACTTCGCCGCCATTGAAGATGCCTCATTTTTACTAACTGAATATGATCGTACCACTAAATGTTGAAGTAAACTCACTTTTGTGATGTAAGCATTGCTTCAACATTAAGGAGCTTAATTGATAAGAATTCATATACTTCATGGCTAAATATTTGAATTAGGGGTGGATTTTTTGTACCCAAAATCGCAAACCGACCGAACCGACCTAAATCGGTTGGTAACTGAACCGAACTTTTTTCGGTAGCGGTAGCGGTTTCATTTATACCTATGTTTGGTTATAACCGACCGACCGACCATTATAAAAAATAAAAAATTTATAAATTCATTTAATTTACTTCATTAGTTCATTTGAGCCTACTGATGTAATGTGAGGCTCAGTGGTTATGTGATGTCTCATTCTCCATTCTCTGTTTCTTACTCTCCCCGTTCACTCCCTCCATTGTTTATCTCTCACTCTCTCCAATCACTCTCTCCATTTCATCGTCATAAATCCTTTCTTCTTCCGTCACTCCCTCCTCGCACTGTTGTCTACTCTCACTCTGTCCTTCCTCAATCGTCTTTTCATCTGTTCGCTGAATTATTGCTGTGCAGCACTGCACTTTGCTGTTGTGCTGTGGCTGTTGTGTTGCTGTTTTGGTATATTTATATTGGTCGGTTATAACCATATACCGACTGAACTGACTGACTAAGTCGGTAAAACCAAAATTTTCGTAAACAGACCTTGGTGGTTCGGTTATGGTTTTCAATTTTGTAAAACCGACCATGTCGGTTCGGTTGTAAAATCGACCATGTCGGTTCGATAACCGAACCATGGCCACCCCTAATTTGAATGAGTCAAAGATGCGTTTTTAAATTGGTCAATGACGGTGAAAGAATACAAATTGATTTTGAATAAGTTATCATGTTGGTCGTAATTAGTTGTCATCATGACAATTAATATACAACTAATGACAACTAAGCATTGAGTTGTATATTAGTTGTTCGACCTCCTTTCTACCACCATATTTACAAGCCTCCCCTTCATTACAAATGCATCCCATTCTTAAGTGACAAAGAGAGAGAGGGAGAGAGTTAGATAGAAAAACTTATGAGGTTTCTCCTAAACAGTACTTACAGTCTTTCTTTTATTAGAGTGGGAATGTTTTCTCCTATTAAAAGAGATAGGTTATTGTCAATTGTGCCCTCCTTATTTTAGGAAATTTTTTCTTGTAATCCTTTGCTATAGTGAAATCCTTCTACAATTTGCCAATCAAAATTCTCTTTATATCATTTTTACTTCAGCTGTAATTAGGTGTCTCGTACCACAACATTGTAACAATGGTATCAGAGTGATTGTTGAGTGGGCAAGCCAAAGTCCCACATCAACTAGTATAAAGAAAACTAAGGGCTTTATAAGCATGGGCATGCTCCAATTGGTATGAGACATTTTGGGAAGTAACCTAAGAACAAAACCGTGAGAGCTTATGCTCAAAGCGAATAATATCATACTAATATGGAGATTAAAAATGCCCAATGATCCTACACGTGGTATCAGAGCAAGGTTTAGGTTAAGCCCAAGCCTCAAATAAAAGCGGTGAGCCCCCGATTAAAAAAAAAAGAGATCATGGTTGAGCTTTATTAGACAGGCAGTGTGCTCCCAAGAGAAGGAGATGACCTACATAGAGGAAAAAAATGCTCACAAGATTGATGGGCTCGATGAGGTGGGTCGTCCTAGAGGAGAGGACAGATACAAAAATGGCCATTTAAGGGGAAGCTTGGTGGGACTTTTGTTTGAAGGGAGAATTGTTGAGTGGGCAAGCCAAAGTCCCATATCGACTAGGATAAAGAAAACTAAGGGTTTTATAAGCATGGGCATGCTCTTATTGGTATAAGGCCTTTTGGGTGGTAACGCAAGAACAAAATCGTGAGAGCTTGTGCTAAAAGCGAACAATATCATACCAATATGGAGATTAGAGATGCCCAACGATCCTGCACCTTTTAGTCTCAACATCCCTTAATGAGTTAATTTGAAACTTGATGTAAATACTTTGAAATGTGGGGATAGATTCATATTTTATTGTTTTAAATTAAACTACTTAAATGTCACGGTATTATTTATTATCGAGTTCTCAATACGCATTAAATGCATTTTATTGGAAAATTATGATATTACACGATATCAAATTCTATGAATGAGGGGAGTTGAGAATAGTCAAGGTAATGCCAAAAAGCGATGTGTACGGTAAAAGAAATTATGTATTGAATCTTCTAAGAGGGAGATTAATTTTTTAAGGATTTTAAGGATATGATAATGGAATTATTATCTCTTACTAAAGAAAATAGTAAAACATACATTCGTGATTATGAGTGGATTAATTTTTCCATACATTTAAATGTATAGCTGACCTTTGGAAATTAATCCTCAGACGATTAATGCGGAATCTAAATTCATTACTTTGAGATAAGCAAGGGAAAAGTAAAGTCCAGTGACATTACAAAATCTAAAGAGGATATTCCAAATTAAATGGTATGTCATGAAATATATGTCGTTTACCATAAAAATTTGCTTTCTTTCACAATCATAACATTAGGCCTAACAATGAAAACAAATGATTTGCCGATTAATGAGCAAAGAATTTATCGAGGGGAATGAAATTGTAAACCTATTAAAGAAATATTACCTTGATGGCAATCCTGTCTGGCAGACTGGAGATCTCTAGATCTAGGTTCAAAGGGACAATTGAATCTTTTGTGTCCTTCATCAGTAGCAATGGGAAAGTAATTTTCTTTAACCTAGATAATTATCACTACCTATTCCCATGATGTTTTAGTGCTGCCTGCAATTTGTCAGGATAAGCTATGCTTTTAATGATTTATATACCTTAGAAATTTTAAGTAGGGTATAGTATGATAATTTTAATAAAAGTCACCTATGTGCGTGTGAAGAATGGGCGCTTCTATGAGAATTGACAAAAATGCTAGATTCTCTACAGTACTAATTAAACCAGTAGTAGTTCAGTGCCAAAATGAACACAACAATGAGAATTGATGGTTACAAGGAGGTTTTATGTATGAAGCCTATTGTCCTGATTTACACAAATGGTTGACAGTTTAAGGCAAAAATTAGTCCACTTATTCAATCAGCAAATCCGATAATCTTTGATCACTAGAGGAGATTCAAGGCCAAAAGCTATATATCTCGGTGCATAAAATCCTATGTTGTGCTCTTATACCTCTTTTTACCCAAGCTTTGTTTATTTTTTCTTGTAACTCCCTGATCTTGATATTTTCACTCATGTGGGGGATTGTTTGAAATTATTAATTAAAATTAATAATTTTTTTATGAGTAATTTTTTTTAAAGATTATTGGTTGTGTTCTTTCGTCAAGAGTCACATCCATAGGTTTAAGAGTCGTGTATCTTCATAAGAGATCTGCCCTTAGGCTGAAAGATGCATCTCTTGTGAAGAGACATGTCTTTTCTGAAGAGTCACTTGAAAATCTATATTATCATCCCTTTATTTCATTTGTGATATAGAATTTTTAACATCATCTTTACTTTTCCTTGATTCCTCTCCGTTTCAAGTACGAGAGTGCAATAATCATTAATTCCCCGGTGTGTGTTTCTTGATTCCTGGAAGACAATGTCCATGAGTACCGTGGTGGGGGCGAAACTGTCTTAAGGACATAGTGTTCAGCATTAGCCGCAATTGAAATCCGATAAGTTTCTATCCATAGTTCTATAAATGTCCTTATTTTCTTACTTTTATAATTTTAATAATTTATTTTATCCCTAATTTGTTATCACTGAAATCAAGTTACGCCAACATTTTCCAACCATTTCAAATCGATCTATGAGAATCCTAGCTTGACTTAGTTGCATGAGACGTTTCCTTTGGATTTGTGTGAGCTTCTCTCTTTCTGCGATGGGTTTGTGCAAAAGTCGCGAGATCAAAATTGGAGTGCGATAAGAAGGCTTTAAATAATAAGTCCCTTTTTTTTACACAAATGTTTATGTAACAAATATTCTAAGGTCTGGAACTGTATTACAAAGTCGGAAGTTATTACGCACATGCTCCACCCTTTCGGTCTCTAAATGGATTTCTTATTCTTTCTTTTGGTTGATAGCATGATCTATTTTTACTTCCTTTTTTTTCCCCAAAACTCTAGTCAAGGATTAGACAAGAAATTTTATCAAGAAATTGCGGTGAGCTACGCAAATTAAATTAGAGTAACTATCCCTAATCAAACTGGCTCCTTAAACGCCTTAAAACTCCTTCTAATAAGGTTCAACTACATTTTAACTAGCCTGAGTTACGTTTTTGAGTTTTAAAATCAGCTCGCAATCTTAATTTTTTTACTCCAACATTTTGAAAATTGTGATAAAACACTAATGTTTCAGGAAAAAGGTAGCAAAGTTTTCTCAAAAAAACAATTCAAACAACAATTTAGTTGCTACTAAATCTCCATCTTTCCGGGCGTTTATAGTACCGGATAGATAATCTTGCATTTATTTTGGTTGTAACTCAATTGCAATGTTAGAAGATTTATTTGGACGGCTAAAGGTCATGTCCTATCTAAAGTGCCTAAATCAAAAAAAAGTTGAACATGATTCAATATAATTTACTCTAAAAATATCATTAAGAAGTTTTATATATTGTTGAGAAATACAGCACCTTAAAAACATTAAGGCTCTATTTGATAACAATATGAAAAAGGATATATTTATATTATAAAACACTATCTTTGACCAAAATTTTCTCTAAAAAAATATAAAAATCTAATGGTTAAAAATACGCATGTTATGGTGTGCATTAATTCTACACCATTGGATGAGTTTTATACACACATCAAGATGTCACATCAAAGTTAAAATACTCATACCAATAATATACACACAATAAACTCTCACATACTAATAATTTTGTCTACATTAAAAATGCCATAACTTAAAATAAAAAAAATAAATATTTAATATTTAAAATCTACTAATCAAGATCAATTAAACAAGATCCATCATGACTATATAATTATGCCAAAAAAAATCAAGAAAAATTATTGTGTAACATTTAAGGACATATATTATGTATTCATATATTATTGGTCATCTCAATCGATCATTTTTAGGACGTACGTTACGTGGTTGGATTATGATTAAAAGACTTTTTAAAAAATTTAAAACAAGTCGGTCCAATCCGGTATGCTTTTAGTTTTTTCAGTATGAAGATATATTGAACTTATGTTTCAAAATAGACTTGATTTTGTCGATTTAAATTTGTCACACGTTAATTTTTTTTATCATATTATTATATTTTTTTTATTTTACCGTGCCGGATGGCACGGGTATACCGTAGTATATATATATAAACACTTGATTTGAGAGATTGGAAAATAAGTTGAAGTATGTGATGAGACACTCTCCAACTCGTGAAAAGAAAGATTCGGGCAATCAAACATTGTTACATTATGTTGCACACCTTGGTTATACAGAGTTGGTAAGACTGCTTACTTGAAAATGTGTATGTCGCATACCAAAGACGAGTCAAGGAATATAGCTCTTCACATAGCGGCTAGTCGAGACCTTGTATCATTAATGAAAGAACTTATATTATACTGTCCAGATTCGTGGGACCCTGCTGGTTATAAGGATCGAAACATTCTTCACATGGCAGTAGAACATCAACAGGAAAATGTGATTCAATATATCTTACAAGATTGTCAATTATTTGACAATGTGGTAAATCGAAGAGATTATGACTACAATACACATCTACATCTGTTATCTAATTCCAATAATTTTGTGCCCCAACTCATGAAGCATCCCATGGCTGAGAAGGGAGTGTCAAATTTTGATAAAAGAGGCCACCGTATTTCTTTCTTGACAAGATTAGAGTATTTTTAAAAAATTTAAAAATCAAATTGTGAAGTATTTTAGTAAAGAAAACTTTTGGGACGTTCTAAATTAAGAGTTTAGTTTATTTGTGTGGGACATTATTACTTACAAAAATTTCCCCATCGTGTACGCATTGTTTTGTACATAACACTTGATTTCTTCTTGATTCATTTGAGGATTAATTTTCTATAGATTTATCAAAAATCTACACTATTACGAAAGCCTATAGCATGTTAATAGTTATGACATTGAATTTTTATTTTCGGTTCCATAAGCATCATTTTTACCCAAAAAGCTAAATATTTAAGTGAACACTTTACCCACAACCCCTTGCATTGACTCGGCTAATCCCTTGCGGAAAAATGGTTAGCGACTGGCTACCAATATGTTTTTGATATGACTCGATATGAGGAGTTTTTAGTCGAACTTAAAATTGAACCCAGTAAACCACCACTAGAACACGTACTCTAAGTGGTTACGGTACAACTTTTCCTTTTTAATTTTTCCTCACTAGATCATTTGGAGCGATTAATTTTTTCCTCTCTAGCTTATATTAAATGACGTATGAGGATGGTGGATCTCGACTTAAAAGGCCCTCTTCAATGGCGGATGCTGCTGGATTTGATGTTGAGGGGGGCAAAAATATTAACTTTGTTGTACAATTTGTTAGAATATTATATATTAATATATAGAATTCCTTTTTCCCTTTATAGTTGTATTATTCTCTTTATAGGTGTATTATTCTCATAGATGTATTATTCCCTTTATATAGGGATCTTCTTCAATGAATGCAAACACACAAAATACATTACGAAAACCTCTCTCTCTCTCTAAATCAAGATGGTATCAGAGCGCTAGGTTGAAAATCCTCCCTTCTATTCTCTCAAATCCAACATCCCCGTTCAATTCTTCAAATCAATCAACACCAAAAACCCCTCTCTCTCCCCCTTTCTCAAACCCTCCTTCCAGATCTGTAAATTAGATCTACGAATCTTACAAAATAGTTATGTGTTTTAAAACACCAGATCCACGATTCTTACATAGCAGCGTCGCCATTCAAAGCACAAAAAACAAACCATCGAAGTTCGTTGACTTCGATCGTGTTCAGATCTTCTCCATCTCCTCCTTTGTGTTCTGCATTTCAAACTGCTGCCCTTCAAGATGCTTCTGATTTGCAGAAATTTCATTCTTCTCTTTTTCTATTCTCTGTCTTTCTAGTTTCATGGCTTCCATTTCTCTACGGGCTACTTCCCTCGAGTAATTAATATTCTCTGTTTTTCTATTCTCTGTCTTTTTCTTGGTATTTTCTCCCTCTCATTCAAACGGTCAAACAGTCAAACAGTCAACGGATTTTTTCCTTTGACCCGGTTTATTTCCAGAAGCATATTTTGACCGGTTTTTCAGTTTTTTGACCGGTTTTCTACAAAGTTAGACCGGTTCTTAGGGTTTTTGGTCGTCCTGATCTCAAATTTGGCCTCCGTTTTTTCGAATCTCACACCTATTTATTAGTACTAGTTATAACACTATACAATGGCTACCGATCCACCTACAATTATTTCATCATCAAGTCATAACTCATCCCCAATCATTGTTCAAGCTGAAAACTCTTCATTTAATATCGGGGTTACGTTAGATGAAACTAATTATGATCTATGGTCTCAACTTATGGAGATGCATATCGCGAAAAAACAAAAATTCTCGTTTATTCGCGATACGACACCAATTCCGAAAGTAGGTACCATTGAACATGAAGCGTGGAGTTCAGACAATTAAAGGGTAAAGAGATGGCTCTTAATGTCCATGAAACCGGATATCATGAAGCGATACATCAGGGTTCCTACAGCACGAGAAATTTGGAAGTCTCTATCTAAAGCATTCTATGATGGGGCTGATGAACTACAGGTCTTTACGTTGAATCAGAAGGCTTTTACAGCCAAACAAAGTGGTCGATCTCTCTCCAAATATTACGGAGAACTTAGGGAAATCTTCAGCGAATTGGATCATCGTGATAAAGTGGTTATGGAAAATCCGAATGACCTCAAATCATACAGAAAGTCAATCCAGCGTCTACGAGTTCACATTTTTTTGGCTGGATTAGATAACGAAAATGAACAAATTCGGGATGAAATCTTGCGAAAGGATCCGGTTCCGGAATTGGAAGAAACATATTCACTCATTCGTCGAGAGGATATCCGGCGAAGAATTATGAACAGTGACATGGCTTGTACCCGTGATCAAACTCGAAAAAACTCAAATTGGCAATCTCAAGCAACTTCATCTCGTGACTCGCAATCAAGAGACCGATGAGGTAGGTCTCAATATCCCCCCTGTTCGGTGTGTGGTCAAACCGGACACTCAAAAAAGGGATGCTATCAAGTAATCGGCTATCCAGACTGGTGGGATCATTCCCGGGATCGACGTTCAAGCCATAAGAATGAAAGTGATGGGAAGAAGGCCTCTGGATTGCTTGCCACTGCTCACACCACTGGTAAGACCTTAAATTCTGCCTCTGTTTTGAATAATACATGGATAATTGATTCTGGTGCTACAGATCATATGACATTCGATTCTCGACATGTTACCACTATTACACCCTCATCCACCAATTTTATTTCCACAGCTAATGGTGACCCAGTTCCTGTTATTGGAGAAGGGATAATTCCTTTATCTAATTCTATGAATCTAAACTCTGTTCTTATAGTTCCTTCACTGAATTATAATTTGGTTTCAGTACCTCAAATTACTAATGCCTTAAATTGTATCCGTTGTGTTTTGGCCTACTCATTGTGTTTTTAAGGATATTCAGACAAGACAAACGATTGGTTATGGGATTAAGCGGGGCAAATTGTACTACTTGGACCTTGAAGTGAAAGGCACGAATCAGTTACAACAGGCTCTACAGACTGGTACTATCCGAGAAAAGAAAGTTGAAGATGAAATCTGGTTATGGCACCGTCGTTTGGGTCATGCGTCGTTTGGCTACTTAAGAAAGTTATTTCCTACCTTGTTTAAGAATGTTGATCTTTCTACATTTAAGTGTGAAACATGTGAACTTGCCAAGAGTCATCGTACTTCTTTTTCATCATCGTTGAATAAATGCTCAGTTCCTTTTATGTTAATCCATTCAGATGTGTGGGGACCATCACCGAATAATTCTTTGAGCGGTTTTCGGTGGTTTGTCACTTTTATTGATGATTGCACTCGAATGACATGGATTTGTCCTATGAAATCTAAGAGTGAAGTCAGTTCTTTATTTCAACGATTTCATAAACAGATCAGCACCCAATATAATGCTACTATTCAAGTCGTTCGAAGTGATAATGGAGGCGAATATATGGCTACATCTTTACAGGATTTCTTTCAAAGTCATGGGATTATCCATCAAACTACCTGCCCATATACGCCACAACAAAATGGGGTTGCAAAAAGGAAGAATCGGCATTTGTTAGAAATCGTCCGGGCCTCATTACTTGGGGCGAATGTTCCGGTATCTTACTGGGGTGAAGTTCTTTCATCAGCCGCATATTTGATCAATCGTGTTCCATCAGTAATTCTTGATTTTCAAACGCCATTTGATGTACTCCATAAAGCAGTATTGACTTTTCACGAATCCAACTTACCTCCGCGAATCTTTGGTTGCGTGGCATTTGTTCTCTTACCTAAAGAACAACGGAATAAGCTCGAATCTCGTGCAGTCAAGTGTATATTTGTGGGCTATGCGTCTAATCAAAAAGGGTATCGATGTTATCATCCTCCCTCACAGAAGATGTATGTGACTAAGGATGTCGTATTTCATGAAGGAGAGATGTATTTTCAGAAGACTGAACTTCAGGGGGAGCATTATAGTGAAGTTCAAACTCTTGATTGTAGCAACAACGACCAAGTCGAGATCTCACCACAAGTTTCAGTAATGCCAAGCTCGTCGAGTCCAAGTTCTGCACAACCGAGTTCGCCACAACCGTCAGAACCAAGTTCACTAAGTCCAAACTTATAATTGCCCCCGTCTGATCCAAATGACCAATCATCTCTCTACGACACGTCTATGTCTGAATATCAGGTACATTCTCCTGAACCTTTTAAAAGGCAACTCCCTCCCCGAAACAATAGAGGTATCCCAAAACCGACATATGAACCCGATCTCACCAGCAAAGCCAAATACCCTATGAGTAATCATGTATCTTATGATAAGTTGTCTGAATCGAATAAGTCATTTGTATGTCAATTATCCTCTGTATCTATTCCTAACAGTGTGCAGGAAGCCTTTAATGATCCAACATGGAAAGCAGCTATGAATGAGGAGATGAGATCCTTGAAAAAGAATGACACATGGGAAATAGTTGAATTACCACCAGAAAAAAGGCGGGTCGGTTGCAAATGGGTGTATACGGTCAAATATAAGGCAGATGGAACCATTAAAAGATATAAAGCGAGACTGGTAGCAAAAGGTTACACCCAGACTCAAGGAATCGATTATCTAGAGACCTTCGCACCGGTGGCAAAAATCAATACAGTACGTGTCTTGCTCTCGTTAGCTACAAATATGGATTGGCCACTTCAACAATTTGACGTAAATAATGCCTTTTTACATGGGGATTTGGAAGAAGAAGTATATATGGAATTTTCGCCAGGTTACGAAATCCCTGTAGAACAGAGAAATAAGGTATGTAAATTAAAAAAATCTCTGTATGGTTTGAAACAATCTCCCAGAGCTTGGTTTGGAAGATTCACTGGGTCGATGAGGAAATTTGGTTACAAACAGAGCAATTCTGATCATACATTATTTTTGAAAAGGTGCAATGAGAAGATCATAGCACTTATAGTTTATGTTGATGATATGGTAGTTACCGAAAATGACTCACCAGAACGAGAAGCTCTAAAGGAATATCTATCTCGGGAATTCGAGATGAAAGATCTCGGCGAATTGAAGTATTTCTTGGGAATTGAAGTGTCTAGATCTTCAAAAGGCGTATTTCTATCTCAGAGGAAGTATGCAATGGATTTGCTATGTGAAACCGGAATGTCTGCTTTTCAGCCATCAGAAACACCCATGGAAGAAGGTTTGAAATTGGAAATCGAAGCTGATCAAGTACCCGTCAATAAAGAGCGCTATCAGAGATTGGTAGGAAGGTTAATGTACTTAGCACATACCAGACCTGACATTTCTTATGCATTAAGTATAGTGAGTCAATTCATGCATAATCCTGGAGAGAAACATATGAAAGCTGTTATGAAAATCATTAGCTATCTAAAAGCATCTCCGGGAAAAGGAATTTTGTTTACGAAGAATAGTGATATCTCAAAGGTTGAAGGATACACTGATGCTGATTGGGCGGGAAATTTAAGTGATAGAAGATCTACATCAGGATACTTTACGTTTGTTGGTGGGAATCTCGTTACCTGGAGAAGCAATAAACAAAATGTCGTGTCTCGATCAAGTGCTGAGGCTGAATATCGAGGAATGGCAATGGGAGTCCAAGAGTTATTATGGCTAAAACTTTTATTGACTGATTTGGGTTATCCACTGAGAGAAGCTATGATCTTATATTGTGATAATAAAGCAGCATGCGATATTGCCCAAAATCCGATTCAACATGATAGAACAAAACATGTGGAAGTGGACAGATTCTTCATTAAAGAGAAATTGGAAGAGAACATAATTGCTGTACCTCATATACGTTCAGAAAATCAGCTGGCTGATGTTCTCACCAAAGCTGTTTCAAATAGAATATTTTTCAAATTGATCAGCAAGTTGGGCATGTCTGATATTTATGCACCAACTTGAGGGGGAGTGTTAGAATATTATATATTAATATATAGAATTCCTTTTTCCCTTTATAGTTGTATTATTTTCTTTATAGGTGTATTATTCCCATAGATGTATTATTCCCTTTATATAGGGATCTTCTTCAATGAATGCAAACACACAAAATACATTACGAAAACCCCTCTCTCTCTCTAAATCAAGACAATTATATGCCCTCTCATTTGATATTCTATAACCTCTATTCAAAATATTTTTATAAATATCACAATACATCAACTGAAAGTGCTGAAACACCAAATCAATAAATGTGAGTAGAAACACAAAATTAATTTTTCTTCTCAAAACTATTAATAAAAGTAAGCACTTTACAAATTAAGCCGGACAAGTGCCCGCGTTACGCTCAAAGTAGCCCCGCCACTGGCCCTGTTACAATGAAAGCAGATGCTTTGCGTCTAATTAATAAAAATACCAAAAAGCTTTGAAATAAAGTATAAAAAGAAAACAAAAGGCTGTGTCCTTAATTTAACCTTTAAGAATTATATAATAGGTATACATCAAGCAAAGGTTTATATTCGCTCTTTGTTAAAGTGATACAAGCTATTAGTTAAAGCAAAAAAATAAAATAAAAAATTAAAGTCGTTTGATAACAACATGGAAAATTATAGTAAAAATTTATTTTTGTGAAAAGTTGGAAAATAAATTTGTGGATATAGTGAAATGTTATCTTACCTTGTGTTTGGATAAAGTAATTCTAAAATTTATAAAAATTGTAAATGATAGAACTTAAAATTCCATCATTTAAAATTCCTTCGATTGCAATTTCAATTCTCATGTTTGGATGTCTTGTATGTATAATTCTAAAATTGAAATGAATTACAATATCACTTGTTTTAAGTCGAAATTTGGAGAATGACGCTTTATACCACGAAATTTCAAATTGAAATTTTAAAAGCCAAAAGATAGAAAATTACCAAGTGTAAAATTTCAATTTCTCCATTAATTTTACCAAACGATGGATTTCATTTTTCCGCGCTCCAAATTCGAACTTTTGCTCAAATTCCATTTTTTTTCCTATCCAAACACAAGGTAAGATTTGTTTGATAACAACATGGAAAATGAAGAGAAAAACAATACTTGATTTGTGTGAAAAGTTGAAAAATAAGTTGCGGCATGTTATAGGATGATCTCTATCGCGTGCTCATTTTTTTGAGTAGATATCCAATATCCTTCGTTATGAATTGTGGAAAAAATTTCTTCCTCAACCCCCCGAAAGAAAAATTCATGGAAAAATTCAAAAAGTAAAAAGATTTCTCAACACGTGATTCAACTTATTTTCTAACTTCTAACAATAATTAATTAACTACTTTTCTTATTATTTTTTTATGTTGTTATCAAACGGCTCCTTACCTATTGATTTTTTCCATGAGAAAAAAAAACTTTAGTTGGAGAAGAATAAATTTTTTTCACAAAAAATAAATAAGAACGTGGGACGTCAAAGCTTTAACACGGAGATATTGTAGGTCATGTGTGTAGCTAACGGCAAGCCGAGATTGTTTGTGTAACCCTAACTTGACGAGCGGACATCAACGCTTAATTTAACGGGGGAGGTTGCATTGTAACAACTCAAATATTCCACATTAATTGTGTTGCATGTGGGGAAGTCCTTGGAGCTAAGATTGTTTGGGTGACCCGGCTTGACAACGGGACATCAAGGCTTTAACGGGAGAGGTTGTGACGATTCAAATATTCCATATTAGTAGTGTTATGGGGAGATTTTTGGTCTATATGTGGGTACAATTAATCTAAATAGCAACTTGGCTAGTCACTGTTATGGGGAGATCTTTGGAGCCGAGATTGTTTGTGTGACCTTGGCCTGAAGATCGAGGGGACGTCAAGGTTTTAACGGGGAAGGTTGTTATGACTCAAATATCTCACATCGGCAATGCTATAAGGATATAAATATATATATCGTTAATATATATTTGGGTACAATGAATTTAATTAACAACTTGGCTACCCATTTTTTTTGTGACTTGCGACAAAACTACCCTTTAGTAACGGGGGACATAGCCCCACCCAAGGTTCAAATTGGCCCAACATTTTAAATCGAGAAATTTTTTTTTTGAGGTAAGTCTCTTAATGGTCCCCCCAACAGTATCCAAATACATATGAAAGCCACTGACTTAATTATTTGTTTATAAATATACGTAGGCCGTTCAAACCCCGAAACTCGAGTATTATTCTAACAATACTAATATTCTAGTAAGCCTTCTCCAGTCATTTGTTTGTGAATATCACTCTATCCTGTGTAAAATTTACATAATACATTGTGTATATTTGGTTGGCACCAATTTTATATCCACATAGACCCTACAAAAAAAGTCTCCATAATGATTGATTGTATATACTTTGCTATATATGGAATATATCATATTGTTGAAAAAAGTACATGTGCCCCCTCAAAATTATTTTCTCGTTTTGTCCTTGTGGGTGAGAACTCGGGTCACTCCGGTCTCCGGGTTGTTACATATGATATATATCAAAGCACAATTTAGCTAGCTATGTTGGGTGAGAATGCGGATGATTACATATGGTACCAGAGAGGAACTATATAGGACCACTGACACGTGAAGTGTGGATATATATTGTGGACAAT
Organism: Lonicera japonica; assembly: GCA_021464415.1. NCBI lineage: Eukaryota > Viridiplantae > Streptophyta > Magnoliopsida > Dipsacales > Caprifoliaceae > Lonicera > Lonicera japonica. Next base: position 54,494,412 of record CM038465.1, read on the forward strand.
TTACAATTTAGTCTATCTATTTTTGCAGAGAACCCCCATGGTTACAGTATTTGCAATTTGATATATCAAACGCAGCCTCAATTTAAACAATTTGTGTAGCCTTTGATTATCATATGATATGTATATACCATATTAGTTAATTTGATGGATCCTAGGTTGCATAGTGCTGCTACCACTGGCACTAACGAACAGACTTTGGGATGATAGTCTTTTGATTAAGAAAAATGTTTTTGTTTGGTATCATGGGTGTTTTAACATTATTCAGTTTTGAGGTGCTAATTTGAATTTTTTTTTTTTTTTGTTTTTTTTAATAAAAATCGTAAGGGACTTAGTGGTAAGTTAAGTATTTAGTTTTCTAATGAGCGAGAGAGTTCACATTTCGTTACAATAATTTTTTTCAACACGACAAGCTGAAGGGAAAGAACTTAGCACCCGTGACCTGCGCTTTATGAGTATATATTTGTCCACCATTCAATTTATTTATTTTTTGGAAAAGTTTTCATGAGTTGCAATGAAAAGTTTTGTTGAAAAATTATTAAATTTTACAACACCCAGGGGCGTCTTTGGTACCGATTGAATGTTAACACACATTTCATTTAATTTTATTTTTTTTTGTTAAAAATAGAAACCTTTGATATAGTAAAAATAAATTTGTAATAGTCAATGTCTGTGATAAATCGTCATGATCAAATCCTGACGAATAAGAGTTCACAGTTTAATGACCGCATTATTAAAGTTTTAATCTCGTGAACGGAAATTGGCCGAGATGCACAAAAAGTAGTCCGGATATTAAGGGGGTTAACCCTCGAACCAATTCCAAAAAATATAAAAAAAATTAATCCTTGACAAATGGTAGCTTTGCATTCTGGCCGAAAAAAAATACTATTTGTTCAATGTTAGACTATATTTGATAATTATATGAAAAATGATAGCAAAAACAATTAATTTGTACGACAAGTTTGAAAATAAGTTGATGGAATTAGTGAAATGTTTGGTTACTTGTAGGCCTTTTCCTTTGAAAAAACTTCTTTAATTTGGGTGCTGAAGAAGAGAAATTTCCCATCATATATAGATAAGAAGAATGGAAAACATTTACTCATAAAAATAAGCATGAGATGAATGGCAATATAGCATGCATCTCAACATATCCCTCACTTGTTTTCCAACTCTTTCAAACTAATTATGTTTTAATGATCATTTTCCATCTCATTATCAAACAAAGTCTTACTTTCTCTCCCTTTCCCATGATTTTTTTTTCTTTGGGTTGATGAGAATAAAAAAATTTCCATAAAAAAAATAAAGAATGATGAAGGACATCTACTCATAAAGAGTAGAAATCTTCTCATCTCACCCCATCATTCAACTTATTTTACATATATACCAATTATTTTTGCTACAATTTTCCATCTCGTTATTAAACTGCTGGAGTCTTAAAGCCTATTTGATATAGCAAAATGAAAAATGATAAGAACAATAATTGATTTGTTTGAGAAGATGGGAAAAAATTGATTGACGTGGTAAGATGATCTCCACTTTGTATGAGTAACCGTCCTCCGTCCTTTATTTTTTTGTAAAAAAAAAAATTTTCTTCCTCGCCAGCTAAAGAAAACATTAAAAAAGTAAAAGAACATCTTAACACATCTCTCAATTTATTTTCCAACCTCTTATATAAATAAATTATTTTTTCATAAATTTTTCCATTTAGCCTCGCAAAAAACAATAAAAATAAAATAAAATAAAAAAAGAATCAAGTCTATAAGCTCTTATTTTAACACTCATGTATAAGATTCCTGGAATGCCCCCATATATGCAGCAATTTAGCATATATTCTTGGTTATCCAATATTAGAACAACAAAGAGGTTTGGAACAAAGTACTAAAGAAGCAAATAGAAAAAGTGATACTTAGTTTAACCTTTGAAGAATTATATATAACAGCTTCACACGCAAAGATTGAGATTCGGCTCTATAAGAACAGAGGGATGTATGTAGCTAGCAAATTGATAATATTATAAAATAAAGCAAAGACATTAAGAATTAATATGTTTAATTAGTCTATATATTTTCTGTGATATCATATCACATATACACATATATATATATTAATTTGATGGATCCTGGGTTGTATAGTGCTGCCTCTACCGGCACTAATCTAGACTTGTTCACTCAATTAAAGGACAAACTTGGGGGTGAGAGAACAGGAAGTGGATACACAGTCCTTCACGTAGCGTCTCACTTTGGCCAACTTGAAGCTGTGAATCACATCCTCTCTCTTAACCAAACACTATTACTAACACGCAGCGACAAAACTTTTGAGTCCGCGCTTCACCTGGCCGCGAGGGGCGGACACTTGTCTGTACTGCATGCGCTCATTGACTGCGCGAAAGAACTGCCGCCTAGAGAGGAACGTAGAGGAAACCTGACCATACTGAAAGAGGCCAAGGAAGAGATGTTGAGGTTTTTCAATGATATAGATCACTATACGGCATTACACGAGGCCGTACGATATCATCACGTTGACATTGTTAAAATGTTAATCAAAGAAGATCCAGACTACTCATATCATCCGGTGAGTTCAATCGAAATGGATAACTTCTATGGTCAGTTCCGCTTCAAACCGGTTGTTAATTTGATCAGGGAGTGTGATGAGACTCCACTTTACTTAGCTGCCAGAAATGGGTTTTATGAGTTGGTGGATGTGATAGTGAAAAATTGCAAGTCACCAGCTTTCGATGGTCCAAATGGTAAAACAGCCCTGCACGGGGCCGTGATTTCCAATAACAAAGGTAGATATTTGCTCCTTAATTTATTACTATGCAGTTAAACAACACCCTCCGTCTGAAAAATGAGCCAAATTAAACTTCATTAATAACCTCAGACATATAACTAAGGGGAAAAATGTAAGTACAATTTTAAATTATTTATTAATTGTGGTACTTTTAGTCCCCGCAAATAATTGTTGACATGAACCAAGTCTGTTGGCCCAGTGGTATAAAGTTGCCACTAGGGGTCAATTCGCAACGTTGTCAAAATAATACTTGACCAGCAGTAGCCACGTACTGCGAGATTAGTCGAGGTGTAACATACATTAAAAGGTGTAATTTTATTTTTTTTATTTCTTGTCTTAAACAAAAACACTACAAAAAACTTAAAGCAGTTATTATATATATGTGTCTTAAATACAAAATAAAACAAAAGGTAGAACATAGACTTAGCTCCTAATTGTGCAACTTAACCACCTGGTCAAATTTGATCCCATTGTCTCAAAAAGATTTGGAAACACAATTTATGTGTTAATAATTTTTAGATATAATATTTGCCACGCATCAATGTACCACGTTCACATGTTCTATTATATTATGTTGGTGAGCCTTTTTACTACGTACAAGAGAAATAATTTTTGGGGCAATTAAAAAAATGGCTTATTAGAGAAAGATTTTCACACTAAAGTCAATGAATAATTTTTTTTTTAAATAAAGGACATATTTTTTATTTTATTGATAATATGACATGTGTCTTTTTTTTTCATTATAAAATCACATTCCAACCCTTAAAATAAACTAAAAAATACCAATATGCATTAAAATGTGGATTGCAATATGAACTTTACAGTTTATATTTCACTGCAATATGCACTTTGCAGTCCATATTTTACTGCAATATGAACTTTACAGTCCATATTTGCACATATTTTACTGCAATATGAACTTTGCAGTCCATATTTTATTGCAATATGAACTTTGTAGTCCATATTTTTGGTGGAAAGTTCATATTGCAGTCCATATTTTACTGCAATGTGAACTTTACAGTCTATATTTCTAGTGCAAAGTTCATATTGCAGTCCATATTTCACTGCAATATTCATATTTTTTGTGCAAATTTCATAAAGAGGGGGTAATTTAGGTAATATATAACATGCTTTTATTAATTAAATGATATTTAAATTTATTCAAATACATTCATTTAAAATATAAAACAAAATAGGCCTCTTACACTAATTACTAATTAAAAATAGGCCCTTTATTTAAAAAAATATTATTCATTGAATTTTTGGTAAAAATCAATGTATAATAAGCCCTTCTACCTAATTTCTAGATAATTTTTTTTAGCCTAAGGATATTGTTTGACTTGGTATATGTTAGAGGGAATAAATCCAGTCACCGTTGCAAAATGTTCTTTTTTATCCACCTCAATAAGGACGTGCATATATATATATATATATATATGTATTTTTCATCTCTATTGTATCATAAATTAGTTTCTCCATCTACGCTTAGCTTCAATCCACAAAAAATCCATTTCCGTTTTTTTCTATGGTCGATTATTTGGTGTATCTGTGTGTCGCCATTTTTGCGCCGTATTTCACCTCCCTTATGCGGCCACCATTTTTTTATCCACCTCACTCTTGTTCTTCCACCTGCATAGACACATCCACCTCTATATACACACACATACCTTATGTGTGTTTACACCACAGAGGAGGATTGTGGAGCAGGACGGAAATAAACAACCTAAAAGCAGTTAGAATTAATGGGACACGTGATAGTTTCTGAGCAAGTCCACTAAGTACTCGAGTGGATATCCAAGAATCCCAAACCACACTTCAAATATTCTAACACATTAGTAGTCGGTGTCATTTATCTTCAATTTCGTTGTCATTTCGTTTGGAAGGAAGTATTTTGTTATCAATACTTTCTTAAGTGAATACAAGCAATTTTACTTTTTCATCTGCATTATTTAATTAGGTGAAATCCACTCTAGTTAAATTATAATTAATCTCTAACACTGCTCTTAATTGAAGCATCCAACGAAACACAAAATATTGATTTTTTTTTGTAGAGGGACCCAAAATGATTGACCTCAAATAATTAAATAGGTTGGGCTGCCGCATAAGAACATGTGGGACTAGATACATATATGATTTATTAGCGTTATAGTTGTCTTGTACAGTTATAATCATAAGCAAATTGTAAATTGGGATTCAAAGCTATTGGAGCACAATGGATCAATTTTACATAACTTTGAATCTCAATTTGGTATCATAGCCTATTTTTTTTTTCATGTCTTCATCAACCATTTCCTCTTCCATTTCTTCCTCACCTGAACTCTCTTCCCTTACCAACCATGCTACTTATCTCTCTCCTCACTAAATCATGCATGCCCACCAATTTATTTCTCTCAAGCTCACATCCACCAGCTATTTATTTTGGAAAACTCAGATTGTCCCTTTTCTACGTGTGCAATGCTTGATGGGTTTCGTTGATCGTACTTTGCCGTTTCCCACCACCACCATCTTGGCGGCATCATTTCCTTCCACTCCAACACCACCTCCTTCCACTCCCACACCGTCTCTTGCTCCCCTGATACCAAAACCACCTCCTTCCACTCCCACACGGCCGTCTCTTGCTCCCCTGATACCAAATTGAGATTCAAAGTTATGTAAAACTGATTAGGGGTGTTTTTTTATACCATTATTAGCTTATCAATCCGTACCATACCGTATCAATACTAAAGTGTACCGAATTTTAGTAATGGTACAGTATTGATCGGTATTTGTACTGTACCGAAATAGTATGGTACGGTAATGGTACTAAAAATCAATACCGATGATATACTGTACCGTACCATACCAATTGTACCATTAATAACAAATAATATTTTGTTTAGATTTTAATACAAAATACCAAAATAATACTAATATAGCACAACATTTACCAATAACATTTAGATCAAGAGTCTAGATTTGAGTTAATCAAGGTATCACTTTTGCACTATCTCACTCACAAACACGCCGCCCCTCTCTTTGTCTTCTACAACTTTTATTATATTTTTCTCTGTAGATTTGAAACCGCCACATACTTATGCGGCACAGCCACCCCACCACCATCATACACTATATCTAATTTTAATCACTTCATCTACCTCCGCCTTTTCCAATTCTATCGGACCTATTTCAATCCGTTTGATGTTAATTTCTCATCTCTCTCTCTATCTCTTTCATATTTTCTCTTTCACTCATCATACATTCATATATATCAACTGTTTGCCATATTTCTTATTATTCACTTATATTTCTCTCTTTCTTTTTATTCTTTTTTGTTTTTGCTATACCTTGTACACACATGATGATGAATTAGCAATTTAAATAACATGTACACCTATCATTCGGCTTTCTTTAATCAATCAAAGGCTAATCCTATTAAACTTTAAATATCAAATATTTATCTTCATTTTTTTAATCGTATTAGACTTCAATCATTCGGCTTCCAATTATTTAATAGATGCGTACGTGTTTTTAGAACAATTAATTGCAAAAACTTAATTAAAGGCAAGTAAAAATAACTTAATTGTTTTGTTTTAGCAAAAAATGCTTACTTTTAATCATCCACTTTTAATTTATTTTTTCGGGATAATTTTTTTGGTAATGTATCGAATCACACTATACCATACCAATATTTCGGTATACCGAACTTTGGTATACCGAAAATTTGGTATGGCAATGGTAATGAATTTTGGCGTACCAAATGTTCGATACGATACATGGTACACTCGGTATGGTATAGTATTGTACCAAAGTCGCCCCTAAAACTGATCCACTGTGCTCCATTATTGTATTACCAAGTCCATATAAAAAGAGGCATATCTGCCATGTAAAGGAACCCTAGCTAGGATGCCACCGTGGACGTAAACACATTGTCAAACCAGCACCTTATATCTTGGTGTTATGTGATTGCTGTCTTTATTTTCTTTACTGCTTCCACAAATTTATTCCTATCTATCATTCATATCATCATGTACGAATTACACCACTTCCTTTCTGGTTCTAAAAAAAATAAATTAATTTTTTTTCAAAACTTTCTAATCCTTGACTGACACGCCTTAAATTTTGTTACAATATTAATTAAATTAGCCTAAGTATACAAAACATGCCAAACAATATGTATTAATGTATATACACATGTGAAAGCACTTGGTAAAAGCCTTATTTTTTTGTAAAATTAAGTAATTTACACAACTAAATGGGCCTTCGTTACATTATTTTCTTTTAACAGAATGTGTGCGGATACTATTGAGTTGGAAGCCAAATCTTCGTAAATGGGAAGATTCATACAAACAGCCACCGTTGCATTATGTTGCATACCTTGGTCATGCGGAGTTGGTAAGACTGCTTGTACTTGAAAATGAGTATGTCGCGTACCAAAGAGACGGTTCACGAAATACAGCTCTTCACATTGCAGCTAGTCGAGGCCATGTATCGGTAATGAAAGAACTTATATTATGCTGTCCCGATTCGTGGGACATGCTGGGTTATAAGGGTCGAAACATTCTTCACATGGCAGTAGAACATCAACAGGAAAATGTGATTCAATATATCTTACAAGATTGTCGAATAATTGACAATCTTGTAAATCGAAAAGATTATGACCACAATACACCTCTACATCTGCTATCTAATTCCAATTTCTTTGTGCCCCAACTCATAAAGCATCCCATGGCTGACAAGGGAGTGTTAAATTTGGGTAAAATGACGCCATTGGACTTGGTAACTTACAATGTCAACGACGCGTCTACACGAATAAAGGTACGTACGTATTTCTTCAAATTAAATTAGTGTGAGTATAACAAATACCAAACAAGCCTAAACCCAATATTAAAAATCCACTGATTCTCATCCCAGATGATGCATGAATCTAATCTAAAAACCGAACAAGCTAATGCCTATTTCTTTCTATTAATATAAAAATGGAACGTTCTTAGAATGCAATCCCTTATTTCTTTTAAAAGACGCAGTCTCGATTTGGATTCACAGTATATATCATATATCTGCAGCTTATAGTACAATATCTCATGATACGTATATTCTACGACCACTATTTATGAAATTGAATCCTCACCGAAGACAGTATCTAAGGCCATCTCCAATGCTAATTTCTATTTTTTCATTTCTATCATGTGTCGTCATTTTAGAATACTTCTATATGTAGTTGGCAAGTTTTTTATATGTGTAGAAAAACATGGAAAAAATGGTCTCCAATGGTGCTTCATTTCTTTTTTACTTGGCATTTATTTATGAAGAGAGAGAATTAGTGGATTTCATAATATCCAATGAAAATGTGCCAAGTCATATAAGGAATTTATATCACCTTTTTTACACGTAGAAATAGTGATTCAATGTATCTTACTTGGCATTTATTTATGAAGAGAGAGAATTAGTAGATTTCATAATATCTAATGAAAATGTGCCAAGTCATATAAGGAATTTATATCACCTTTTTTTACACGTAGAATTTATATCAACAGGAAAATGTGATTCAATATATCTTACAAGATTGTCAAATAATTGACAATCTTGTAAATCGAAAAGATTATGACCACAATACACCTCTACATCTGCTATCTAATTCCAATTTCTTTGTGCCCCAACTCATAAAGCATCCCATGGCTGACAAGGGAGTCTTAAATTTGGGTAAAATGACGCCATTGGACTTGGTAACTTACAATGTCAACGACGCGTCTACACAAATAAAGGTACGTACGTATTTCTTCAAATTAAATTAGTGTGAGTATAACAAATACCAAACAAGCCTAAACCCAATATTAAAAATCCACTGATTCTCATCCCAGATGATGCATGAATCTAATCTGAAAAACGAATGAGCTAATGCCTATTTCTTTCTATCAATATAAAAATGGAACGTTCTTAGAATGCAATCCCTTATTTCTTTTAAAAGACGCAGTCTCGATTTGGATTCACAGTATATATCATATATCTGCAGCTTATAGTACAATATATCATGATACGTATATACTACGACCACTATTTATGAAATTGAATCCTCACCGTATCTAAGGCCATCTCCAATACTAATTTCTATTTTTTCATTTCTATCATGTGTCGTCATTTTGGAATACTTCTATATGTAGTTGGCAAGTTTTTTATGTGTGTAGAAAAACATGGAAAAAATGGTCTCCAATGGTGCTTCATTTCTTTTTTACTTGGCATTTATTTATGAAGAGAGAGAATTAGTGGATTTCATAATATCCAATGAAAATGTGCCAAGTCATATAAGGAATTTATATCACATTTTTTACACGTGAAAATAGTGATAGAAATTCATAATATGACTCACCTTCTACCTCACATACAATTGGTTATAGAAAATCTCATTAGAGCATATTTTTTCTATTTCTCATTTATATTATAGAAATTTGTATAGATGGTAATGACCATTGGAGATGGCCTAATGCATTTGTCTCCTAGTATATCTACACTTTTTAGATACTGTACAGTAACATTTGACCATAAACCGCATTATTATTTAAAAAAAAAAAATATGAGAACCCGCATTTTTAAAATTGTCATTTCAAGGACCGGATCCTAGAATTCACATATAAAACTTCCTAAAGTTGCATATAAAACTGTGGGAGCATCCACCAATATAAGAGGATAATTAATGGTTAAGTTTCATGTAAATGACATTATGAAGTGGCCGGTATATATAATGGATCTTGTGATTTATTTTATTTTCGTCTTTTAGTGTGTTGATTGAAAACTTAAAATTATGTAAAATTATAATAATATATTTCTCAATGGTTCATATATATTACTATTTTACTCTGGTGAAATTGTGGTGGCTTTATAATTTTGAATTTAATTACTTTTTTTTAATTTGTAATATGAATTTGTTTTTCTTTAATTATATTTTAAATGTGGAAATATTTGTTTAGTATAGTTCATATACCTGTTTTTGTGTCTTTATATAACTTTGCTAAAGAGTTTTATTTTTTTGATAGACTAAAGAGTTTAAAGCGATTACAATCGTCGAGGAAGAAATTAAGAAACAAATGGCAAAAATATATACTTACATATTTATTTTATGGTGTTGTTAGGAGCATGATTAAAATCATCCCTGACAAGTTTTTATACTTAATTTGACCCCAATTCATAATAGTCTCATTATTTATGTCATCTAATAATTCATTCATATATATGTATATAATCATGTTATCATGCATCCATTGATCTTTTATTCAATTATAGAATTTGTGACAAACTAAAATTCCGTTGCTATGTAAAGTGTAAATGTCGATAGAAAAATTCATTGTAATTTGAATAATTCTATTAACACTCCAAATTAATACCGTAATACTCCAAAAATTACCCTTAGTGACACATTATATGCATTTTGTCTAACACATTTAAAATATTAAGGACACTTTTTATAGTACTAAAAAGTTAGTCATATTGATGTTTTTCAATTTATCCCAATAACTTTGTAATACTATTATTATTATTATTATTATTATTAGCCTACATTGGGTCCCTCAATAGTTTCTTGGACAAAATATTAACCCTTTAAAATTCAAAATATTGTAACGCGATGAATTTTGGTTCAGAACTCCCTTTTTCGTTTTTAATGTTTTTTTTTTCCCTTTAAACTTTAACCACTACTTATTTTAAAAAATGACTATATATGATTTTTGCAAAAAACTTCAGACAAAAATTGCAGAGGAATTGAAGGGTGTTGGTGCTACTTCTGGCTTCCCACGTGAGATCAGCATAAACCTGCAGGAAATGGAAGAAACAGAAAACAAAGAAATAAATGATCGGGAAGATAAGAGAATACAAGAATTATTGAAAAGGGCACAAACACACATGGTAGTAACCACACTGATAGCAACAATAACCTTTGCAGCAGGGTTCACCATGCCCGGTGGCTATAATCAAAGTGGTGACTCACACGAAGGAATGTCTGTCCTTGCAAAATCCCCTGCTTTCCAGGCATTTATCGTATCCGATGTTATAGCCCTCTTACTCTCCACTACTGCCATACTTATGTACTTCCTTGCATCAGTTCATCTATCCCCAGTAATTGTCCGCCAGTATTTAATAGCCGCACTCTTTCTCAATCTGTTTGCCATGTTAGCGATGACGGTTGCATTTGTTATGGGGATATATTCAGTGTTAGCAAATGCACCAGCCCTTGCAATTTTCGTATGTGTCACTGGGTCTTGCTTCTTCCTTTTCTACATTGTTGTTGTAGTCACACGTGCATTTACTTTTGCATTTTTTCAATAAAAATAAAAATTATTATTATTTTATTAAATATTTATGAGTTACGTACCCAATTTAATAATTGTCATTATATATATTAGATATAAATAAAGGATTTATATAGCTTTATTATTTTCATAATTACTAGAGTTATATAGATTTATTATATTATAATTATAATTATTTGATTTAATTTCTTTATTAATTATTTGTTTAACTCCTCTATAATTTTACCTATATAAAGGAGTGAAAATAATTCTATTGACTGATCTAAAAATATATGTATACATTTATCTTCTCTCAACAAATCTCCATTGATATATATATATATATATATATTTCAGTTTAGACAATGTGATTGGACTGGTTCAACCCATCTTCCTGTGGTTGTGCATATGAAAAAAACAAAACTATGAGTCTTATAGGTTTTATCTTGAAAGCGTTATTGATTAACCATCATTTCTTTATTTATATTATTTTCTATAAAAGATTTGCTAAATATTTCACGTATCTGTGTTATTAATTTTAAATAAATTTATGAGATTATTTTTTATAAAATAATATACAAATCAAAGACATATTTTTCAACAAGTTTGTTATGCAAGGCGTTGGAGTCTTGGAGATAAGGGCGGAGATGTTCATTAGTCCACCCGGAGATAACCATGTACCTGGCCGGCCTTGTGTTAACACCTTATCTCTCCTTTAGCAACTGCCAAATCATGCAACTTATCTTATTATTATTATTTGAAATTTTTAATGCTGATCTAAGTGCTGGGTAAAAAGAAAAATATTATTATTATTATTATTATTATTATTATTATTATTATTAGAGTTTTTACTATATATATAAATATTCAAAGTGCTTATTAGAGAAAATTGTTTGTAAAGAGAGTGTGGTTTAAATTTTTTGACTAAATTTTATAAAAATAATTTATTTTTTTAAATTTTATGAAAAAAAATCATTCGCTTTAAGTCTTTGAATTAAACATCATCTGACAAAATTTGTCTGAAAAGGGTAATAGGGGGATCTAAGTCCCTACAAGTCATCCCCCTCTCATCCCCCTCATTAACACCCTTGTTAAGTCTTTTCTTTTGTCCAAAACTCAACAAATCCCCTTCTCTATTATCTCTCCACGATTACCTAGATTAAGAAAGAGAAAGCCATTATGATTCTCAATCCACGGAAAAGGAAAAAGAAAAAGAAAAATATATTTTTTATATCCCTAGTCATAGTGCTTGCATGTGACTTTGATGACTCCAATATTACCTAGATTGAGAAAGAGAAAGCGATATCATTCTCAATCTGTGAAAAGAGGAAAAAGAAGGTACTTTTTTTATTACTAGTAATAGTGTAGATATATTGCATGTGATTGTGATGACTTATAAATATACAAAATTAAATTAACAATAATTACACATAAATAAATAAACAATTGTAATTTCAATTGTAAATACTAATTAATATTTATTTTCTAAGAGGCACTAACTTGTAATAGAAAACAATTTCATATGAATATTATGTTTTGAAGAATCAAGATAATAAAATTAGGATAAATATTAATCCCCCCAAGGAGTTAATACTCCTTGTTTTCTATCTTTCTTTAATTTAATTAAAAAAACAGTGCTAAAGCACTACATCCTTTTGCCAAAATAAATTATTTATTGGGTAATTATATATACTTGATGCTTTTCATGTAATATATTTCTCTAGAATGGGTCAAGACTACTTTGACAAGAGTACCCTCTAGCTATTATTAAATTTATTACATATATAGAACAAATTATGGTACGGGAACTTCGAATCCCATGCAAAAATTAACTTTTTCTGCAAAGGAATATGTAAACCTCTATAAATTGTTTTTGTTGGAAAAAGTTACTCCCGAGAAAAATAGTACAATTGTTAAAGCAAATGGTTCAACTTTATCAAGCATTGTTATTATTTACATCAATAAATCTAGCATTGATTTATAAAAGACGGCATGACATCACACCCTTTTTTTTCCTTCCCAAATGGATTTTGTTTACTTCACTAATTTTTAAATTTTGTTGATCTAGCTGGGTTCTTCTTAGTTTATCTTGATTTTAAAGCATTGATGTTAGACAGGTCTTTGATAATTTGGTAGGCGTTTAGATTGTTTTCATCGAAAAAAAAAAAGGTTACTCCCGATGAAAAAAGTACAATTGTTAAAGCAAATACTACTACCTTTTTAAGCGTTACTTTTTTCCAGAAGAAAATATTGCCGCATGTTATAATTTGACCCTTTATGAGAAAACAATTAGAAAAGAAGGCTGTCATATATATCACACCCTCAATTTTTTTCCAAATGGTTTTGTTTACCTCACTAATTTGTAAAAATATTAGATTTGGGTTTTTCTTAGTTTATCTTGATTCTTTTTGTGTTTATGATAAACATGTACGTCTTGCAATTTGGTAGGTTTAGATTTTTTTTATGTTACTGCGTAAAAAAAAAGTGCAACTGTCTAAGCAGATCGATGTTACAATTTTTTAAGGACTGTATTAGAATTGGGAAGTAAATCTAGCCATGTGTTTTTTTTTTTTTAATTTGAGATATTTTATGAGAAAACAATTACATATATGTCATGATGTCACACCCTCAATTTTTTCGAGTTGTTTTGTTAGTTTACTAATTTTTTAATTTTTGGTTGGTAGGTTGTTGTATGCTATATTCACTCGCAATTGCACGAATCGATACATAATATAGTTTAAGCAAATACGAGGCCGAACTCTAAGGACTTGACGGATGCAATGCACGTTTTCTCACTCACTATTTCAAATTAATTTCTAATCTAGTTTATAAATTGAGAGGGATGATTTTTCAATTAAAAACACGAATAAAATTACCAATTAATAAAATATTAGGGTGGTGGAATCATATATTTGATATTATATTTTTAATATTGGTCTCTCGACTCTACTAGATGTGAAATATAAAATCAATTAAGTTCATTTATTTATAAAATTCGATTTTTAGTTCTTCCATAGTCAAATGCGTATATAATATTACAACACTTATTATATCCGTCAAAACACAAGTTATATCATCTTTTAACAAATCATAAACTAAATTCAAAAAAATCATAATGAGAATCCAACGCTATTTTTTTATCAGTTAAAACGGGTGTTCAATAGAAAGAATTATTTTTAATATAAAAATATTAAATTAATAAAATCAATTGGCATGAATAGGTGCGGTATAATCAATCATATATAATCATCATCTACCCTAAAAAATAGTCTGGCACATCATATTAGAAATTGAAATACAAAACATAATTAAATAATAAATAATTAAATAAACTAAGTACTAACTTGAATATGACAAATAAATTAAAAAAAAAAAATTCTAAATTAATTATAATAGTTCACAAAACATCTAAACATTCAAATATTCTCACAATAAAAAACAAAGGCTCGAGCAAAAATGAAGAAAGAAATGAAAAGAAGGAAGGAAATTTTTTTTAAAGGCGACTCCGGCTGGACCCTTGCCTTCCTTTTATGACCGAGGCGGCGGAGATGTGGAGTGAGGTCCGTGAGGATGGGCTTGGCTGGATTATTTTGCTATGGGCAATGTGGCCTTGGACATTAATTAAGGCTGATTTGAAAATAAAGTTTGCCGTGAGCCATGTGGCCTTGGAAATTAACTAAGGCTGATTTAAAAATAAATATACTACTGCCTGCCGCCGGAGTCGAACTAAAATTCAGCTAGTAAACAGTTCCTGCACTTATCAACTGTGCATGAATCTTCATTGTTTAATTAATTTACTTCTTTTCATTTCAACTCCAAAAGGCTGCTCCTTTTTTTTTTTCTTTCTTTTTTTTTTTTTTTTTTTTTCACACCATAACATTTTCATCTTAACTCTGAATTAGTTCATTCAAAAATCAAATTTCTTAATTTCGTTCTTAATACCTAAGAATAATTACAAACACCGTAAATGTAATAATATATGATCTCCAAAATATATATTAGTGGGTTACAATATACTAATTTCTTGGCACATCATGCGTTTTTAGATTATTATTTATTTTTTTAAAAAAAAGAAGGAAAAAGGTACAACTATCAAAGCAAGTGGTACAATTTTTTAAGCGGTGCTTTCATTTTTGGCTATAGAACTAGCCGCAGGTTCTATATAAATTTATCTTTTATGAGACAATGACTACAAAACAGAGCATGATAACACACTTATTTTTTGGGTCTGGGTTCTTCTTTGTAATCATTTATTTATTTATTTATTTATTCTTTGTCTGGGACATATACAAAAATTAAAATTTCACCATTGTAGTTGTGTATGTATTGTTTCGTATATAACATTTGATTTCTTTTCGATCCATTTGAGGAATAAATTTCTATAGATTTATTAAATAATATACTATTAGGAAAGCCAACAGTATGATAAGAGTTATGACATTGAATTTTTTTTATTTTTGATTCCACCACAAGCATCTTTTTTAACCAAAAAGCTAAGCGAACACTTTACCCACAATCCTTGCATTGACTCGACTAATCCCTCCTAGCTGAAGAATGGTTAGTCACTGGCTACCAATATGTTTTTGCATATACTGGGACTCAATTTAAGAAATTGTGTATGCATTGTTTCGTATATAACATTTGATTTCTCCTCGATTCATTTGAGGAATAAATTTCTATAGATTTATCAAATAATATACTATTAAGAAAGCTAACATTATGATAATAGTTATGACATTGTATTATTTTTTATTTTTTTTCAATTCCACCATAAGCATCATTTTTAACCAAAAAGCAAAATATTTAAGCGAACACTTTACCCACAATTCTTGTATTGACTTCACTAATCCCTCTTGGCTGGAAAATGGTTAGCCGCTGGCTTCAATATATTTTTGCATATACTGGAACTCAATTTGAGAAGTTTCTAGTTGAACCCAATGAATTACCACTAAAACACTTTTGGTGGTTAGGGTACAACTTAGTTACCATACAATACATTTAGCCATTATTTTCCTTTTTCCTCTTTAGATCATTTGGAGCGATTAATTTTGGTGGCTACTACTTGTACACCATTTTTTATTTGGTTTTGTTTAATTTTTCATTTGCCCGACAACAAGAGAGTAAAAGCTTAAAAATGCCTTACTCGCTTGCCATCGGGCGAGTATGCAGGCATATACTCGCTTGTAATCGGGCGAGTAACATGCACTTATTAACTTGTCATTAGGCGAAAGAGAAATAGAGTATTACTAAGTGTTTTGTGAAGTGCGCCTTTCTAGCAAGTACTTCAATTTTTTCCCCTTTCTAGCTCATATTAAATGACATATGAGGGCCCTCTTCAATGATGGATGCCGGATTTGATGTTAAGAGCATTTCTAATGGAATAACCAAAATTGAATAATCAAAATAACTTTTAGTTATCTATTTAGTAAATTGTTAAAGTTAACAATGTAAGCCTACCCAATGGCTATTTTTTCTCAATAACCAGATTTGTAGATTCCATTATATTGATTAGTCACAAACTAATCGATTTGAATTTTATTTCAAAAAAAAAGAGGAAAATATTATCTAAATTTTAAAAAAATATCTTTTAGCCAATAGAATTAGTAGGCCTCATTTTGTTTATTTATGAAATTTGTTAACTTTGATTATAAAAATAAAATATTTGATTATTGGTTAAGAGGTTGCTAAAATTTGATTATGCCATTGAAGTAGTATTTTTAGTTAACATTGTTAAAATTAATTGTAATAATTATTTTGATTATACCATTGAAAATACTCTAATGAGGGCCAAACATTAACCTCATTATACAATTATATGCACTCTTATTTGATATTTTATGACTTCTATTCAAAATATATTTGTAAATATAAATATCACAACACATCAACCGAAAGTGCTGAAACACCGAATTAATAAATGTGATTTGTTCATTTCAAAATTATTAATAAAAGAAGGGTAGTGATAACATGTACCCTAAGGCCTCGTTTGATTCAGGTATTAGGATCAGTGGGATTAATAATACCAGTATTAATAGTACTGGACTATTAATCCTGGTATTAATTTAATACCAATACCTTGTTTGATTCATGCAGTATTAATATTGGGATATCTCATACTGATGTTAATACCATATTTAGTTATGTAACTCGTATACGGGATTATATTTTGGACTAAAAAAAAAAAAATTTAAAAAGATTTAATTTTTTAAAAAAAAATTTAAATTTTTTTTAAATTTTTTTTAAATAAATTTATTAATTTTTTTTTTTAAAAAAATAAATTAAAATTATTTTTAAAAAATAAATTTTTTAAAAAAATAAATTAAAATAATAATAATATAGTGGTAGTAGTAGTATTAGTGGTAGTGGCATTTTTGAAAATATATGGTTCTTTTTTCTTAATCCTGTATTAACAATACCACCTCCCACCTGGTATTAAATTATAGCACAAAGAGTGGTATTAAGTTAATACCGGTATTATTAATCCCAACACATTTTTGCGAATCAAACAAGGTATTATAAAAAAAGTGGTATTAATAATCCCATCCCACTTTTTAATACCCAAATCAAACGAGGCCTAAGGGCATATGATAAATATCTAAATATAGAAAGAGTAAAAGCACAACATGTATTTAATGCTATAATGTACTGATTTTTATGCAAAAAACTAGTTCTTTTTATATTTAGGTTATTTATCATGTGCCCTTAGGGACATGTTATCACTGCTCCCAATTTTATAAAAAAGATGATGTGGCATATTTTACAGAACACTATTTTAGAGTACAAAAAATTATACACAATGTATAAATTTTATACAAATTTTATGTAGCATAATTTACATGTGCTTATTGGAGACACACTAAGCATGTGAATTGTGATGAATGTCCTAAGTGTTTTTCCCCCTTCTCTCTCTCTAACCAATTGGTGGAGGAAAAAAAAAGTGTACGATTTTTCATATGACGATTCAAAGTTCTTTTATTTTTTATTTTTTTATTTTTTTTTGGGATCAAAAGGTTGTTCATAAATGCTGTATATTAGCTCCACTTTTAAAAAAAATAGTTTCCCTTTTTGCTTTTGAAAAATTCTGAATGTCATCTCACCCGTTTATTAATTAAATTTATTACTAAATTTGGTTGAGATGATTTTTAATAATAAATATCTTATATCTCTACTAATTTTTCTCAAAATATTAATACATTTGCCCCTCTAAACAAAAGATTCTTCATTTTCTTAAAGAGAGAATCATTTTCTTTAAAGTGGGTTCGTGTCTATCTTATTAATTAAGTAATTAAATGCATGGAAGACTTTTTGTACGTGTGCCTGTTTAATTACCCAAATAACATTTATATGCTAAAAATAAATGAAACTTAACAAGGGATTCTATTAACTTAATGACCTTATGTATGATGAGAGCATCTTTTTTATCACTAAACTAAATACAATTACTTATTAATTCTTAAAGTATTTTAATTGTCTGTTTAATAAATATTTAGCCAGCTAGTACATTAATACTGCAACCGGCCGGCAAAAATTGACATGTTTAACATATGCAAAAAAAATTCAGAATGAAATTGTTCAGGAATTGAAGAATGCTGGTGCTACTGTTGGCTTGACCTATCAAAGAAAGTAGAAAAGGAAAACAAATACAAAAAGAAAAAGAAATGGCAAGGAGAAGGGGAACGGGAAGAGGCCATAATAAAGGAACTTTGGAGGAGGGCTCAAACACACATAGTAGTGACCACACTCATTGCAACCATAACCTTCGCAGTTGGATTTACCATGCCAGGCGGGTTTATTCAAAGCGGAAGCCCACACCAAGAAATGGCGGTTCTTACAAAATCCACAGCTCTCCAGGCATTTATCATATCTGATACCATAGCCCTCGTACTCTCAACCAGTGCCATATTTGTATACTTCGCTGCATCGATTACTATTGATTGGGCTCGTGTCAGCAAATTATTCCACGCTGGCATCTATCTCAATCTATTTTGCCCCGTTGGCGATGATGGTTGCATTTGTCACAGGTATATATACAGTGTTAACAAATTCATTAGCCCTTGCAATGGCCACATTTCTAGTTGGCTCTTGCTTCTTTATAGTTTATATTGCTATGATGGTGTGGTTTGTTTGTCTTGAAGTTTTCTAATTAAAAAAAAAATTATGAGAAAATAAATTTTAAGATTATTGGTCGTGTTCTTTCGTCAAGAGTCATGTACAAAGGTTTAAGAGTCATGTCTCTTTAGAAGGGATATGCCCTTAGGCTAAAAGATCGATGCATCTCTTGTGAAGAGACATATATGTCTTTTCTGAAGACTCACTTGAAAATCTATATAAACCTCCATCCATTCCATTTGTGATATAGAATTTCTAACATCATCTTTCCTCTCCTTTTTGATTCCTCCGCTTCAAGTATGAGATTGCAGTAATCATTAATTCAACAATGCGTACTTATTAGAGTGCTACTTAAATACGCGTGATCGTTGTATGAGTCCATGAGCTCCATGGTGGGGACAAATTTACCTTAAGGACATAGTACAAAACTAGCCTCGATCGAGACTCGGTAAGTTTTCTACCGTTAATTCTATAAATGTCCTTATTTTCTTGCTTTATATTTTCAATAATTTATTTTCATCAATATCAAATTACAAAAATATTTTCCAACAATCCTAAGATAATTTCTGTGTTATTTGATTTCGATAAAATAAGTTTTGGAGCATTTGATTGATTCATTGTGTCGTAGATTTCAAAAACCTTAAGACGGTAATGATAAATTGAAGAAAATGATATTTTAAAAAAATTATTAGGTATGTAGGATAGAGAACCCTTCTATGGAAATAGCGGACGCAACGATGTGATTTGAATTAATTGAATTTCATCTATCATGTTTTTGAACGTTTCTTGTGGTATTAAATTATTAATTATGTTAAGAAGAAATGCATGTTCGGAGGTTCCTAAAGTAAATTATTTTGATAATTTGCTAAGGTTCTGTTCAAATTCATTATCATGGGAGGATCGGATTCTCAAAAGTATAAATCATTATATTTGATTTAGTATTTTTTATTGATATGGACATTTTACATTTAGCAACCTTATATGTTTATAGTTTATACGCTGTTGCGAAGTGTGCGTAGTAAAAATTTTAAGACACTAAGGTAAGAAGGAATTGAATAAATAAAGAACATAGAGAAATTTGTATCATCTTCCGTGTCAGATTTTCACAATTGGTTTTTGATAATTGACCAAGAATTATGATGGATTTTCGTTATAAAAATATTTAGGTGGTGTTTTTTATGACGGAAAATTGTCGTAAAAAGGACCGGTTCGTACGAATTGGTTCGCATTTGATCCTGGTCGTATATAATAATATGTTAAGTATAATTTATCCACCCACCATTTTATATTTAGTCACTATGATGACTTCAATATTTGATTGAATTACACATGCTTATGGTTTTGCATGTTATATTATATATGGTAGTTCTTATGGAGATATATCAGATGTTTCATTTTTTGTTTGAGAAAAAAAATGATTTGTTTTGTTTCATCTCTCAAATACTTTATGGGGTTAATCAATGGAAAAAAATGTGCGCACGTAAAGTTCCTGATCCATTTGTAATTATTTCGGTTCTTGTTGTACGTTTGTCGAAGCTGGTGTATAACAGAATGTTGTTGATATGGTAGTGAGAGAATAAATGTATCTTTTTTACAGACGAGGATTAATCGACAAGTCCGTTTGTCACTTTGTCCTCAATTTGAGAACTTTGTGATTTAATATTGAACTAACAAGCTTGGAATCCTATGGAGTGGCCTAGTGATTTACTAGGTCCTTGTGAGGGATCGATCTATTTAATGGGAGATTCTGTGATCGAATCCCTCCAAGTACAAGTTGTTCCAAAAAAAAAAAAACTAACAAGCTAGATCCTTTAAGATCAAGAGTACGCCTCTTCCGCGAACTTGTTGGTCATCACCAGTAAATTTGGTTCGGAACACACGGTGATCTAAGGCCCATATGGTCATTATGGACAATGGAAGACCATAGTTTTTAAGCATGTGGATGTTGATAGAGTGATTCTTTTACGCCATTGATAAGTGCGCTGTTTTATAACCAACTACATTTAAATTTAATTTGCTTCATTCCAATACTTGGTGATTTGTTGAAAAGATTTTCAAATGGCTACTCCATCTCTGTCAACTTAGCATGTTATTAGCATACAAGGATAAGATATACATGCCCAGTTGAGATGTTATATGATTGTATCACGATACCTAAGGACACGGTCTAATATAAAATTCAGATTTATTATGACCTTTTAACCTATATAAAAATTATTATAATTGAATTCCGTTCCGAAAATTTATTGGATTGACATACACAATCCTTACAGACCCCTAACTGACGAACTAGTTAATCATATGTAATGAATTTATGCTCGATAAATTAATTAAGTAAAACAACGTATATAACCTAAAATTGGAAAAGCAAATAAAATCGAAGAAAAAGAGCTAAAGCAGTACAAATTAATCCTTAATGTTCAAACGAAAAATAAAATAAAGATGCAACAAAGAATGAAGAGAGGAATAGAATGGTGTTTTCGGCTGTGCAATGTTGTATATAATGGTGATGGTTGCCTTCTTCATGATGCGTGGATGTGTGTTGCTGTTTTTTAAATATGACAAAGCCCTAGATTATAATATTGTTGACTTGGTCAATGGACCCATGATCTTTCTTTTCTCACTTTGTTCTCTTTTAATGATCGGTGGAAAGCCGTATGGAAAGTTTCAATCCCTAGCAAAATAAATTTTTTTTACGTGGAGAGCTTCTTATGACGCGTTGCCGACAACAAAATAGTTTACTAAATAGAAGGATTTGTGTCGATGGGAGTTGTTTGTTATCTTTGTAATTGTGATGATGAATATACTGTTCATGCGCTCCTTTGGTATTCCCATGCGTGGGAAGTTTGGAGGAACAATGGATTGGTTGAGCTTCTAACAAAAAATAATGGTTTGGATTTCATTAATACAACTCGTTTGATTCTTCACGAAGGTAAGAGTAATCAATTTGAGTTATTCTTATTGTTTTCTTGGGCTATTTGGGCAGATAGGAATAGAATTGTTCTGGTGAGACAGGTAGGAGTGCGCGATAGATTTTTGTTGGTACATGTGATCACTTCGAATCATTTAAAAAAAATTGTGCTGCCCTTGCTCCGATTCATTCATTGCCCGTGTCTCATTGGGTACGGCCAAATCCTGGTGAATTTAAATTGAATGTAGACGTAGCTTTGAATGTACTTAATCAACTTGTTGGTCTCAGGGCAGTTATTTGGGATGACACGGGTTTGGAGGTGGCAACTGCCTCTATTCATAAGGTTGGGCTTATTTTGGTTTGTGCGGCAGAAGCCATGGCACTGATTGAAGTTTTAAAGCTTGCGAGGGCTAAAGGTGTGAAGCTAGCTGAATGTTGCTTAGATGCTATTTCGGTTGTTAATCAGGTTAATATGTTCTCTTGGCCGTTTGCGGAAGAAGGTAACCTTATTGTCGAAATTAAAGAAGAGCTTCAAAAGCATGACCTCTCTTCTATTATTTATTCCCCTAAATCGGCAAATAATGTGGCTCATGTCTTAGCTCGTTAAATGTTAGATATTCCGGAGTCTTGTTGTTGGGGATTTCCTCTTCCTAATTGGCTTTTATACGGAGTCTCTATTGATATAATATAATTGCTTGCTTTTGATTCTAAAAAAAAAGCTTCAAAAATAGAATATTGGAGGATGTGGGGAAGGGTTGGATTTGGCACATTGACCAACTAGGCTAAGGCCCCATTTGTTAAATTCCGGCACCTTTAATATTCCGATTCATTTGTGTAGAAATTAGATCTTCCAACGCATTGTTTGTATGTCAGCTTAACACAATGTTTTGTCCTACGTGTAGCTAACTCAGATATCTAAAATTTTCGTATTTGGTGTTTTATTCAAATTCCTTACGTATCAATACCATAATTGGATGGAACAATGGCATTACGCCCAGTGAATCTCTTCTTCATTCGAAAACTTCTCGGTTTGATTATAACGAGTTTTTCCTTACTTTGGATTGCTTTATTGGCTTATTTTGGACACTTGGATCCAATCTATTCATGCTAATACTTTGGATCACTTTCTTGAGCTTAATTTAACTTCGAAATCAACTGGCAACAGCTAGCTTTAGACATTTGGGATCCGAATCACAGTTGATCACTTTCAAACTATAAAAATTCTAAAATGCACTAGAAACTAACATATTATTCAATTTCGTAATTAAAACTTAAATACCAACAATTCTTGATAATTAACATTACAATTAAGTATATTGAGCCATCTAAATGGGTATAAAATGCAATATTTCAGCTCAATTAAGTGCCTTGTATAAGAGACAGAAAAAAATTACATAGTAAATTTTGTTATTTGTGAGCATTTGTTTATAATTACCATAGGCGGTTGCCTAAACAATTAATTAATGGATGTAAATCGATTAAGAGATATTGACCTTTTAATTAAAATTGAAAATAAATTAATGATAAGTTCTACTGGGGGGGGGGGGGGCACTGCCTTTTAGTCTAAACATCCTTTAATAAGTTACTTTGAAACTTGATGTAAATAGTTTGAAATGTGGGGATAAATTCATATTTTATTGCCTTAAATTAAACTATTTAAATGTGGTGGTATTATTTCTTGTGTTGTTCTTAATATGCATGAAATGCATTTTATCAAGAAAGTGTGATATTAAACGATAACAAAGTCTATGAATGATGGGAGTTGAAAATTGTCAAGGAAATACCAAAAAGTGATGGTGTATGGTAAAAGAAATTATGTATTGAATCTTCTAAGACGGAGATTAATTTTTTAAGGATTTAAAGGATATGAAGATGGCATTATGATCTCTTTTTAAAGAAAACAGTAAAACATACATTCGTGATTATGAGTGGATTAATTTGTCCATACATTTAAATGTATAGCTGAGTTTTGGAAATTAATCCTCAAACTATTATCGTGGAATCTAAATTCATTACTTTGAGTTAAGCAAGGGAAAAGTAAAGTCCAGTGACATACTAACATTATAAAATCTAAAAAAGATATTCCAAATTAAATGGTACGTCATGACATATGTCGTAAACATAATACCATGAAAAATTGCTTTCTTTCACAGTGATAACATTAGGCTTAACAATGAAAACAAATGATTTTCCGATTAGTGAGCAAAGAATTTATTGAGGGGAATGAAATTATAAGCATATTAAAGAAAGATTACGTTGATGGCAATCCTGTCTAGCTGACTAGAGATCCAAAGATCTATGTTCAAAGGAAAAATCAAATCTTGTGTGTCTTTCACCAGTAGCAATGGGAAGGTATTTTTATTTAACTGAGACAATTATCGTTACCTATTCCTATGATGTTCTAGTGCTGCTTGCAATTTGTCAGGATAAGTTATGCTTTCAATGACTTATAGACCTGTGAACACCATATTTTGCGACCCTCGCAAAAATATAACATTTCAAAGAAAATGAGCACGTATGTATGCACAAGCTTTCATACATGCATACATACTATGCATATGGGGTACAGTTCAAAGAAAGAAGCAAAAAGGATCCCCGGACAATAAGTTACGAAGATAATCAGAAGCTTTCGAAAATTAAAAACCGTCAATCTTGTAAAATCTTTAAATGGAAGCCTTTCCGGATTCTTATCATCCTTAAACTTTGAGGATTGTTATACATTTCCATTAGGAGTAACATACTAATAAATCAGCTCGAGCCAATGGCAGAATTTTCAGGAATTAATCAAACCGGAAGTTCACTTTGGTTAATCAAACAGAGGTCTTCCCGAAGTCTAAATCATCTCAAATTTAGTCAATAGATGGGTTTTGTCATAGGGAATAACATAATAAAAAATCATATCAATCCTAAGCTCCGTCTGGCCAATACAGTAAAAATCGGGATTGAATAAATAGTGATGTCGTGTGGATAACACTATTGATCATGTTGTCCACACAACATGATTGCATGTTGTCTTGTGGAGAACATTGTTCATCATGTGGTTCACATGACAACATGCGCTATCTTATGGACAACTTCTAGCAGTCCCTTTCGAATATAAATGGACCTGCACTAATCCGTTTTAAAGTATCAAACAACTCTAAAACTTCAAGAATAGTGCCATAGGATATTATTCCTCTGTTTTCAAGGCTCTCAGGTATTCTTTAACTCACTTCGATCATATTTATTTTATTTTTTTTAATTTTCTTTAATTGTAATTGATCAATCGCGTGACTAAATTGTTGTTATCTTAAAATCAATCCAAATTTCATATTTTAAACATATTTTCAAAACCAAAGGTATAAAACGAGCTGTAACCATTTTAAAACTGATTTATATCTGTTAATTTCACAAAATCTCGGTTTTAGCAGTTTTATTTTACAAATGAATCATTAAACATTTATATCTTGTTTAACTGACAAATCGCGGTGCTTATGTAAAACTCAAATACGAGAGTACCAAATTCGTAAATGCCGGTTTAAATCATTAAATCGTGGTACACTATTGACTAAAAAATCTTGAGGACTAACGAATATTTGATTCCAAATCGAATTAGCTTTTAAAAAGCCCTGAGCTTTACCAAAAACACTTTTTTTTATATTTCACTATCAAAGTTACCTTTTCAAACCACACATAGTGATTTCTAAAATCAAATAAGGGAATTACGAAGCACATGTTTTTTATCCTCACCCCAAATCTCATTTTTCTAAAACTATAGACTGATACGCAATAATATCAGTAAACATGCGAATTTTTGATTATAAATAAACACATATCCTATTTGGAGATCGAAAGGGCGAATTGGGTGCCTAATACTTTCTCGATTCGTAACTTAATTCCCGAACCTTCTAGTCAACTTGTTTCGCATTAATTGTGTTTAAGAGTCGTTTACTTTACAAATGTTCTTCTCTGACACTCATTTTTATTTGTTTAGTAAAACAAACTATCGATTCTAATTTCCTTTACAAACCATCACATTTTCTCTAAATTAAAATGAACCATTTTTCAGATAATTAAAAAACCGGAGGAATCATCGTCCATGGGGACTGGTGTCGAAAACGTGAGTTCTCATAGTGGCAACACTACTGGGGACTTCTAAGAGGATTAAACTTTAAACAAGAGTAGAATATGCGTGGATAATTGAATTATGTTTGCATGATTTCCTATTTGGCCTTAGTCTTAGGATAATATAGATACGATCTAGGTGGATACCCTAATTCCCTTTTTGTTTGTAATAATTGTTTGAGGAAAAACTTTTCATAAATAAAAAATTTCAAAGTACTCGAATAAACCATAAAGCGATCATCATAATATACCTCTATAATAATTATTTCCCACACATACACTATTATCATGCATTATCGTGAGTGTAAATTTATTCTATTTTACCCTAAAATACTTCCTAGTGAGTAGGGAGTTGGTTCGTCTCGGTCAACA
This sequence comes from Lonicera japonica, assembly GCA_021464415.1. Taxonomy (NCBI): domain Eukaryota; kingdom Viridiplantae; phylum Streptophyta; class Magnoliopsida; order Dipsacales; family Caprifoliaceae; genus Lonicera; species Lonicera japonica. The sequence goes on from CM038465.1 coordinate 54,520,949, forward strand.
TAAACCAAAAGCTCTTACTTACTTTGTCAAGTACCAACTGAGGTATAACGAGTGACGAGAACACTCACGTACTCGGAACGTATAAAGGTTTTTGCACATACTTGCCATTGGGGTATATAGCAAGACCTAGTCAAATAGGAGGGAGCCAAAACCTTACCACTCAAGCCACATTGCATTTAAGATGAATCAACCAAGTACACAAGATTTCTACATGTTTTCTTGACCATCAGTCATAAGAATTAACAAAACAACGGCCTTGTCACATGTAACATCTACTGATTTTGGCTCATACGGCCGAAGGTTGTCCAACCTCGCCCGTAGAAATTTCTTACTAAAACTCGTAAGAGAGAATTTTTCTATCATTATTTTCATGAAAATCTACTCTAAGATGAGAGATCTACCTGGTTTTGTTTTCAAAATGTTTTCTAAAAATGAGTCGTTTTCAAAGTGAGTTTTCTAAAAATAATTTCCTAAAAACGGAAGGGTAAAAATGCACTCCAGTAATTCGTATTCCTACCCTAAACCTATCCATGGGACTTTCAAGTTGTTGCCGTCGGGCTGTTTTTGCCTAAACACCAAAAGGTTGTTTTTTATTTTATTTTCCTATCAAGTTATAGTTTTTCAAAAGTTATGCAACTGATGGAAAAATATTGATTTTCTGGTCAATTCCTGATTTCTTTCTTCCCATTCTTCACCTCACTCAGATTATATATTACTAACATTACTTAGTTGGGCTCGTAAAGATCAAACTAGATGACTTACCACCGATCATGCCTCCTCGTCTCAACACCAAGCTACCAATCGATCAAACAGAGGTCAACAATACTAAGGGTAATCATGATGAAGGCTCTCATGCAGCAAATATGCCTCCTGGTCCCATTCTCCTGCAAACTAAAAGTGGTATCTTAACCCTTAAATATCTCTACCATATATTCCAGGATCTAGCTTAGTCTGTAAATGTGAGAACCCATGCTTTTGACGCCGAGTCCTCGCGAATGGCGACTCCTACGATTTTTCGGTTTATTTGAAAAATAGTTTGTTTTAATTAGAGAAAATAATGATGATTTTTAAAAAAATTAGAGTCGCCAAATTGTTTTATTAAACAAACAAAAGTGCATATTGAAAATAAATATTTATAGATTAAATGACCTCTTAAACACAATTGAAGCGAAACTAGTTGATTCGAAAGTTTGTGGATTAAGTTACGAATCAAGAAAGTGTTAAGCACCCAACTCGCCCTTTCAGTTTCTGAGTAGGATATGCAATAATTATAATCGAAGATACACATGCTTATTGATATTATCACATATTAGCCCATACTTTTAAGAAAACGGGATTTGGGGTGGGGATAGAAAGCAAGTGCTTTGTAATTTGTTCATTTGATTTTAGAATTTAATATGTGGTTCAAAAAGTGATTTCAATAGTGGTAAATAGCAAAACAGGTATTTTGATAGTGATAAATAGCAAAACTGGTGTTTTGATAAAAATTTAGGGCTTTTCAAAATCTAATTCGGTTTGGAATCGAATATCCGATAATCATCGAGAATTGTTCATCAATAGTATACCACAGTTTAATTATTCAAATTGGCATTGACGAATCAAATACTCTCATATTAGATATTTATATAAGTACCACGATTTATAAACCAAACTGGGTACAAACGCTTAGTGATTCCTCTGTGGGTCGAGACTGATAAAATTAAAATTTTGTAAAAATATATGTTTAAAATGGTTACAGCTCATTCCACACCTTTGGTTCTGAAAACGGGTTTAAAATATAAAATATGGACTGATTTTAAGATAAACAACAATTTTAACATGTGACTGATCAATTATAATTGATAAAATAAAAACAGACAAATAAATAAATAAAGCCGGATTGCGATAAAAATTACATGAGAACCTTAATAATGGAAGAATAATATTTTAGCGTATTATTCTTAAAGTTCTGGAGCTGTGTAATGTTTTAAATGAGATCAGTGCAGGTGTATTTATAGCCTAAAAGAGTTGGGACATGGGACATGGGGGTTTGTCGTGTGGACAATCAGGCCAGAAAGGATTTGTTCCTTATGATAAGGCCTATATTTTGACCAAATTTGAGCTCATTTGGACGTTAGGAAGGCCTCCGTTTGATTACTTGATGTGAACTCCCGATTTTCTGAATTCTCAGAGATTTTGTTGTCGGATCAAGCTAATTTTTAAGTATGTTACTCCTTATGGTACTATCTTATAACCCTAAAATTTTGAGGCTGATTAGAATTTAGGAAGTATCATTTTTCAAGTTTTCACAAGATTGACAGTTTTTAATTTCGAGTAGTTTCTGGTTATCCTCATAACTTCTCGTCTAGGGGTCCTCTTTACTTTATTCTTTGACTTGTATCACATGTGCATAAAATATACGTATATATGAATGCTTGTTTAGTGGGGGATAAGGTTCTTACGAAGGTCACAAAATGAGGTGTTCATAGTAGCCATCGTGACTAATTACCAAGCGGCCACCCAAGCTTGCCTTAATGCCCTAATCACTACCAGAACACGTACTGAAGTAAACCAACCTAATCAAAATTCATACCCAGCAGAAGGAAACCAAGCTAGAGGCCCGCTTCATATTTTCTAACACATCCCTCTAGTTCATGCCGACATTAACTCCCCATCTCTTGTGGCCTTTGCCAACATCAATGTACCACTAGTGTAAGATTATGTAGTTGCTTGGATGAACCCTGACTATAATCAAATCCGTAATCCCCAAGCCATCCTTGATGAAGATTAATACAAGGGCCTATACTCTGAGACTGTAATTGACCAGGCCAAAGAGAATGAGACCATTACCACGCTTAAAGATCACATGAATACCCTAAACCAGATGGTGTTTGAAAACCTAATGATATTGCCGATCTTCAAAACTTGTGTCTAAGGTTTTCAGAACCTTGCAATTGTAGTGGTTGAATGAATCCCATATGGCCTAAGGTTATCATCAGACTCTTACCGTGCCAACTCACAATTAGTTTTTGAGTTTAGAGAAACACAGAGTAACCGATTAGAAAATTATCGTGAAAGAATTCATGTAACACTATAAGTTTAATAATGAGCTTAAAGTCACTCGTAAGCACCTCGAGATGATAAAGAAGAGAGAAGAAGAGAATGTCAATGACTTCATTCACTCACTGGAGGGAATTAACATCTCAACTAGTCGATAAAATCCTAGAAGAAAACCAATTGGGGATGATTATCAAGAACTTTAAGACTGAGATCTGAAACGGCAAAGGTTGCCAATATTTTGAACAATATAAAGCCCTGATGCATGTAGCTAATGAGACTGAAGAAGAATTTACCCAAGCTGCTGAGGCTGAGAAAGCATATTCTCAGTACAAGAAGATCACCTCGGTTGTCAACCAAATCTGATTTTACTAAAGCTCAAGTTATTTTCGTTATTCGCAAGAGCAACGGTCGAATTAAACAAGCAATAGATCGAAGAATTGTCATTTTTCACAACTATCAAGTTCATTAAGTCAAATTTTAGCCACATTACAAGTTGAGGGTATTTTGCAGTTACTAGCTCCTCGAGCACCAACTAACCCGGCTCCCCTTGGCTTAAACGCCAATGAACACTACACTTATCACCAAGGTTTTGGACATAACACTTAAAATTGTTTCACGTTGAAGCATGCTATCCAAGATTTATTCGATATCGGGAAGATTATGCCCATTTGATGGAACAAATATCAGATAAGAGAAGCCTTAAGTAAAGGCAGACATCGTTGATCCAATTTACCTAAACCGTCCTAGAGATAGGGAGAATTGAGAGGGAAATTGAGCGAAATTGTAAGGGTAAAGGAAAAAATAAGGAAATTTGTTTTAATACAACCATTCACATTGTCATTAATAAAATTGAATCGTTTTCCAAGTATCCTAATCCATGATTACCTCTGCTTAAATTGAATCAATGAACTATGGAAACAAATATAAATCGAAAGAAAGTGAAACTATATAGACACACTGAGGGTGCCAAAGGTATATCAATTGAGGTGCCAGAGGTATTAAAAGACCATATATACATTGAGGGTGCCGATAAGGAGACCCGAATAGCTCTCCGAAGATTGACATCTCCATTAATTATTTGTAGTGAGGTTGTTTTTACTCACGCCATCACGACCCCATGGTTGTCTCATCAGCCGTCTTAAAATCATCCATTTGAAGGTGGAATCAAGTCAACAAAATCGATTGCATTAAAACCCAGTGTGGAGAGTTAATCTCTAAGACGCACAAGAATTGAACCAATTTTTGAAAATCCCAGCTCGTACCTAAACATGTAAATTATCAACAATAACCCACCCAAGACTGACGGTAGGGACCAAAGTAGCAATGTACACAAATTATGGCATGCACAAGAACCATGAAAACCCTTTAATAGCATAACTTGTTAAGACTGAGATATAATACATGACCAGAAAGATGGAAACAAACCACCAACTCAGTTCACGGCCAATGTACATCGATCTCGTGCTAAGTGTCACATCGAATTCACCTATTTACCATAAACCAATAGTTGTTATTTAAGTGTTGTTATATTCTCAAAAAATAGTCGTTCTTAGACGAATACATTTGTACATAGATAATTTCGAGTAATATAACATACTTTATAAATCACACAACTTAAGATTCACGCCTTTTTTCACAAATTAAGCTTTTACAAAAAAAATGCGATGATACTCAACATTTAGGAAAGCATGACATGAGCATTTACATAGTGCATACATATGAACATTTTTAAAAGTGTACCACTCGCCAACCAAAGAATGGATGAGAACTAGGCTCCATGACCTGCTAAACTGGATTCACCACTGCATTTTGGTAAATACCTCGATCACCTATTCACTCAACAACCTCCTAATCATCGTGATAAGGGTCACATCCCGGTAAATACCCCAACACACCCCCAATCATCCATATAAGGAGCAATCCATAGCAACTTACCAACAATAGGTCCAATAGCCCCCAAAAAATCCTTAATTAGGCAACCTGATGAAAATTCAAGCCCTTTCTATAGATAGACCCAATCTCTTTCTACATGCAAAACCTAAGCCTAAGAAAACCCAATCCTTTTCTAAAAGCAAGATAGGGCCCTTTCTACAAACAAGTCAGGGCCCTTTCTATAAGTAAACCCAAATTCTTTCCACAAACAAAAAAGCCCTATTGGAGGCATATAAACAAAAGTTAGAGAAAAAAATATTAGAATAAGAAAATCTTGCAACTGATACACAGGGAATAAGCCCCCACAAAAGGGCTTTTAGTCAAGTTTCTTCTCTTCTAAGAAGTCTTCAAGATATGCTTCCAAAGGTTCTCAGGCCAAAAATCACAAACACAGCACAACATTATCAATTATGAGCTTCCAAAGCAAATATATATTATCAAGTTGTAAGAGGATGGTTTTCAAGGAACCTGAAAAAGTGTGAAGAACAAAGTGGGTATAAGAAAAAATTAAAATAGTAGAAAAGAGGACAAATCACACAATACCAAAACAAAAATATCTAAAAATAAAAAAGGCAAAAAATGGTAGTGAATGCCACACCAAGATTGACAGTTAGGCCAAAAAGCCCAAGGTTACGTCTTGGGTGAGGAAAGATACTAACCATGCAAAAGAGGACAAATAAGTTGTATCAAAAAAGCTTTTAAACAATCAAGGAGGAATAAAGGCATTGAAAAATAGAGAACGATGCAGGCAGAAAAATTATCCTTTCACGAAGTCAGGAAACCATAAGCAAAATCGCACATCACCTTATCATTACATCTTAGCATGTAGAATGTCTTATTTCCTAACTGACCATCAAATAAATCATCTCCCTAGTAAATCACCAACCCTTATAGATCATATATTATGAGAAAAGCCTCTCGAACCAGAGCAATTTTCCCAACATATTATACAATTGACAAATCGTTGACAGAATCGTCCTAGCTAGTGGGAGTACATCAGTCCAATAGCCAATCACACTTATTAATTAAACTGTCCTTGGAAATGTGAGTACATCAGCTTAGCAAATGCTAAATCATTGATATAATCATTTCAGCCAGTGGGAGTACATTAACATCAGACTTGTTAACAGAATAGTCCTTACTAGTGGCAGTACATCGGCTTAACGCCCAATAAATTCCGTTAAACAATTTTGCTAACAGAACCATCCTTATCAGTGGGAGTACAATAGTTTAGCACATATGTACCATCACATCAAAGCATGGGTCTAACCAGTGGACATGTCTTGAATAGCCTTCAATTAATGAAATCACAAATCCACCTCAAGCGGAGATAACAGCATAACATGACATCATTTGCATAGCAATGTTTTCAAAATATCACAAAAATTCATGCAAGAGCTACAAAATGATGTGTTATCATTATCGTTCTAATTTCTTTGATTCGCAAAGAACCTAAGCCAATAGGGTATGTGAACACCCCATTTTATGACATGCGTAAGAATCTAACTTTTTAGAGAAAATGAGCACGCATACATGCACATATAGTACAAGTCGAAGAAAAAAACAAAAAGGATCCCTGGGTAAGAAGTTACGAAAATAACTGGAAGTTTTCAAAAATCGAAAACTGTCAATCTTGTGAAATTTTTTAATGTAAGCCTTCCCAGATTTTGATCATCCTCGAATTTACACATTACCATAAAGAGTAAAATACTCAAAAATTAGCTCGATCTAACCGCAGAATCCCCAGGAATTGATCAAACTGGAAGTTCTCTTTGGTTAATCAAATGAAGGCCTTCCCGAAGTTCAAATGAGATCAAATTTGGTCAGTATATGGATTTTATCATAAGCAACAACATAATAAAAAATCAGATCAATCCGATACTCCTTTTGGCTGATATAGCAAAAACCGGGACTAGATGAATAATGATATCGTGTGGATAACACTATAATATATAATTGTACATCGATCTATTGAAACCATTGTGCATTGATGCATTGTACATTACTATAATGTACAACCCCATCAATATACAATGCACAAAATCCAACTCAATAATTCACTTCATGCTTCAACTATTTGTACATTACAGAAATTTACAACTCATCAATGCACAAAGCACGAAATACAAATCATAATTTCCCCATATTAATGACTAGCTAACTTGGACAGAACATAAAGCATTTTTAAATTGATATACATTAATGCACAATGTTCCATGATAAAGTCTGCCCAAGCCTGTATTAGTAAACCGTTGGAAACAAATACTACTTTCCTTTTTTAAATGCGACTACCAAAACTAGGGTTTATCAAATAAAAAAAACGTGTGTTACGGCCGCCGCATTATATTAACCAGTTATTCATATTAGGCACAGTGATAAGCTTTACATTACGCCAATGTACAATCTATCAAATGCACCCATTAGGTTAACTAGTGTGGCCAGTTAACAATGCTAAAAAATAAAATAGTTTTACAAAAGTAGGGTCCGCCAAAAACATATTAGAATTGCGGCTGTAGAGGGAGAGGAAGCATGCACACCTCGTGTCAAATTGGTACGCTACGTTCATCTCTTTGCCCCTGCATATATATATATATAGATACAAAATAGTTATAAGAGAGATTTTTTTTTTGTAAGCATAGTTAGTTCAGTACTACAGATCATCACTCTCTGATCCCCATCATCAACAACCCTCTTTTCGTTTGTCCTTCTCTCCTTATGAAAGGATTTTAGACCTACATATATATTGCGGTGTTGGATTTACGTTATCTCTCGAGTAACACCTGGAGCGGGAAAAAGAAAAAAAAGATTTATCGATCTAAATCCACAGAGATCAAAAAGGAAAAGAAAAAGGTACTTTTTATTTATTTATTTATTTTTGGCTTTATTTTTTTTCGATTTTGCTGATCTGGTTTTGGTGATTTTGTTGCTGATTTTTTATGGTTTGTTTAACGATGATGAATGACGGAATCTCATGAATTTAGTTTGGAAGGGTTTCGCTAGAGTCACATGCAATCTGAGGACTGTGACAGAATGACAAGCAAGAATCATAGACTGGTTATGGTACCCAAAAGTGTTGTAGAAAAGATGTGGAAATGTCAAATCTGCTCTATGATCATGTCTAAGCCCATGTCTATACCTGAATGCCTTCACATTTGTAAAACCCCTTCTCTCTCTATGTATCTATATTCTATTGCTTTCATCTCAATTTAATTGTTTTTCACTTGATTTTATAGCATTGATGTTAAACAGGTCTTCGAAAAAGCGTTACAACCGACAAAAAAAGTACAACTGTTAAGGCAAATAGTACAACCTTTCTAAGCGTTGTTTTTGTTTTCGGCAGTGAATCTATCACGATGTTCTTATAATTCGATCTTTTGTGAGAAACGATTACAAAAGACGGCATGATGTCTAATCCGTCAATTTTTTTCCAAAAGCATTTTTTTTACTTTTACTAATTAGCTAAATTTTTCGATCTACGTACTTCTTACTTTTTAACCTTTTTAGCCATGATGGTAAAATGGGTCTTGTAATTTCGTAGGTTCTAGATTGTTTTTATAAAAAAAGAGGTTAATGCGGCTGAAAAAAGTACAACTTTCAAAGCATATGGTACAATTTTGTAAGCAGTGCTTTTGGCTTTTGGCAGTAAATCTAGCCGCATGTTCTTATGAGGAAATGGTGTGGTATCACGCCCTCGATTTTTTTTAGAATTTGTTTTCGATTTGGAGGGTTTTTAGGTCGTTTTTATCGAAAAATTCTTAACTATGGCTGAAAAAGGTACAACGATCAAAGCAGATTGTACAAGCCGTGCTTTCTATTTTTTGCAATAGATCTAGCCGTGTATTCTTAGAATGACCGCGTGATATCACACAAATTTTTTGAAGTTATCTTGATCTAGACTCACATCGATGTATTCAAATTGTTTTAAACGAAAATAATGTTACTCTGGTAACAAAAGGTACAACTGTCAAAGCAAATTACATAGAGAAATAAAAAACAATTTTGACATTTAAAGAGAAACCGATTACAAAGACCGCGTGCTATATATCACACCCTCATTTTTTTTGTAATGGGTTTTGTTTACTTAATTTACTAATTTTTAAAATGTTCAATTGGTTTCTTCTTGGTTTATCTTGATTTTCTAGCATTGATGTTTATCATCCTGCATATTTAGTAGGTTTTTAAGTTAGTTTTATAGGGGAGGGGGGAGGGAAACTGTTACTCTACATAAAAGGATACAACTATCAAAGCAAATGGTTTAGTTCTTTAACGGGTGTACTTGTTTTTGGTAAAAAATCAAACCGCATGTTCTTAAAATTTGATCTTTTATGAGAAAATAATTTCAAAGACGGTTTGATATCATACGTACAATTTTTCCTAAATGGTATTTGTTTACTTTATTAATTTGTTAAATTTTACAATACTATATCATATTTATAATTTTTGTATTTAATATATATATATATATATGTCAGTTCCGCTCTAAATAGAGCAGGCACCTCTAAAATAAAAGCTCTCCATTTCAAGAGATAAACAAATAATGTTTTTGTGAAACTTGATGGAAATAATCTTTACGATGAGAAGATCCACTCTTCAAAGTTTCAATAATAAATTCAATGTCGAAGTGGTTGAGATGATCGTCTATGATTTTAATTGCCAAAATTAAAAGAACATGTCCATTGATTTTTATTTCATCTTCTTGTGCTTTCATATTGAATTTTAAGATATAATTTGGTGGAAATGCTACGGCGTCTCCACCAAATTTCATAAAAAAATTTAGATCATGGCTGTATATCTGAATATATATATATTGGTACTTTTCACTTCGCATTTGTGTGATTTGGTATGCTTAATTTGGCATGATTATGGTTAATTTACTATTACAATTCTTAATAATACCTTGCTCAACTGAAGAATCTCCTTCTTGTTCTTTGTGTTGTATGATTTGTACCAAGCGATTAAGTTAAATTTTTAGCTATAGTAATTTAGAGATAATGTTACTCAAGAGAGACGAATAGTTTGTCTTCAATTACTAATTTTTCGATGATACCATTGAATATGAGTATAGCCAAAAATAGTTTTGAGAAAAACATGGTTGTACTTTGTCCAATTATGTTTGTGCCATGGTGAAAAAAGAAAAGACAGAATTTAATTCAACTCAATTTTTTTAATGCAGTTTGCCAGAAGTGCATACGGGGCAAAATAACAAAAGAAGGGCTGAAAAGATGCCCAATTTGCAACACTGAATTAGGCCGTGCTGCATTGGATAGACTCAGGTATACAATTAGTGTTCTTATTTCTTTTTTTTGTAAAGAATATTTACAGTGCGTTTGAGATTGTAGAGTTAAACAATGACTGAAAAAACGATTATTTTTTTTATGAAAAAATCAAAAAAGTTATTGAACATTTCACCAAGTCTCTCATTTTTCAGGTTCTCGTTAATTTTTCGGTTTTCAATCATTTTTTAAATTTGCAATATTGCTTGTTATTAATCATTCATTTATGTTAGGATGGACTAGAGCTTGATCTGACAGACTTTAGTTCCTACCCTGACAGTCATATATACATCTTCTCAGAAAATCAAACAGAAAATTGTAGAGACTGTATTAGTAATAAAACTAAATTCATTTTCATTTGGATAAGTGTAAATAATACCATATTCTTATCAAGAAATTTTTCTTAAATTTTGCAGGATAGACCACCATATGGCAAGCATAAGGAAAAAATTGATAGATCCGAAATACCAACCTGCTGAAAAGATAGAAGAGGGGACAAGAGAGGAACCTGGCCTTGAAGAAGAAGGGACTAGAGTATTTACACAGCCCACATACCCTTTGCCTTCAAAAAAGAAAGAGAGGTCTCTGTCTTCTTTGGCGAAATCTCCAAAATACTCAGACCGAAATGTTGGAAGAACAAAGGCTGGCTCTTCTTCTCAGGTACCAGCTCTTTCGATTGAGGAGCCTGCTGAAAAATTGGAGAAACAGCTAGAGAGATTGGGCTTGCCAAAGGCAGCGCAGAAGAAGAATAAGGTGGGAGATTATGCTAACTCGAAGATTTTCTTTATGAGTAATGTTGATTTGGATTGTATATGGTTAGAAATATTCAGTTAAGTGACACAGAAATGTAACCGGAAAATACTGTATTTCAATTTAGAGTAGTGGAGGTTTGGGGCGCATAAAACCTGACCAAGCAATATTGTTGCCATTTCACCGTGTCACTTACTGTGTCCGTCTAACTGCATGTGTGGGCGTAAAAAAGTTGTTGCAGACACCATACAATTAATATCGGGTACACCTTTTGTAGGTGTTGGTACACCAGGTCCAGTAGTAGTAAAGTGGTACATAAACCTACCTTTGACATGAACTTCACATGATTTTGGCTCTATTTACATGGTGGCACTAACTTGTAGCTTTATTATTGGCACTAGTGTATCTAGACTAACTTTTAGCTTTACTATTAGTAATAGTGTATCTAGATAGATAATTCGCTAACACTGACACCACAAACTAGCTAGCATAGTTCTAACTTGATTGGTAAAAGATATAAAATAAATACGATCACTTCCCCCATCGGTCGTATTACTATCACACCAGTTTGTGGAAGTAAGTTTTTAATTCTCCAACATTATAACTTGTACATTTTTTTAGTGACAAAATTTGCCTTAATTGTTTCAATTCTCCAGAATTCCGGCAAGTCCTCTAAGGGAAAAGCGCCGATTAGGGTTCCAGAGAAATGCGCTGAACCAACTGAAGTGATAATTGGTTTGGAACGACAGATAAACCCCCCTGCAGAAACGGCAAGTGAACCAACGCCTTACAACAAGCCTATGGTTGAAAGGTCTAGTTCCAGGGGAGCAAAAACAGGGTCTAACGAAGAAGAAATAATTAAGTCCAAAGGCAAGGGAAAATTAATAGAGGAAACATCGAAGTTAGTTATTAATATTGATGAAGAAGATGACGAAAAGAGAGAAGTTTGCGCACCTCCCGCACCAGAACAGCCTCAAAGGACACGCAGAGGCCGTCCAAAGAAAGCAACATTAGCTTGTGAAGAAAGAGTGAATGTTAATAAAGGAAAAGCTGTGGTAGATTCAGCAAGCGGTGATTGTGAGAAAATAATTGCACCCATTTGGCTCACTTTGCTTGCTTCGGATAACCAGTGAGTTTTCTGTTCTTTTTGCAACAACATTGCACCAATATGTTCAAACTGGCACTTTTAGCGCTTTTAGAATTTGCATAAATTGTGACGGTGGAAAACTTAGGCAAAGTTTTACAGTGAAGTCTAATAATACATAAACAGAAAATATTGGTATAAAAGGTTCTACCATATATGCGGTGAGCTTGCATGGCACACAAGACCAATGCTAAATGCCATGTAAGGTCATCATGTGAGTTTTTTGTCACTCTGCATGTACAGTGACATCCACATTGACCTTTATTATTGGCTCTGATATATATTCTAGGTGTACTAAATATTATATTTATATATATATTTTCTATTTTTGGGAGTTCCAAATTAAGAGTTGTGTACCTTTTTGAGACAACCAATGTATTAGCTCTCTGGAGATAGTAAATAAGTTTAATTATTTGACTATTGTTCATGGTGAAATTAAGTTTTTGTTAAATTGTGTGATAGTGAAAACATGACTCTTAAGGCTTGTTTGGTTCGAGTTTTGGAAATAGAATGGGTATCCTAGATTTAGTTCAAATGAAAATAGGAGTGAAATGCATGTGAATTATTAAAATATTCTTCATTTTATAAAATTAAAAGACAAGTCTTAACAATTTTACAAAACTAAACATTTGTTTTTATTGTTTGAAACTGTGAAAAGTCGTTGTATGCATTTAATAATAAAAAGAAAAAGTTTAATAACAAAAAAAATACTCTTTTTTTCATTTTAAAAAATATATAAATGAAAAAAAAAATGTTTTAGTAAGTAGAAGCGATATTTTGATCTTAAGAGGTAATCTTAGAAGAAAATCTAAAAGAGAATACCAAGAGTAATCATTTATTCCCATCTATTTAAAAGGGAAAGTTTTGAAGGAATATTCCATTCTTGGAATGGTGCATTCCTAACCTAATACTCGAACCAAACATCGGAATTTTTTTGGAATGGAATGTAGTATTTCAAGAATGATTTAAAATTCGAACCAAATGAACTCTTTATTTTTAAAGATAAGCGTAGAAAAAATATATTGACTATGCTGTAACACATTTTGCAATATATGCGTTCATTTTATTATAAACTTAGTATTATAATAATAATTCTTTTTTGTGTTGAATTAATGGTTAATTTATAGGGAAGGGCGTGCACCTCTGCCCCAAATACCTTCATGTTACCTGAGGATTAAGTGAGTTAACTTAGCACTACTGATTTCTTTATTTTCTTGCTTTAATTATCTCTCTTATTTATTGATTCCACAATGAAATATCATGCTCTTAATACATGTTTTGCACCATTTTTCTTATTAAGTTACTACTACACTGGCACATTTGAAACAGATGGTATATATTTTGATTTTTATGCTTTATATTGATGCCATGCTTGTGAATGTGCATGCATAGCATACATTTGAACTCAAATTTAAATGCATTATTTTACACGAGGTAGAATTTATACTACTTTTCTTTATTAAGCGCGTCTGATTAAAATTTGCATATTGAAAGTACTAATTAAATCTCATCATACCATATTGGATCATGTGGAAACACCCTTTGCATTGGTATCAAAACTTTTTCGCCGGTGATTATGTTTTACGGTTATATATATATATATATTCTTTTACTCCCATAAAGTATATATATTCTCATTTGTTCCGTAATATTTTATTTATCACATTTTGGTCCTCCAATTTTGGATACACATGGATTTTTTGTCCAAACAAGGGCATTCCATCCAAAAAATTGATAGCGCGTCCAACTTGTATGGAAGTGTAACTTGGCTCAAAAATTGGGACCAATATGTAACAAATGAAATGTTCGCGATGAAAGTGAGAATATTGGTAAACTTCAAGGGAGTAAAAAGCCAATTACCCTTTTCTGAACGAAGCTTGTGTCATTGTGTGAGCTACGGCGTTCAGTTTCCTAAGTCTCAGGCTTAACTTCTCTATAATCTCGAAGTTAGATTTTATGTTACAAGAATTAACTTAATACTCCATAACAGTGATGTTTTTGTCTACTTTACTCTTTGCCAAAATCATCTTGGCGTTTTACTAACCTCTTCTTTGCTTTTCCCTTCATATCTTAGGGATGTTAATCTAACAATATCCTACCTCAAGAAATATATCATGCAAAAGCTTGTTCTCGAGAGCGAAGATGAGGTAAAATTTACTATTTTCACATTTGCTAACTAATATAAATTTTCATGTATATATAGCAACAACAAACTTGCTAAGAAATTACAAGCGTATATGCTTAATGCAATAAATAAGTGCGGGCGTGCGGCGTAAATTCCCTTCAGACCCATTCTGTTTTTGACAAAAATCCATGTGTAATCACTTTGTACCACGAATCTTTCATATGTTATTTAAATTTAATGATAAAAAATATGAACTACGGAAAATTCAACTTCTTTGCATTTCCAAATATTGTTTTTCCTGAAAAAATGGATGTATAGGTTCCATTTCGATAAAAATATAACCGCAATACTGAATAAATTTTCCTTGAAGAATTATGGTGATTTATTTATTTTAAAATTTCTCACAGGTGGAAATAAGTTTGTGGGGCCAACCACTCCTATCAAGTATGAAATTGCATAGCTTGATAGGTATGTGGTCACAAATAGGCCCCACACTTGAGAGAGTAAAAACTCAAGTGGGCGCCTCAGCTGAAGATTTTGTGATGGTGCTTTGTTATGGTAGAAAGTCTCTACCATATTAGAAACCACCTCTTCTTCAAATCCCCCTCTAAAAGGAATTATTCTTTTGTTGTGGTGGTAGCATATAGAAGTAGTTATGTACCTTCATGGATGCAAAAATAGCATGTAATGTTGTGATCATTATGGGTTTTACTAGGCTGAGAACGGATATCATAACTCTGATCATCACAAAGGAAATGGTGGAGACAAAGTCGTGTGGAACCATAGTGGCATTCCATCAGCTAAGTCGTTTTTCAAGTTCTTGAGTAGAGGAGAATGATGAAGAGGGTGGGAAAGATTGGAAGTGGATATGGAAGATAGACTGCCTGCAAAAGATTAGAACATTCATCTGGTTATGTCATTATGATTGTGGTTTAGTTAGTTGACTCTGATTTGTATGAAAGATGCAACACTGAATTGCAAAGTTTGATACACATGTTGCAAAAATGGTTTGGGAAAATTTGATTCCTAGATCAAAGCAAGTCTGTTCAGCCGTAATATTGAGGATTAAGGAAAGTTTTTTTTGATATTCTTCAGAACAATTGGACGAACTCATTCGTGGTAGGTATTTGTCATATTTGGAAGAGCAGGAATATTGAATGCTTCGATAGCGTGCCTTGTGTTCCATATGTGGTAGTTAGGAAGATATTTCAGTAGTCCCTGGAATTCAAATCTAGATTAGTTTAATTCAGGAATGACAAAAGAGAGTAGATTTCAGGTTTCATGGGTAGATGTGGCTATAATTCTGCCATGTGTGGGGAGCTTATGGCGATCAAAGAGGATTTTCGTCTTGCTTCTGGGAGCAGAAATGATGTAATGTCATTATCAGGAGTCTGATTCATCCCAAGCTGTTAAATATGGTTCATGGCTTCACTAATGAGTTGCATCCATGTCTGAATTTGATCTTGGAGTGGATTTGCATAGAAGCTCTGGTGCTGTGAAATCAATTTCATCCCCAGAAATTTCAAAACCCGTCTGCTGATTGTATTGCTAAACTTCTGCAGTTTTTGGATCAAGACAATAGGATTGTTATTTTAAATGATGCTCCTCCTATCGTTTAGGAGCTGATCGCAGCAGAGCAGCTATGTGATTTGTTTTGTTTTCTTGGGCTTTTGCGCCGTTTTGTACCAAAAAAACATTTTGTGATTTCATTAAAAATAGAGCTAATTGGAATGTTTTAAGTATTTTATTTGGTGAAAAATTATTGATTTAGCTAAGCATCATTGTCGCTTTTAGCGTGTGTTACAAAGTTGGAGTTTGCCCTGTTGGCTGACTGCTTCCCTACCTCGTTGGTGACAACGACTCAGACTTGTTGAATAGATTTGTGAGTAATAAAAATGGATTAGGCTTTGGTATCCAATTTAATATTGACAAAGCCAGAAGAAATTGTTTCAGGTATAAACTAGATGAATTTTGGAATTCATAATTGGTGTTCCTTAAGTTAACAGTATAAAGCGGTACCTATTTGGTTAATAAGGTTTATCGAGCTCATGGATCATAATGCACAAATACAATATATTAAGAATCGAATAACATAAAAATGATACTGGATCGCATTTTCATTAGTAGTTTTTCTTTGTGGTGGAAGCAGCAATTAATTAAAAGCCAAGACTTTCGTTTAAGAACCACAGTAGTTATTTATATTATTTTGTTTTTTTTAATGCATATAACAATGCGTAGGCGTATGCTCTGTTTGTTCGATTTTCAGGGAGCTAAGGAAGTTGAGAAATGTTATCCCTAATTCTATTAACCCTTTGTCAAACTACTCGTATGGAAACAAAATTAGATGTTAATAATACCAGAGTCACTCCCTTTACTAAAATTAAATTTTATTCAATAGAAGAAAAATTAATAATACCTAATTTTAAGACTTTTATTTTTTTTAATAAAAAAGGAACGTTTAAGCATCTTCCTTCACTATAATAATATTGAAAATCCCCAACACTCACCCCCCCGGGATGAGACTCTTTAGTTTGAGTGAGTGCCTTGGTAACCACCCGCTAAATACCTAATTTTAAGTTAAACCTTGTCAAACTACTCTAATTGTTTCCATATGAATCCCACCTTAGAAAAAATTGCTGGGAATTATATTTTAGTAAAATATTACTTATAATTTTGTTTTAAACTAAGTGGTTCGAAGGATTTAATGCAAACTTATATTTTATTAGTGTTTTTTAAATTGACCTTCTCACCCATTATGATTGCTAAGCTTCACCAACCACCGGCGACTGGCCACCTCTTGCATCTGTGACAACTCGCAAAAGCTCTGGAAAGTTCATTGGCACTAGCCAGCGATTATGGCAGCAATGATGGAGGTGGCTACCGTGGAAAAATGTGTTTTCATATTGAAGGGTAGCATCCATTTAAACAAAATCAATTTTCAAAACAAAGTCCCCAACCATCAGTAAGAATAAGGGCAAATAATAATCTATCTTCAATGTGTAACTTCCTAGTTCCAATTGTAGATTATCTGCTTACCATTCATAGGCTAATTTCAATTTGTAAGAAACTTTAACCACTGTAGTTAACAACCATCTCTTCCGGTCACCCTCTCGTGCAATCCTATACTCTCACGTGAAGAGCAGACATAAAAGAAATTAGACAAAGACGGGGATAAAACGTCCAAGCCTGTATTTCCAAGTGAAGGGCAGACAGGAAACAAAAAAGGGATCAGACATAAAGGTAAAAATCCCTTGAATCTTTGAAATCCCAAATAACTGGCATCTAATAACATGTTACAAAAACCATCTCTCAAAAACTTAAATTGTTGGGAAAAGGCACCACAACTGAGATCATGCTAGTAACAATTATACACAGTGCCCTGAAAAGCAACACGCTGAAGGCAGGGGCTAGGAAGGCGCCTTTTAGCCCGAAGTTCGCCCCAATTCAAAATATAAACACAAGTTATTTTCATAACATTTTTGGAGTGGAAAAAACACAATTCTGCCTAGTTGCCACCCTGATTGCTCAAGTCGCTGCCTGGCCCAGATATCAATAGAGAGAAGAATTTAGAGTGACAAAAAGTACCCGTAGCTTCAAACTGCAAGAAGAAAAAAGTAGAAAACTAATATAGACAACGAAGTTTCTTCATAGTGTTATTGGAAGGTAAATTCTCTACAACAGAGAGTGACAACCTTGGTCTACTATTTGGTGTTGGAGGTTCCTCGTCTTTGAAGCAGCCAGTGTTCCTTCGCTTCCAAATAGACCAAAAAACGCTTAAGGGAACAAAAACTCAGACCTTCCGAATTCTGCAAGAAACCTACAACAAAAACTAAGGTGCAAATAATCTACTCTTCTCAGCTAAGCAGCTGTGGATCTAGAATTTTCAACTTAAGGGAAGCCAAAAAATAACTATATATATTTGCTAGGAAGTCTTAAAAAATACTTAATTATTGCAGAAAAATTGCTATTCAAACAAAAAAGTTATACCCTCTCTTCCGCAAATGAAGAGTTTATATTGTGAGAGAGGACTGCAGTATATGGGATTTGGTAGCCAGTTTAAAAAGTAAAATCGCAAATGAAGACTCATATTGTGAGAGAAGACTGCACTATGTGGGATTTGTAGCTACTTCAAAAGTAAAAAAGAACCATAGGCCTTCCCCACACTAGCCCAACAATACTTGCTTAACCACTTGTAAAACTTACCTAGGAGGGGCCTAATTACCATATAATAGTTTATAAATAATTATATTAGTAGTACCAATTCCCAACTAGATAGGAGGGCCAAGGCCCCTTTGCATCCACCAGTGCAGCTAAGGGAGATATTGCAACATCTGGAGAGAAACTAACTGCTAACAAATGTGAAATGTGATTTACACGTACAGATAGAATACAAAAGACGAATGATCAATAACGCATATGATACGTAGAAAAAGGACCAACAAGGCGTTTGTACAATTTGAAGAGCTCTCTACGCCTACATAACTAGCTGAATAAGCGATTCCCATTTCCCATGAGATGCCGAATAGGCAAAGCACACGTATGATGAATTTGTTGTCAATTTTCCAACTTCCTCGTTGGTTAGCCACCAAATCCAGAACTTCCTTCAAAATTTTGAACTGTTTTACTTGCTTTTTGAAAGTACAAGTGCAAGTATAACTTATTCTTTATGCACAGGCCATATTCAGTCATTCACAATCAAACAGAAACCGAGTACGAGTATATGGCATTTTGAACAAATAAATTAAGTCCCCAAGGAAATCACATTTATAAATGAAAATCAATGTGCACGAAGGAAAACCAATTTTCATAGAGATGTGAAAAATGTGATGAACATTCAATGTATATGACATGAACAATCATGAAACAGAGAAATAATCTCACCTCTACAAGTACCCCCAAATCCGGTTAATTTTTTCCCCAATAGAATTCGGTTTCCGATTTCCCCCAAAACTGAACTCAATCCCTTCTATAAGATCCTATCATCCAATCCATGCACAACTGAAACCAAAGGCCCATATGGCAATTCCTAATCATCAAATCCCCTAAGGCCTCATTTGGTTCACAGAAGGGAAATCAATTCCCTTCTCTTTCCCATGGAGGTGGGAAACTAAATTTCCTGTCAAATTTCATTTCTTGCTTTTGGTAAAGCATGGAAATTATTTAGGTAAGGGGATTATTGTTTAAAATTTTTGTAATAAATGCTTGGAAATCACATGGGAAAATCAATCCCATGTGTTTTGAGATGAATGGTTTTACCCCCTACTTTTCCCTCTCTCGGGAAAGTGTTTCCGGAATTTGTGCTTACCAAACAAAGGAAAGGAACGACTTTCCTTTCCCGAGTACTAAAATCCGTGAACCAAACGAGGCCTAATTGTACCGTGCAAACAAACCACATGAAGAGGTAAGGGGGAGTGGGGGTGGTTGACTAGCACCTAGGGGATGAACTGGGGATTAATCGGACAAACAATTTTTATACTTATTATTTTTTTAAAATACCATAGTACAAATAAAATCTAACATTACTTCTAAAAGTGGCATTGAGAGCTTGTTAAACAAATATTACAATAATTCAAACATGAAAAAGAATAATTTTAAAAGAAAAAGGAGTGAAAGACTCCATTATTCTTGCCAAGTCGCCATCCCGCAAGACAAGGCGGCCACCTAGCTAGGCTAAATGGCAGACCACCGCCTAGTGCCTAGGCAAGGACTAATGGGCCTAGGCGGAGATTTTTAGAACATTGACCCCACTTGCAATCAAAACCACAACATTCTAACACACAGTCCTCAGAATTTGGGCAATCAAAGTCACCACACTATGTAAATCCAACATAATTTCGAACTTTAAAACCCTACATAGTTTCATTTTTATCTTGAAGCCACGAACTTTAAGCACAGATTGAGCACAAACAAAATTCACAAATCATATCCTAAATCAAACACAACCACATGACATGGTAAAAAAATATGTAAGTCAACAGCAGACTCACAATTAAAATTGCAAAACACTACATATCAAATCAAGTCGAGAGATGCAAAAAAAAATTCCATATAAATGTGAAAAGTGTTACCTAACATCAACAATCATCAAACAGAGCAACAATAGCCTCACCTCTAAAATCCAATTCGGTATTACGCTTTCCCCCCAAATTGAACTATAATCAACTCTCGGTCTATCCATCCACAACCGAAAGTAAAGGCCCGTACCCCGATTCCTGATCATCAATATCATCAATTCCCCTAAACGCACCATGCAAACAAATCACAGTTACTCCGATCACCAACGAGACGAAAACATTCAACCAAACCCTCGTCAAAATCAGGGCAATCAAGGTCCCTATACTAAGCAAAGCCAGAACAACGAGCTCGTCGACCGTGTAATCGAACACGACGATCGGCTCGTCCCTGAAGAGATAGAAGTAGAGCCAAGCAATTAAAGTGATGAGAAATACGATTATGGAAATTGGATGGTACAGTAGGCTTAAGAAGAGGATTGATAAGAGGATGACGCTGTAGTTGAAGCGGAAGTGGTGGAGATTGTGGCGGATACGGTAGGTGGATTCGGTTAAGGATATTGGGAGGGTTAGGGTTGAGGGGTTTAGGAATTCTCGCCATGGACGGCGGATTGTGGTGATTGATTGGTGGATTTGGGACATTCTTGAGGACATTGCTGCTGTTGCTGTTGATGGGTGTGCGTTCTACTATGGAGGCTTTGGGAATTTAGGGTTTTTGAAGGGTGAGTTTACCAATGGAAAGCCCCAAAATCTGGGCGGAATTGTACATGTACCTCAAAGTATGGACAAATTATCGTCGGTATAACCATCAAATTAAAAAGTAATCCACCTATCAATTAAGATTTTTAAAAACTTTTAAATACATGATTTAATCCTGCATTTTAAAAATTTTAAATAATCTCATAATAAGTCTAGGTTTTATTTTTTATTTTTTGAAACTATACCACTTTCTAAATAATTTTCTCTGACTAACCTATTTCAACTTATTAAATAATTTTGTTTCACTGACCCACATTTTAATTTATTATTTAAAATATTATAATTTAAAAATAGTGATTTGAAATATTTATTTTTGTTGATAAATAATGTGATTAAATTATATTTTTTCTCAATTTCATGAAAAGTTTAGAATAGTGGTTTGTTTAAAATAGTAAACTGATCTCACCACTTATCAACAGAAATACTTATTTAAAAAAATTATTTTTAAAGTGTGTTATTTTAACTAATAAATTGAAAACTGAGTTAGACAAGCAAATTTATTTAAAAAGTAGTTTACTTTTGAAAAAAAATCACAGGTCTGTTTAGAATGATTTGATTGTTTAGGCTAGTAAGAAATTATATTGTAATATAACCTCACTTACTCAATTAGGGCCCGTTCGGTAATATTTTCGGAGAATATTTTCTGAGAATATTTTCAGAAAATGAAAATGAGAAAATGAATTTTCCGATAACGAAAATAGTGAAAACATTTTCCGATAACGAAAACAGTGAAAATAAAGATTGCAAGAGTGAAAATGGTGAAAACATCATTTTAGCGTTTTTTGCGTTTTATGCTTTAAACTTGAATTTATTTTCCGAAAACGTTTTTTGTGTTTTTATCAATATCCCACCGAACGCATTTTTTATCCGTTTTTGAACTCAAAAAACAAAAACGAGTCTCTAAAAACGCTACCGAACGGACCCTTAGCCTCTTTTTTCCCACCCAAGCAAGCGTGTTAAAAATGATTTAATTGTGCAGGCCATAAAAAGTTACGTTGTCATGTAATCCCACTTAATCTATTAGCAACTCTTCCCCCACATCCATAACAATAAATTTTGATCTTCGATTGTATTCAAAAAATAAATAAATAATTGTTAGGGGGCCTTCTTCACACCATAACTGTCTCTTTCCTATGTGTATTTAGTTTTCCCCTAGTTCTCTGCGTAGTTTATTTTGGAAATATATAGTCACTGTTGTTGCAAGTGCAACCACCAATAAGTGATTGTTAGACATTTCCCGAATATCCCGTAATTCTCGATATTAAGGAGCATGTTGAAGATCAGAAGCAATTTTTTTTATAAAGAGATGAGACATTTAATTTGAGTAAGAAAAAATAAATTAGATTTCATCGTTAATAACACACAATATCTTATAGAAAAATAAAATAAGAAAGAAAAAACTAACCCAAAAGGGGATTTACTGAACAAAGGCAAAAAAAGAAAAAGAAAATACAAACATTAACTTTGTAGCATTTTTGTAATGATCATTTGCCTAGTGGCATGCACTACATCTTTAATTTAAAGTTCATGACATGCGTCATGTCTGAATAATAATAGAGAAACTTGAATACTCAATAGTACTTTTATTTGCTAAAATTCACCATCTGCCACATCAGAACAAATTAAATTACCTATGCCGAACGCTTTCTCGTCTGGAACCCCACAAACGAATATAGGAGAAAGGCACTACAAGCAATAGTACAGGTCACAATTGCAAGAGTAGGTGCATGTTGTAACACGGCATATGTCCCTGTAATAAAGGCAACTACCATTGCTCCGAGGCCAAGTATATTGCAAACCGAGCCACCTAGTGTAATTGTTGTAAAATAATCTTCTTTGTCGTCATTTTCCACAAAAGGTAATGCGGTGTAATAAGCGCCAATGAAGTACAGAAACAAAGCACTAGTAGAGAATATTAGTGCTATAGTATCAGAAATGATAAATGCTTGGAAAGCAATTGATTTTGTACTAAGAACTGCCATCCCTTCATGTTGACCACCACTTTGAATATAACCACCGGGCATCGTAAATCCGGCAGTAAAGGCTACTGTTGCTATGAGTGCAGCCACAATCATGTGATTGTCAGTCATTTTCTTTAAATCATTAAATGCTGCAAGTTCATTAGCAGCAACAACAGCAGTAACAGTATCATCAGCAGCAGCAGCAGCCCGCTTGTGCAAAATAGCACCAACATGTTTCAACTCCTTTACTATTTTACCCTGAAAATTGAAAGAATTGTTTTCTTATAAAAATAATAATAATAAAAAATGGAAACCACCATAGTTTCTCTCTCTCAAAATCAATGTTTCCCCTCCATTATTCAAGCCGAAGGTCAACTAATGGAACATGAATCCTAATTAGTTTATAATTAATTTTTCTGTCATTAAAGCCAAGAAGATCAAATCACTGCTAAGGATTTTGTTGTTGATACAAAATAAGTACTAGGCGCACAAAATTAAATTTGTTATGAATCTTGAAAGAAGTTTTTCGGTTGAGAAAAAATAAGATAATTAATTAAAGGATTAAATAAATAATATCTATTATAGGGGCAATTTTTTAGGGGGCAAAATACATAAACCCCCCTTGAATTATTGCTTGTTCACTTTCCCCCTAAAGTAAAAAACAAACCCGGCATATAACCCTTATTTAACTATTGACCCAAAAAAATGTTAACTTCTGTTAATGGAACTTTGAATTGATAGAATTGCCCTTCTTAATTGTTGATCATCATTGACCCATCATATATATTCTTGAAATATACTTATACTAAGGTGCCGTTTAGTAAAAAAACTGAAAACTGAAAACTGAAAAAGCTGTTTGTTTACTTCTGAAAATTGTATATGAAAAAAATGTTGTTTGTTTGAATATAACACATCTGAAAACTGAATTTTTTTTATTATGACCATTTTGCCTTGGAAATCAATCAACAAAGGCAATCAATCTGCAGCAAACAATCAATCTAGAAATGGTGAACATTTCCAGCTTAAAACCTAACAATCAGAGCTCCTCATCTAACAAAGGCAATTAATCTGGAAATTTTGCATAAAACCCAACAATTTCGTCATATATATATAATCACCGACAAGGGAAATGGTTTTCTCCAAAATTTTTGTCAAGAATTTAGAAGAAAAAGCCAACAATCAAAGCTCTTGTGTGCGTGTGCGTGTGAAAGAGAGAGAGAGAGAGAGAGCGATCTGTATATGCTGCGTCTGTGTGAGTGTGTATGTTGCGTCTGTGTGAGTGTGTGTGAAAGAGAGAGAGCGATCTTACCGGAGGGTGGAGAACGGTGAACGGCGACGATGATGGAGGTGGAGAACGGCGAACGGCGACGATGATGGAGGTGGAGAATGGCGACGATGGAGGTGGATAAAGGAGTAAGGGTAGAGTTATGTCTAATTTTGAGAAAAGAGATAGGGCAAAGTGGACTTTTTGCACCCTTTAAAATTAACAGATTTAAGTGGCAACTTTGCCAATTAAAATTTTGGATGAAAATTTTAAGTTTTAAGTGGTAGAAATTAAGTGGCCACTTAATTTTTTTAGTTAGTGAACAACTTTGACAACCACTTAAATCTGAAAATTTTAAGTTTTCAGATTTAAGTGGCAAGTAAACGAGCAACCCTTAAAAAATATTAACAATTAAAAAGTAGTGATATTGGAAAAAAATTACTCACTATCTAAACAACGTGCAACCCTTAATATACATTAAAAGAATTGTATACGCAACAAATCACATTACAATAAGAAGACTTTTTCTGAACCAACATAAATGAGCTACTATGAATTAGAGTCGGCAACCAATATAACTATCAAGCTGGGGAGAAGATATTCGACCAAATTAGATTGAGATGATTTTCAATTGAAAAACTCAAATTTCTCCCCATTTATGACATGTTTAAATTCGAATCCGTTTCACCACCTCATTAAGGTTGGATTAAACCATTTTATCATCCCTAATCATTTACCAATAAATACAAAAATAAATATTTGGAGAAATTAAGGCATCATATTATTATTACAATGACATTATATATTACTAAAATTTTTATTGTAAATAGATGGTACCATTGGTAGTAATATAAGTTTACAAAAAACATGTGCTTTTTAAATATATATATATATATATATATATTTAAGTTTGTAAAATATTATATATATTATAAGAGAAATAAACATCACATCACCAATTTTACCAAATCAATTGCTCACATTTACTTACAATAAATAAATTAAATTTTGTGCCATTAAATGTGTTTTCAAAATATCAAATCAAAGAAGTCAACAATATTTTTTCTCTCTATCTTATTCAACCAATCTACTCTCTCTCTCTCACACTTTTTTTGGGTCCAACTCTATGACTTTTATCTCTCTCATTCACTTCTTTTTAAAATTTAAAATACATTAAATTCTTTTTAAAATACATTAACTTTAAATACAAATATTAAAAATTATTAAAATTTGCGTATTTAAAATCTACTTATCAATATCTATAAATTTAGATCTATTATGATTATAAAGTTATGTGTCAACGAAAAATTCAAAAAAAAAAAACGTTTGCAACCCACTTTTTCTCTTTCTAAAACTATTTTCTCCAAATAACTTGCATTAACATCATTTTACACAATTTATTGTTTCAAATCCAATTGCAACCTAATTTTTCCTTTAACTTCAAAATAATAGTAATATATATATATATATATATATATAATCTTTTACAAACTTAAATATTATTTTTTTCTAAAAAAATGATATTATTTTTGTAAACCAATGTTACTAACAATGGTTCCATCTATTTACCATTAAAATTTTAGAAATATATAATGTTATTGTAATAATAATAAGGTGCATTAATTTTTTCAAATATTAATTTTTGTATATATTCGTGAATGATTATAAATGACAGAATGGCTCAACACGACCTTAATGAGGTGGTGAAATGCGTTTGAATTTAAGCATATTATAAACCGGAGAATATTCGAGTTTTTCAATTGAAAACCACCTCAGTTTGGTCTAAATATAAGTTATATGATGAAAATTGGTTTATAAAAAGATAAAGTGGGTTACAATAGCTAATTTTTGTATTTAAAGTTAATGTACTTGAAATTTTGAAAAGAAGTTAATTAGAGAGAAAAGTGAGTGAGAGAGAGAGAGAGTTAGACCAAGCAAAACGTAATATAGGCTCCGTTTGATTGTAAAGATAGAAATTTAGTTTGTGTGAAAAGATATAAAATAGGGTGAGAGATGTTTCTCATTTTATGACTGGATGTCCTCCATCCTTCTATAATTTTGGTGAAATTTTTTTCCTCACCACCAAGCAAGAAAATTTTTTCATGGAAAAACTTAAAAATCAGATAATATCATCCCTATCACTCAACTTATTTTTTATCTTTTTACTAAAACTAACTTAATTTATTTTTCTTTTCTACCTTACAATCAAATGCAGCCTTATTAATTAAATACCAACTGCAAATCGGCAAATCCAAATCCCACTACCACCGAAAACCAACTGCAATCCAAATCCGACTACCACTCAACACCACCTACCCTGCCGCCCATTGCAGCACAGCCTCCAACCATGCAAACAAACTTAAAAAACTAAATTCCAAGTTACTTTACATTTAGGAACTGAGAAGATCGATGAGATTTTGCATAACATTTTAATGGTGGTGCGTGTGAAATTTGGAAAAAATTATTTGAAGATAAATAATTGTGGGGGTTAAGTATAATTTAACCTTTTTTAATCTTATAATAATATATAAGGGATAAATATTTTTGTGGCACAGTTGATAGTAGCTTTGGTATGGCTTAATTACACTAGCTAATTAAGTTTGCACATGCGATGCTTGTTAAACTCATATAGATTTAATTTCAATTTTTTTTTATAAATTATGTGTGACTCTTCTTGTAAGCATTTTTTTTATTGGAAAAGAAGATTATTAGTGAGCTAAGTGTAACTTCTTTATTTTATACTTATGTAAATTGAATCTCAACATCATCCATGGATTACGGGATTACCTTTGCATGATCCGGCGTAAATGATACGTCATCATCGTAGATTACCAAGTCCAGTGGAGTGAATCCTTTGTTGTTTAGGGCTCCCTTGTCAGCCATAGGATGTTGAATGAGTTTTGGTACAAAGCAATTGGAAGTAGCAAGCAGATGAAGAGGTGTGTTTCCGTCAATATCCTTTTGAATGATTAACCTGTCAACCATCTTTGGATACTCTTCTAAGAGATATTCAATCACAACCTTCTGCTCAT
The DNA here is from genome assembly GCA_021464415.1 of Lonicera japonica. Classification (NCBI taxonomy): domain Eukaryota; kingdom Viridiplantae; phylum Streptophyta; class Magnoliopsida; order Dipsacales; family Caprifoliaceae; genus Lonicera; species Lonicera japonica. The sequence goes on from CM038465.1 coordinate 54,548,239, forward strand.
GCTCTATAGCAACGTGAAGCACATTCCTTCTGTTCCTCCAATTGACATCATCGAAACAACTTGGACATTGCGATATAAGTTCTTTCATTACAGATGTATGACCTTCACTAGCCGCAACCATAAGTGCATTATTACCTCCATCACCACATGGCTCGTAGCCAATTGATTCGTCCACAGATAACAATTCGTTTACCACGTTTGTAAAACCAAGATGTGCAGCATAATATATTGGTAATCTCAAAAACCCATCCTTCTCCTGCATTAAATCTTTCCGCCACTCCAATAATTTTCTAACACAATCTGAAAAATAAAATACATATATGATGGTTATATATTTTTTATATAATCATGAAATTAAGTCTCCAATTGTGAATGCCTTTGTGCCCACTACATTAATTTTGATTTTATTTTTCTTAAAAATACTTGAAAATCAAACGCCACTAAAGCAAATATCATTATTGGTCAAAGCTAAAATCATTATGGGAACAAGAAATTACTCGCTAAGATAATGTCCAATGGGCCTAAATGGATTGCATTGCGAAAAGAGTGGGTTATAAAGTTGACCTGTATTTTTATTTTTGTCATATATCAGGGACATCCTAAATTATGGCATGATCAATTTTTCTCTTTTTCAAAAATAATCACATACTAAATTTTGTTTTTAGATATAGGGTGTTCAAGATCCAATTCAAAGCAAAAAAAGAGACCAATTCAACTCAATTTTATTGGATTTTATTGTTTGAATTGGATCCAATTTTTAATAAACAAAAACAATTATTTGAATGGTTTGGTTTTACAAATCTCATAAACCAAACTGATTATGTTATATGTTTAGTTTCAATATTGTCACATGTCAAAATATAATTTGAGGTGAACCATCACCACAAGACAATAAGCTAACTTTCCTTCATTCTTACGGGGTGTATTCAATGCAGATTTTAAAAGATTCTAACTGACTTTTTAAAATTTGCTGATTCTATTGAATCAATGGATTGTTTTAAACCCTTATAGAATCTGACAAATTTTAATGCATGAATTCTTTTGGATTTATGCAGGTTTTAATAAGTCTTTGGATTTCTGCAGATTTTAATAAGTTTATCAAAAAAATAAAAAAATTCAAAAGACAAACAATAAAATTAATTAATTAAGAATTTAAAGTAAAATTATCAAAAATGTAAAGACAATTAACGAAATACATTATAAAAATTCATATTGCTCCATTCAAATATTATTATGATTATCATAACCCCTTCATTCTCATTATTGTCCTCCTGATTTCTATTCTCATTATTTTATGGCCACCTATTTATTAAAAAAAATCAATGCAACAAATTTTTATGATTTTCTTATAATCATTAATTGAATTTTACACTTGATACTATATTTTGTTTATATGTTATTATTATTTATTTCATACTAATTATTCAATTCTTAGTATATACATATTCATTAATAGACTTAATAATATTTGTCAAGCACTACAATCACGTGCAACACACGTGCATAAAAACTAGTTATACTAAAAAAATCAAAAGATAAATAATTATAAGAAAATTGATTATAACTTTAAAGTAATAAGAAAATTATAAATCCACTGCAAACGGTTTGAATTTAGTCTAAAAACCCAATGTATTGGGTTTTTTGCCATTTATATTCGATTTTCATCTTCTGTCTAAAAAAATTCATAAAATGGGAGAGAAAAAATAAAGGGGGCGACATCTCTATAGTTTCGGAAGAATATGACTAACTGTATAATTAAAACTTTGAAAGTAGCAGTATCTAAATAAAAAAAAGGCTTTAGATATAGTGAATGAATTAGAGGGATTTAAATAAATTATAGGGACGAAGAAAAAATAATGCATATGATTTGGAAAAATAAGATGATTTAGATAGAGAGTATAAAGTGGAAGAGTTTAATATATTATAGAGATAAGAAGAAATAATACATAGAGTTGGGAAAAAGATGGAAAAGAAATTCATGTGAAATCTTTCACTTGAAGAGAAGATTTGTTGGTGGATTTGTTATTCATAAAAACACTCCCAAATCTATCAAAATCTATTCACTTATAAAATCCTTCAAAGTTTATTGAGTTTTGAGTATCATAAGATTTTAAAAGACCATTTTTAATCTTAATTGAATACCATAAGATTTTAAAAGACTTTTTAAAATCCCAATTGAATACCCATTGTCTTTCTTACATTTATCGTAACTTTGAATCTTCATGAAAACCTACAAGTGGCCACTCCTATGAGTACTTATATATATATATATTTAATACTGTAAATATTGTGAAGCGGTATTTGTCTCAGGGACCACATCCTTTAAATTTTAAGCAACTAAACTCCCGTTTTTAAAAAGTTGCGTCGAGTGACTTTTGACAAAAAAATACAAAATAAAAATAGTCACTTAACTTAAAGTCACACAGTAAGTAAAGAAGCTGTTGGGGAGTTTTGGGGGGGGGGGGGGGTATGTAGCTTTGAAGCCTGCACAAAAATATGTTAAATATATATTGAATTTCATACCTCTGCTATTGCAAATCACGGCCCCGTGTAAAGCTGTTCTACGGTTTGGGCCACCGTAAGCCGGATCTCTACAAGCTTTTACAATAACATCCACCAAATCATGAAATCCTCTGCTAGCAGCCAGGTACAATAGAGTCTCGTTCGACTTGTTATTATATTCGACAGTGCTCTGATCATCTTCTGCAAGTAACATGCTCACCACTTGAATGTGATTGTAGCGAGTGGCCTCGTGTAAGGCCGTATCATCGTTCATATTCTTACACCGTAAGAGATGCAGCCGTTTATCCCTTATTCCGGTTTCAATATCTTGATCGAGCATTTTTGCACAGTCGATGAGCGCACGCACTACACCAGAGTGTCCACCCCTCGCGGCAAGGTGCAGAGCGCTGTCAAAGTCAGAGTTGACTTCACTTATTAGTGATGGATGTGTTAGAAATGATGATATTGAATGATGATATTCTCCAACATAAATTAGCATTATTATTTGTAATTATTAAAGCTTAGAATTATTCTTCTTTTCCTTTATTCCCTCCTCCATGTTTCCCTCCTTGTCTCCTCCTTTCTTCCTCATTTTAGGCTTCTTGTTTCCTTCTTTACTTGTATATATATTCATGTCAATTCCATTGTAAATAGATGTGAGATTGTAACAATGTAACCCCTTGTGGATTTCTTGCTCATTAATATAATTTCTCTATTTCTTGTGTTGTATAATTTAACATGGTATCAGAGCACGACCTCGCCACTAGCCACCACGACCTCGCCACCAACCACCAGCCACCACACAACTTCGCCACGTGTCCACCACGTGACATCAGTCAGCGCCACGTGGCATCCATGCCAGCGCCACGTGGCATCCAGTCAGCGCCACGTGTCCGCCACGTGACATCCAGTCAGCGCCACGTGGCATCCACGCCAGCGCCACGTGGCATCCACGCCAGCGCCACGTGACATCCAGTCAGTGCCACGTGACATCCAGTCAGCGCCACGTGTCCTCCACGTGGCATCCAGTCAGCGCCACGTGTCCGCCACGTGACATCCAGTCAGCGCCACGTGTCAGTCACGTGTCAGCCACGTCAGCGGTTAACGCCGTTTGCTTGCCGTCAGAATTGACGGAATATTCCAGACACCGTCAGATATATTTACAATTTCACCCCTGTACTTTCTGATATTTCTATTCTAGCCCCTAAACCTTCTTATTTTCCTATTCTAACATCAAGAGCCGTTGATCTCATTGCACCACTCATCCACTCGTTCAACTTCCCGATTCTCTCCTCCGTCAATCCCAAGCAACACCGTCCATTTCCTCAGTCATACCATAACCGACAACCCCTAATCCATACCATAACCGACAACCCGCAAATTCCGTAAACTCCAAACCCTCGCCATCATCAAATGCCGACATCTTTTTGCTCTGACCTCGAAATTCGAAATTCAAATTTCGAGATCGGCGCCTTTAACCCTTTCACCAGCTTCCTGCCATTAAAATCAAAACACACCATCCTCACTGCAAATCACCCAATAGCACCATCCTCACTGCAAATCTCCCATTCAAATCCAATACAAACAGCCATGTCGATCAGCATCCGCCAGCGAGGTACTCCATGTCCTGCCTGCTCTTTTCGCCGCAGAGCTTGTCCTCCTTCTTGTGAATCAGTTAAAATCTTTCCAAATGCGTATCATCGTCGAGATTATCACACAATCTTTTCCGTTTTCGGGGTAAAAAGTGTTGAATTTTTTTTACAACACGTACCGGATCACAAACATCGTGAAACTCTCGATTCGTTTCTCTTTGAAGCTAAGGCAAGAATCCTAAATCCTGCTGGTGGATGCGCTGCCCTCCTTACCTCTCTTGATCAAAAGCTTGAGGCTCTGCAGTCACGAATGACGGCGTTGGAGGCTCGACTGGACAGCGAGTCTCCCAGGGTTAATCCGTCATTTTCCTTTGTCCCTCCTGCAAGTTCCTCAAGGGCCAATCCGTCCGACTCCCTTGCTCACCCACCAGGCTCCTTCGCTTCTCCATCCGGCTCTGGTCGACGCCGCCACCGTTCGACCGGAAAACTGCCGGAGAAATCTCCAGCCTCCAGGTCATTTGCCTACCCATCAGGCTCCTTTACTCACCCATCCGGCTCCTTTGCCTCTCCACCTGGCCCCTTTAACCCTCCTGCAAGTTCCTCAAGGGCCAATCCATCCGACTCCCTTGCTCACCCACCAGGCTCCTTCGCTTCTCCATCCGGCTTCTTTACTCACCCATCCGGCTCCTTTGCCTCTCCACCTGGCTCCTTTAACCCTCCTGCAAGTTCCTCAAGGGCCAATCCATCTGACTCCCTTGCTCACCCACCAGGCTCCTTCGCTTCTCCATCTGGCCCCTCAGAGAATCCTCTAGAACCTGGGGTTCTTCCGACCCAGGAAGATTTGTTGGAGCATCCTCACTACAAAAGTTTTTTAAAGCTCCTTTCATCAACCCCTGATATCCATCTACCGACCGTGAATCTTTCAGAACACGGGGATCCTCTGACAGCAGTGGATATGCCGGCATATCCGACTCTGTCAGATTACCAAGTTGCTTTGGATGGTTTTTCAAAGGGGTCTCCTCAAATTAGTTCTGTTGCGGAGGTTGCCGGATTAATGACTCCGGATTGGACTACCTTAGGAGATATAGGATACAATTCGCTCTCTGCTTCTAACTTCACTGATATCTTGAATTTTGGTGCTGATGATTCTCAGAATCCATCGCCTTTCTCTTTTTTATCTCAATAATGTGTGTTCCCTTCCTTCCGCACCACCAACACCCTCGGAAACCTCTCGCCTCTCATATCGAAACTTCAGTTTATCTCTCTAAAACCAAAACCAAAGAAAGGGCCATCATTGACTACTAGCACCACTGCTACTCTTCCACCTCTCTAAAAAAAAAAAAAAAAAAAAAAAAAAAAAAAAAACATATCTATATATATTCAATCTCTTCAATTTAATATTTCCGGCGGGTCGCCTTTCGCTGTACCTCCAAGTATTCTGATTCAATTTCTTGTTACTGTTATACGTACTGCTCGCGTATTCAGATCAAGTTTTTTCCTCCGGAAATTCTACACCGGACCTCGCCGTTCCGTCGGCTCCCGTCATCGCCGTTACCGCCGTTCCGTCTGTCGGTCAATCATCGAACATGTCAAAAAAAAAAAAAAAAAACCAAAACCAAATTCCATTTTCTCGTATCCAAGCTTCGGATCCCTAAGAGCCTCATCAACAACAACAACCGCGCCACTACGCGCATCTCCGAATCCCTCCGGCGCGCCCTCTCGCAGCGCCATCCAGATACCATGCCAGATTTCAGATCTGACAAATACATTTGCTTAATCGCATCTTCTACCTTCGCTGTCTCCGCCACTGCCGCCCCCACCGCCTGAAAATACGACTCAACCGCCGACACCCAAACCCCTTCCGGGTGTCCCCTTATCAACCACCATCCCCCTCAGCTCCTTCTTAGCTCTCACCACTCCCTTGTCTTACCCAGATCCATACTTCTCCCTGGATCTCTCATACTTCTCTTTCTCTCACACCACCACCACCGCCACCGTTGCCCCTACCGTCGCCGACTAGTGGCGAACCGTCACACTCTACACCGAGTCTTTTCCACCGTCGGTTTCATAGAACCAAACACATTCTCCACCACCGGAGCCGGCGACACATCAATAGCTGTTTGGTAGCTTCCTCACCTCTTCAAACTCAAGTTGGTCTCTTCATACCCCTTGAGTTTGAGGGGGGGTGTTAGAAATGATGATATTGAATGATGATATTCTCCAACATAAATTAGCATTATTATTTGTAATTATTAAAGCTTAGAATTATTCTTCTTTTCCTTTATTCCCTCCTCCATGTTTCCCTCCTTGTCTCCTCCTTTCTTCCTCATTTTAGGCTTCTTGTTTCCTTCTTTACTTGTATATATATTCATGTCAATTCCATTGTAAATAGATGTGAGATTGTAACAATGTAACCCCTTGTGGATTTCTTGCTCATTAATATAATTTCTCTATTTCTTGTGTTGTATAATTTAACAGGATGAGCAGACAGAATCGCTTGCACGGCTTCCGTATGCCCAGCGTGGGATGCAAGATGAAGGATATTATTCAAATTTGCGGTGCGTAGTTCACGTATCTCTTGAGCTGATTGGTCCTTGGTTTGCCCAACGATCACCTCGATATTGCCAGTAATGGCAGCATTGTATAAGCTCCTATCCATTGCCATTGTATTATTAGCTGGTCGCTAAAATAAACACTCCCTTCCGCTAGTTTAAATACTAGAACTACTAAGGAACTCAATTACATGTGGGCCGGACTTTTAACTTTTTTTTTTTTTGGGTAAATGACCGATAAGCACAACGTACTTTACCCCGTTTTTCAGTTATGCCAACGAATTTCATTTCTTATCAAAAGTACCATTAAACTTTTTCCGTTATTTCACTTAGGTCCAAATCATAACTTCCGTCAATTATTTCTAACGGAATGCTGAGTTGGCACAAAAAATCTGACGTGGCATTATTCTTTGCCACCGGTCACAGTTAATTATACTTCTTTTGTTGTCTTGACTTTATTAAAATATTATACCTTACTTCATTTGGCTTCTTGCATCTTTGATACTTTTTAGGCCACTCCATTATTTACAAGTAAAACATCGAACGCAGATTTCCGAGTTTATCAATCACTTTTTGGAATTAGAAACAGAGCAGATTCGCTCTTTTTTACTATTTTTATTAAACCGCTGTAAATTTCTTTTTTTATTCCAATTTTCAAGTATTATAAGTATAAATATTTTCAATAAATTTTGGTTTTTAAGGAACCGGGATAATTTTAGATCTAAAGTTACAAGAATTTAAACATTATTATATGATGATGTGAATATTAACTACTAAAATAACTGAACGGTCAAGATCATCTAGCAATATATATATAAAATTTGTTGACTAGAAATCAATCATTTATAAGTATTCAAATTATTTGTATTTTTTATACTAGGTTAATTCAATAAGTATTCAAATTGAATTGTCTAGAATTGAGTTGCATGAAAAATGTCAATTAAATGTGTTTGATTGCCTTAATTTTCTACCCAAAAAATATTGGTTGTATTATGGCATTTTTAATGTAGAAAAAATTATTGGTATTTTTTTTTACATAATTTTATAGTCATGATGGATCTTCTTTAATTGATCTTAATTAGTAGATTTTAAATATTAAATTTTGTAATTTAAGTTATAGCATTTTTAATGTAGAAAATGGATAAAATTTGGCAAATAAATACAAGCCCCCCCCCCCCCCCCCCCCACACCCCACACACACACACACAAGAAAATGTTTTCCTTGTTTACATGGAAAAGTACATGAATAGTGCCAAATGTGGGAGTTTAGCTGCTAGAATTTTTTTGGCAATCAAACAACACAAAAGTTGCAACTTAGGTGGAAAATATGGCCAATCAAACGCACCCTTAATGCTTAGTTCATAAATATTGTATATAGTATAAATAGGAGAATTGCATTAGTAGAAAAAGTAAAATATGAACAATTAAAATTGCTTGTATTTTTAAAATAAAAGCTAGTTGTATTGCATAATATCTAGACTTGTAATCTAGGATAACATTAAATGCAAAGTTTATTAAATTTTTATCCGACTAGTTTTTATCATGTCTGATCCCACTTAATCTTCATCTGACTGATTCATTTTCCATCCTATCCTACATAATTCCTATTCGACAAATTCCAACTCTTATCCTATCCAATTTTTATCCTATCCAATCCTACCTTCTTATTTGACGAGCCAAACGCACCCTAAGATTTAAATGTTTACGCAATTTTTTTTAATGTTACTCAACCTATTAAAAAAGGAAAATAAATCAAATTAAATCAAATCTAGGTGGCCACATTCCCTACGCCCTCAAAGGGACCTAAATCAAACCACTTGCTATAAACTCCAGTTTAAGGATTTTGCCAATAAGTTATAGTGATAGATTGCAAAAATCTACAACCGAAAGTTAGTACTTATATATATACTATGGGTAGCCTGTATCAAATATACTAGGGTTCATCTCGTAGTAACGGAGCATTTATAGGAAGCCTATGCTCTTAAATCATACAAATAATCCATAGAAAAAATTCCTCCCTCGATCCCTAGTTAAGAATCTTACTTTTGCTTTTACATTTTTAAGAAAAATCACTAATTTAATTAGATCAATGGTTTGGAACCAAAACTTGTTTCTCATCACGAATTTGGGTACATTAATATTGTTTTTAAACGAAAAATAGATAAATTATATGCAAACAAAATGAAAAGCCTTAATTGTGATGCGGTCGGCCGGTTACTCTTGATTTCTTATCTTAAGTGCACCACTATGAGAGTTGTACCTATGAAACAAAGGTTACAAATTACAATCAAATAAAATTAATTAAATTTAAGTTACCAAATACCAAATGAAAACTATTTTTTTCCATTTTGTCTTTGCATTTAATTAAGGAATTAGAAGAATGTTATTAGTAGATTGTAAAATGAAGAAATTTATACCTTCCTTAATTTATTTATTTTTCAAAAAATAAAAGGTAACAAAAAGCATGAGGGTAAAGGAAAAAGGATAAACGTAACTCAAACTAAAAAAAACAATTTATCGTCTTTGTATCAAGTGAAAGACAAAATTGAAGTACAAAATACATATTTTGACCGAATTACAAAAATTGCATATGGATGATGGAATTTACTTAAATTTAAAAATAATATACTAAACTATGACACCGAAAGGTAAATCCATCCAAATAATAGAATCCAAAATTATAGAAATTCGATTAAACCACTAAAAAATAAATTAAAGAATAGCAATGGCTTTGGCACTAATTAAGGTAGCAATAAGAACATACATATAGCAAAGAAAAGGGTGTGGTTATCGGTACTTGATGAAAATCCTTCTTGTACTCCAAAACATCTTTTAGGGATAGTAAAACATCACAAAAGATCATGAGAAAGCATAAGTGGTTATATCAATCTCAAAAAAAATCTATAAAAACAAATACATAAAAAGAAAGCCCAAAATGAATTCAACAAAATGAATGAATGGTTCCTGCTAACAAACCTCAGAATTTTGAATATACACTATGCTTGTATTAAATTTAAAATATATGTTATGCATGTATTAATACATTCCTTTGGGAACTCTAACACTCTATAAAGTGTATCCGCTATATAAAAAGTGACCTAAAGTATACATATAAAGTGTCAGTACATTAATTTTAGAGTGTTAGAATATTCATTTAGAGTGTTAGTAGACACACCCTTATTATATGGATAGATAAATTAGTAACAACCCATTTTAGAGAAACTTTGTTTCTTTCTCTATATGTATAGAAACATCAATTGGTGGATAGTTGAAGTACCTTGTTAGCTGATTGGTCCTTGGTTTGCACAAGAATCACTTCGACGTTGCCCGTAATGGCAGCATTGTAAAGGCTCTTATCCATTTTATCCATTGGCTTTGTATAATTAGTAGAGGTGTAAACGGACTGGATACGGATCAGATACTATACTATCTATTATCTGTATCCTTTTTAAATTTACAATTCAAATCTTTATCCATATTCCTTCGGATAGTATATTAAATTATTCTTATCCTTATCCCATCGGATATCTCAGATTCAGATAATATCCCTATCCCTTTTTTTATATATAGCTCAATTTTAAAAGTATATTTAACTACATATCCTTTCAATTAAAATAACACATTATACAAGTTGTAACTCAAGAAGTATAACAAAATATTGCAAAAAGTATTTAAATAATTACTAACAATTTACATCAAACTTTTAACTCAAATAATGAATTTATTTTATTTCTTTTGTATTATCCAATAAAAATTACGTTAAAATTATAAGATAAGTACACAGATCAAGATGACAAATCAAAGTTGAAAATCATTAAGATTTTTGGAAATAGGGTAAAAGTCTTGTGTGACAATGTTTTTCTCAAAAAATCAAGCGAATAATATTTTTTTAAAAATAAGGGCCTAGTTTTTATTATTTTTTCTAAAATAAGGGCCTATTTATTAATTTTGTTTTAAAATGAGGGGTTTGACCAAAATTGTATTTTGAGCAAAACTTTACTTTGTACAAAATTGTGTTTTGTGCAAACTTAATTTTGCAATCCAAAACATTTAATTCAAATTTGTTTTGCATGATGCCTTTATGTTTTTTAATAAGTATATTCCTATGTTTCACTCATAAAATTCTAAAACAATGTCAAATAAACCTAAATACATAGTAATGTTTTAGAAAATAATGAGTGTAAACTTGACTTTGCAAAACCCCGAAACTATTGTCATGTATATTTTATTAATAAATAAGTTTTAAATATATAATTTGTTGTAATTATTCTAAAGTATTGCCAATTAAAACACTTATTTATAATGATATGCTAAAAAAACATGTGGTGCAAACTTAATTCTGCATGACTCCATAAAAAAATAAAAATGAAAAATTTACTGCAAAGTTAACTTTGCACTCCTTTTGAAATTTAGTCAAATATAGGCTCTTGATTTAAAAAATATTATTTGTTGTTTTTTTTGCAGAAAAATCTTTAAAATAAGCCCCATTTTTCAATATCCCGTTACAATTTTAAAATTTTTATAATTTCGAACCTTTCATGCTAACAAATCATATATGTTGTAAACAATTTTTCTGTTTCTTTTCCTTTTTTATAGGCTTTTTTTTCTTTTTCTTTGTTTACTTAATTTTTGTTTTGTTAAATTTGGCTAGCTTGCGCACACTATATTAAATTTTGACTAATTTTTTTTTAAATGGGGAATGAAATATATAATATATACTAAATTATAGCGGATACGAATATCCGCTAAATCGGATATCCCCAAATATGGATATTTCACTTCAGATATGGATTATCCAGGTCAAATATTATTATTATCCATATCCATATCCATTTTCTCGGATATTTATAAACACTATCCAAATCTTCTTTTTTAAATATCCATTCGAATAAATATGCACAAAATACGAATTCAAATTCAAAACGGATTCTAATTTTCGAATATTCATTTTCACCCTTAATTATTAATCACTAAAATAAACACTCCCTTCCGCTAGTTTAAATACTAGACATACATGTGGGCCGGACTTTTAACTTTTTTATTGTTCTATGCCACCACAGTTAATTATACTTCTTTTGTTGTCTTGACTTTATTAAAATATTATACCTTACTTCATTTGGCTTCTTGCATCTTTGCTCCTTTTTAGGCCACTACATTATTTGAAAGTAAAACATCAAATGCAGGTCACTTTTTCGAATTAGAAACAGAGCAGATTCGCTCTATATTTTTAGTATTTCTATCAAACCGTTGTAAATTTCTTTTTTTATTCCAAATTTTCAAGTATTATAAGTATAAATATTTTCGACAAATTTTGGTTTTTAAAGAACTGGAATAATTTTAGATCCAAAGTTACAAGAAATTAAACACTACTTATACGATAATGTGAATATTAACTACTAAAAATAACTGTATGATCAAGATCATCTAGCTAGCAATATACATATAAAACTTGTTGACTAGAAATCAATCATTTATATGTATTCAAATTATTTGTATTTTTATGTTAGCTTAATTCAATATTTGTATATCATTATTTCGATCACTTTAGATAGGGCATGGTTATTATAACATTTCAAATAAGTTCTTTAACACTCTAATATAATCTTTAATTACAGTTTTCTTATATTATTAGAGACATTTTACCTATATTTCCAATAAAATTTAGAGTTGCAAAATTCATTTAGAATGGTAATAATTATAGCATTTTACATGTAGATGGCCTTTTACACACGGGCTGGACTTTAACTTTTTTTTTTCTTTGCCATGGCACAATTGATTGTACTTTTCATTTTTTGGACTGAATTTATACTTTTTTTGAGGATATATAGTGGCTTTTGTATGACTTGACTTTATGCAAATATATATTATTATTCTTTGCCTCTTTAATTGGCTTTCCCTGTATACTCGATACCCTTTTAGGCCACTCCATTGTTTTCAACTAAAATTTCTTTAGAAAATAATCATATGGTCCATATATGTATATACACACACCTGGTAGTATCATAAACAAAATTAGAAGTTCAATATTAAATTTATCAATTTAACAAGTCAAAGTTGACTTTAGACACGCAATTTTTAAGTATATATAGTATTTTCATATTTCCGATATTTCTTTCATTCTTCAAGTACTATAAATATAAATATTTAAAGATATTTTCATTTAACTTTAGTTTTTGATAACTCGGGATAGTTTTGAATTCGTAAGATGAAGTGAACAATCGAAAAAATACGAGTGGTCAAGAATACCTACTAGTGTAAGTATAAAAACCTATTGAAAAATGAAAATAACTTTTTAATTTGTAAGTCCTTACTTGAAAAATGTTAAGTAAGGACCTTATTTACGGATCGAGACATTTGGCATACTTTTCGATGAAATTTTTTGATAAAATTTGGTTGGGATATTCTTCATTATGTGTAGAACATCTCCACCAAATTTTATAAAAAAATTCATCCGGGAAGTAGGTTAACTACGGGATTGAAAAAATATTGAATTTTATATATTTATTTCTAGACCAATATTTTTCAATCATGTAGTTAACCCACTTCCCGGTTGAATTTTTTGATGAAATCTGATGGAGATATTCTACACATGATAAAAAACATCCTCACCAAATTTCATCAAAAAATTCCACCGAAAAGTATGACAAATGACCCGATCCGTAAATAAGGTTCTTAAGTGAAGGTCCTTACTTGAAAATTTTCATATACATATATATGTATATATGTATAATTCATATATATACTTCTATATTTATATAATCTATATGGCATATCTCTCTCTATATATATATATAGAGAGAGAGTTAGGCTATAAAGAGGGATTCCCTCACATTAACAAAAAGAAGGGATGGTCATTTAGAGTGGTAAATCGATGATTTTTTTATGAAATTTTGTAGAGATGATCTATATAGTGAGTAGATCACCTACACAAAAATTCATAGAAAAATTCAACCTAGAAGTGAGTGTTTTGAAAAATTGATATATATGTACATTTTTGGCCGTTAAAATTTTTGATGATCATCTCACCCACTTTTAGGTTAAATTTTTTTATGAAATTTAGTGGAAATGATCTACTCATAATATAGATCATCTCTACAAAATCTTACGAAAAAATTCATCCAATTATCCCTCAAAATGATCATCCCTTCTTTTAGTTAAAGTGAGGGAATCCCTCTTTATAGCCTAACTCTATATATATAATCTCTAAAATTTCATAAAATTGAACATGTATGTGAATTGCATATATACATACATATGCATACATTTATTAGTTAATGTTGTTCCTTTGCTTTACCAATAAACATTTGATCAAATATCTTGATGGAGAAAAAATAAACATTTGATTGTAGAGGTGAAAGATTGGAAAAGTTAAAAATGATGAAGATGAAGATAGATTAGGGCTGATTTGGCTTAGAATGCTATAGATATTTTTTATTAAATTTAAAACTTTAGGTGGAGGAAAATAATAATTATATCGATGCATTTAAGATCACCCTTATTTATTGCGAAAATCACCAAACTTTTCATTTTTTTACCGTTTTACCATGGTTAACCTATAATAAAATTTTATTACTACATTTAATTGACAAGGCTCTCCCATGCGAAAAAGAAATACTAAATCTCTAAGATATCATTTTAACACAGCGAATAAAATTCTTGAAATATCGTTGTGCGCATATATCCATGGCACATGCTTTATATCTAATAATAAAAGCAACAAACAGGTTTGGAATAAAATAAAGGCACAAAAAGAAAAAGTGGTTTTGTCTTAATCTTTAAGAAGTATATACATATATAGATGACAACTGCAATATGCAAAGGTTAAAATTCCGCTTTATAAAAATAGGGGCATGCAGATAGCAATTGATAAGATTAATATTACAAAATTTAAGCAAAAATATTCAGCTTTAGTTTGTGTAGCCTATATCATAATTTGATGGATTCAGAGTTGTATAGTACGTGCTGCAACTAATCTAGAAAACTTTACAACTTTATAAAGTGTAATGTCTTCTAAGCCCACATATTTTTCACAAAGTTTCAATGTGGGATACAAGAATTCACATTCTTAGACTCTCTATTTTTCATTTTAAAAAGCTCACTTTGGATGATAATTAATTTCTCATTCACGCGATATTCATTTTGAGCAAATAAGAATACCACTTGAATGTACTCGCGAAGGAGAACATCAATCTATAATAATCTTTCAAAACCGATCATTCGGTTTTAAATAAAATTGCAATAAAAATTGCCAAAAATAACTATTTTGTCCAACATATCCAGTATACTCATACACTCTCATAGACAAGGAATGGTGGGAGACTCCATTCTACCTAGCTGCCAGAAGAGGATTTGATGAATTGGTGGAGATGATATTAAAAACTTGTAAGTGTATCACATGCTTACGGTGGTCCAAATGGTAAAACAACTTACATGGAGCCATAATTTCCAACCGCAAAAGTACGTATTTGATACAACAATTATTATGTGTCTTATTTTCACAAATTTTTTTTGACTTTGCACCTTATATTTTATTCCATAATTTGAATTTACACCTCAAATATTTTTTTTTTTGAGATTCCATCTCCCCGTTAATGAATTTTGTTATATGGGATTATAATACTTTTTTCTTGACCAAAATACCTTTATGGCTTCTCATCCTATATTTTTAATTTATATTCGTCTTTGCACCCCATATTTCAAAAATTGCAACATAAAAATAGATCATTGCAAATACATTTCTAGTAATATATGTTATATTTGTGTCTATGTACATATATCTTGTAATATTTGTGGACCTTGTAATGAAAATATATGATTAATTACTTTAAGTTTTATACATGATTAATCTAAAACTTTATATAATTGTTTACCTGAGATGCTTTAGATTGATTTATGCCTTTATATTCATTATGTATTAGTATTAATTTAATTTGAACGCTTAGTCAGGTCAAGATGCTTCCCATTAATTTGATTTATGTCCACTTTATAAATATTTTCTACTCAAAGTAATCAGTAACATATGATATTAAAATATATGTAATTAGATATATATTTAATTATCTTTTAAATTAATTATTAAGATGTTTACTCTAATGCTCTAATACAATCTTTCATTTCTAATTTTATTTTTAATTATTAATTACAACCCTTCTTTTGGGGTTTCATGTAGTTAGATTTATTTTGCAAAGTAAAATAAAGTTTCATCACAATATAATAAAAGAATACGACACTTATATGAGAGTGTCTAAGAAGTGTCAACAAGTGTGCCAAACAAAATTTATATATATTTTTTATTATAGACACATGAAAAGAGGTGTTGTGCACATGCCCGTGTAGTTTCTGTCATGTACACATACCCATGAAATATCGGTGTTTGACATGAGTATGATACAAACGCGCCAACTTTTAAGTATTGTCCGTGTTTCTAAGAAAAAGGGTAATAGAAACATGCTACCACATATTTATACTTTAAATAACATCTTGGAAGTAACTATATGATTTATGTTGGGGATAATTTCATCTTTTCTCATATAAAAATAATTTTGAAAATGAATTTGAAATAACCTATTCAACTACTTCATGAAATTATAATTTTAACTATTTTATTTTGTAAATTATTTCCTAACCTTTTATTCAAACACAATTTATTTATTTTACCAAAATGTCGTTGTGACTTCTCAATTGATTGAATATTTGTAGATGGAATGATGACGTATTTTAGTCACGCATATATGTATATATATAGTAATATACTAAAATGTATTTGTAGTAATATATTTGTAAATTGCAATGAAGACCCTCTCTATACTATCTTTTAAAATATAGGGTGAATACACAAATAGAAATTAAATATAGAGTGAGAAGCCACAAGGGTATTTTGGTCAAAAAAAAAATGGCTTAGCATCAACCTACATATAATCCATTAATGATGGGTTAGAAAGTCAAAGAAAATAAAATGTGGAGTACAAAGTCAAATTAGAGGGTTAAACATCAAGTCAAAATTTTCCTATTTTCCCCATATATTATAATTTTATAATTACTCTTACCGGTGAGGGTGGAGTAAAAAAAAGAGAACATGTGCATGTATTACTGCTCCTGAATGTGTTCTGTTGAGATTTGTATATTATATTTATAGCATGTGTATATTTAGGATATATTTAGAGAATCCTTATTAGAAGGAAATTCCTTAATATACTAAGTCTCTCTCTTGTATATATATTTTGTACCTTTCTACTCAATGATACAACATAATTATCACATTCTCACATAACACTTATAACATAAGGTCATTGATAGTGAAAACAATTTTTTTTTTTTAAAAAAAAACTATGTTTTAATCCCTTTTTTTTCTAATAATAGCCCAAAATTACATATAATATCCTCTCTTCTTCTTTTTTTTCCCCTTTTTAGTGAAGGGCCCTTATTTTTGTACAGACGGAAGAAAAGAAAACAGGACTAAAACCCTCTAGGCACAGCCACCCATTTCAAGTCATCTTGGAGCAGTTCTACCACTTCAGCTGGAGGAATTATGACTATGTTTTTTTCTTCTCCTTGGTTGATTCCCACCGTTGTCATCATATCAGCTACTCGGTTTCCTTCTCTGAGCGTATGGATTATGTCTACTTCCATGTTTCTCTTTAAAGCTCTGCAATCCTGAATTAGAACTTTGTCGGGGTAGTTGTCTATCTCCCCTGTTTCGATCAGTTCCAACGCTTGTTGAGAATCTGTCTCAATGATAACTCTTGTCCATCCCCTTTCTTTGGCTAACTAGAGACCTTTCCTGATGCCCCACAGCTCTACTTTCAAAGGATACGCATGCCCAATTCTGCCACAAAAACCTTCTAGCCATTTGTCTTGGTCATTTCTCGTTATGTTTCCATAGCTTTCCCATCCATCGTCCATTGAGCTACCATCAATAATGATTTTTATGCGACCTATAATTGGAAACTTCAAGTTAATAAGCTTAGAGTTCTTGACTATGTTCCAATTAGGATTGCTATTGAATGCCAACACCTTTTCCTTGGCGTAGTGTACGTATAACTTTGTTAGCAATTTCATTAGGTAACACATCAATATTCTTAAATTGAAAATTGTTTCTAGCCTTCCACAATTTCCAAACACCACAAGTAAATATAATATTCCTGGGAATTTTCCATGGTTGTTGAGGGTTATGAACCCTGAGATTATTTTCCAACCATTAAGAGAAATTAACTGACTTTCTCGAAGGAGTGTTGAGCGGGTTAATTTCCTTCCACACTCTAGTTACACAAGCACAAAATTTAAAAATATGTTCCATAGATTCGATTCAAGAGCATCTTTTACAAAAAGGATTTGTGGAAATATTTCTTAACACACAATTTTGATTAGTAAGAATTTTGTTGTGCATTAGAGTCCATAAGAATGTGATTATTCATGCGGGTATCTTAAGCTTCCACAGCTAATCCTGAGAAAATATAACTCCCTTATTCATGAGGTTAAAATTATAACAACTTCCAACGCTGAATTTTCTTGATCCACTAGGCGTCTAACATAAAGTATCACCTGCATCGGTTACCATTGGAATAGGGATGCTGTGAACCTGGTTTTTGATGGCTGTGGGTATGTGATTTCCCCACTAGCCCCCAATCCCACCCCCAGAGTCTGTGATGATGCTACTCACACTAGTATTAGGAAGAGTAGCACTCACAGACTGATTTATGCTACTGTTACCTAACCACCAATCATGAAACAAGTCAATGTTTCTCCCATTGCCACCCACCCACTTAGTAGCCTTAATGAGATTATTTCTATTACCAAATATGGCTTTTCGCATAGCAGAAGAATTGTTTTTCTTCTTCCAACTCCTCAGATTAATGACAATGTTATACTTGGCTTTAATCACCTTTACCCAAAGTGCTTTTTCGTCATTTATGACTTTCCACCCAATTTTGAAGTTGATAGCTTGATTAACCTCCTCTATTTTTCTAAGGTCCAAGCCACCATACTTTTTAGGCTTGCAAACCTTATGCCAACTAACAAGATGAACCTTTTTCTTATCATCTATATCCTCCCACAGGAAAATTTTATTAAGGCGATCAATTTTATCACAGTTTTTTTTTGGAAATTTTAAAGTTTGCATAGCATAATTAGGGATAATGGAGGTAACTGAATTGATAAAAGTACTTCTTCCTGCTAAAGACAAACAATTTGCCTTCCACCCTGCTAACTTTCTCCTCACTTTTTCCGCAATTTGATTGCAATGTCTATCATTAAATTTGCCATGAATAAGGTTAACCCCGAGATACGAACCGAAATCTTTAGATATTGGCATCCCACAAATAAGACTTAGTCTCATAGTCTCGTTTCTTGGGGTATTAGGCAATCAAAAGAGTTTCAATTTATGGAAGTTCACTTTTTGTCCCGAGCGAAGGCAAAATCCTCAAGAACTTTCATAATGGTTCTACAACACTTCTCCGTAGCTTTTGCGAAGAGGATAAGATCATCAACAAAAAATAAGTGTGAAAAAGCTAGACCATTTCTCGAAGCTTTGATACCTATCCATTTTTCTGCCTCCACCTTGGCATTTATAAGATTAGATAAATAGATATTCGAGGCAGAGGACAAAAAGGTAAGGGGATAAAGGGTCACTACAAAAAAAAAGGTTATTTGGGACGGCTGTCATCCGTGCCAAAAAATAGGTTAGCCGTCCCTAAAAGTTTTTTGGGACGGTTTTAGGGACGGTGAACGAGGGTCCTAATTGGTGGGCGTCCCAAAAACTTAAGGGACGGCAATATCCGTCCCTAATGACTTTAAGGGACGGCAATTTCCTCCGTTCCATAAAATCTCAAAATTGCAAACTTTAAGGGACGGGCAATTTTACCGATACTAATAATGATATTAGGGACGGTTTTTGCCGTTCCAAATATATTGGCGCCAAAATTTTCCCGCCAATGTTTGGGTTGGCGCAAACGTATAAGGGACGGCCTCATCCGTCCCTTATAATATTTGGGACGGCCTATAAGGGACGGCCTCATCCGTTCCTATAATATTTGGGACGGCTTATAAGAGACGGCCTCATCCGTCCTTAAAATATTTGGGACGGCTTATAAGGGACGGCCTTATCTGTCCCTATAATATTTGGGACGGCTATATCAGTCTTTAAAAATATAGTAAGTTTATTTCAATTTTCTATATGGCACGGTTTGTCTGTGCCAAAAAGTTATATAATATGCTTGGCCGTCCCTAAAAGTTATGTGCATAGAAAATATTTTTTTCTCAAATTTGTATCCTGTTACGATATTTACTTTGTTACCTGTTACAACAGAAAGTAATATTAACTTTATATTAATATACAACAAATTTATCCATTTCAACCTGACATGAGAGTAAAACAATAAATACTTCAAAATATAATTTATAATTAAAGAAAATCATAACTGTTAATTGCGAGTCTAAAGAAGAAAATTATGATTTTCAAATGTCTTAAAGTTAAACAAAGCAAACAAAACTCTAAACTTTGTTTCTAAAACAAAGCAAACATAATCCGTAGATGTTTCAAAACAAAGCAAGCATAATCCCTAAAAGTCATAACACTAAAATAAAAACATTCAAGAATTTTCATAATAGAAAATGATCATCATATTTGATTAATCTTCCGTTGAGATTATAAAATGATGCCTTCCATTGTGATCCTGCCAAGCAAATTAAAATACAATCAGTAAGTATATTATAAACTCGTAAATCTGAATCTAAACTGTTGACATTTAGAAAAATAGTTTATACAATTGGCACACATAATAGTGTAAAATGAACTATACTACCCTAAACGGGTTTGCCTAGTGGTAAAAGCATATATCCGGATTCGAAAGACCCAAGTTTAAGTCTCACCTAGGATGGGAGGGTTTTTTGGTATATGTTGTAAAAGAGGAGACTTAGTCCTCTTTATAAAAATGAAATAATATAACATTTTTAATTGTTAATATATACTAATTATTAATATGAACATTGGCTTAAACTCACTATACCTAGATAAATTGAGTAACTTAAGTCCAGTCATGATTAATCTATATTCATACAAGCATGTCAAGTATATAACTAATTTTTATTCATAATGTATGTATCTATGGTTGGATGGAAGTGTCAATAGCATCATCCGGTATGGAGAGTCCTGCTCGTCGCAACATTTCATTCACATACTCTAAAATAGTCCTCAAATGCTTAAGAAAACAAAGCACAGTTCACGATAAATGGAGCAGCAAAACAGTGCTCAAATGCTCTTAAATACGTAAAAAATTCTCTCCAAAAGGTAATCATTTATACACCTAGAAATGGAGTAATATCCAAAGAATTAACCTTAGCAATTACATCCCCAAGTAATCCAAAACTTATCCTAAAATTGCAGTAATCAAGCAAAGAATGCATATACAACTCTAAAATACATCTGAGAAGTTAGATTCATAATTTAAGATATAGAATATATTTTCTTTTTTCATAATTTGTTGCTAGATGTAACTGCTTGGATATTCCATTTTTTTTTTAAAAATAAATTTGGATATTCAAGTGTTCTTAGCTTTAAAATATGAAAGATTAATATTCAAAAATGTGACTGGACTGCTAAATTAATTACCCATGGCTTGTAAGGCCATCCCAAAACAACATTTATATAATTCATATGCCCATGTGTTTTTTCTAACATAGAATATTGGCATTTACAGTCACCATTGGATACTTTACATATTTAATTAATTACTTTGTAATACATATATGCAAATGCCTCTCTTTCTTGTAAGAATTATTCATTAATCCAATTAATATTAGCCTTTACTAGTTCTACTAAACATTAAAGAAAAGTTCTTAAGTTTTAATTTAACACACCTTCATGAAAATATATATAGTTATCTAAAACCTTACTTATATATCTCTATAAAAATTAAAATAAAATAAAATAATCAAGTGTTCAATGAGTACCTGCGTTGCTCGTTTAATTACTAAGGCCTTTTTGTCCTGTAATCTCATCACCCACATCTATTAAACTTGTTCAAATTAATTCATGTAGGATAATACCTAGAACTTTGATGGGCAAAGAGGTTGGTTTCATTTCTCATAATATTTAGTTTTTTTATTTTTTTAAGTGTTTATATATGCATGTGTCATGTCTAAAAACTTTGGATAACATTTTGAAGAACGGAAAACAGGAGAAACCATAAGGGAAGTGAAGGCAGTAACTGACCTGCACCAAAGGAAAGTTGAGATGGCTCACCACTCTGATTGCTTTATTGCTTTACCAGGTTATCATCCTATTTTCGAAAAGAGAAAGAAAGAAAGATGAAGAGGAATGTATTAAATTAAATAACAAAAACATAATTTAGAGTGCTAATGCAATTTGAAACTGCTACATAAAAGGCAACTTTAACAAATTTAATGTTTCTTGCCTTTTGTTTAACACCAAGAGGAGAGGCTGGGATATAAGAGACAGTCCAATCGTACAAAACAGAAGGATCCGCAGCTAAAGCTGTAACATTCAACAACCCAAGAATAAGGAAAATTCAGTTAGTAATTTCATTGTAGAAAAGCCTATAATAATAAACTTCTTGAGTTCTCGAACTAATTAAATCTATGACTAAATTCCAAAAATTAGATAAGTAAATTTCTTGGTCCTGAATGAGTATAAAATTAGATTTTTTATGACTTCTTAGATCTCAATCCTTTATAGTTCTCTCACTCTGTTCTTTATAAAAGCCTAAAAGAAGCCATAATGTTTATTTCTTGCCTTTTGAACATATAAACAATTTTCCTTTCAAGCTTAGCAAATTCAAACACTATGGTTCAATTAAAGAAAGAATAACAAATAAATATGTGAATTTAGCCCTCTTCATTGATATTAAATAATGTATTACTCCACAAATTGTACTTTGGTAATTCACACTTTCTTCGAGAAAAATAATTGAAGAATGCTTTGTAGTACTAATTGTGCCATTAAATATAGCAGTAGAGGAATGAAACAAAGCAAAGTAAATAACTTTAGCTAGCGTACATTGCGTAGTTAAACATAGAGTTCATTCCAGGTGCTAATAATTGGTTAGCACAAATGTTTGTTTTATTTATGGAAAAATGGAAAATATCTTGTTGGAAAACTAACACCCGGTTAAGAACTAAAGCTTGATTTCTTGGTAATATGATATTTTGAAAAATAGCTGCATAGGAGCACTCCCACTGCCGGGCTTCCACTTAGGGATTTTCAGAACATTGCTCAGTCTTACAAGTTAGTTCAAAAATCTCTATAGATAATAGTCCATTCCCTTTGGGAATTCTTAAAACCCATTCAAAAACCCGTAAGGATAAGCTAAATGGATAAGCTAGTGAGTAGATATAAAGTGTAAGAAAGATATAACTCTTTATTTGCTTTCAACATAAAACAAAATAGAAGAATAGGATACTAAACCAAAAGCAAAAACAGAGGAAGTTAAAAATAAATGAATAAAAATAATAATAAAAAAAAGATCTCGACATGTCATCCTAAAGCAGCTAGCAAATGTAAGATACACAGGCCTTGTTTTAAACAATTGGAAAGAAAAGTATTATTTTCCACACACATGTGATAAAGAAAAGGTTGAAAATCATACAAGCCCATTACACCCTGCATTTGTTTAGCACTTTTCCAAACTATGGGATTGGGATCTAAAGGACAGTGACAAAATATTGAATAGTCCTTCTGCTATCTAAAGAGATACAGTAGACTAGCTAATAATGAGTTTATTCATAGTTCCTTTATGAAACTTTGAATGAAGGTTGAGTTTATTTCATTCCCCTGGATCAAATAATCCACTAAATTGGGCTATATTTCATGCATGACCAAAGGATTCCTGAAAATGGTACGGAGTCGGAATTACACCTGACTCGGCCTAATTCACATCAATTGAGTGTATAATCTACTTAATTAAATTTTTATGAGCGATTCTTGCAGGAAATTTAGAAAGTTTATTTGTTATTTGTACTTCATGAATCACAAGCACTAAGCAAAACCATAAACACAAGAAGACTAAACTATCCAAGTCACATAAGCGTCGAACGATCACCGACTCCTCAACGAGAACTCATCGAGTAACCAGACAATCAATGTCTTACACCATATACGTACGTTCTAAGTGTACGGAAATAGTTGAAGAAACAAAAATTTATCAAGCTTTGAGGTGTGTTTATACACTGTCCTTAAAGCAATTAGCCCTCAATTTTTATTAATTTACACGTGGGAAATGCTTAATAGGATTCAACAAAGCTTTCTTTTTACACTCTAAGGAGAAAATGTAAAAGATAATTCTTTTAGATAGGATCATGGCTATATATATAGCAAAAATAAACAATTTTTCAGTTTTAAGTTGACAATTTTATTTTATTTTTAATTTTAAAAACTGAAAATTGTTCATTCAATTTTCAAAAACTAAAACTGTAAATTCAAAATTTAAACATTAAAACTTAAGAGCTTGTATCCAACCCATCAAACTACTTGACTTTTAATTAAATCAAACATATGGGTCTTATTATATAAACTACACCAAAAGGTCCTATCCAATGTGATGAAACTGTATGGTATCAACGTGAGTTGATAACTTTTGTAAGTTGGATAACAAAGATGGAACTAAGAAAAAAAAAAGGATAAGATCAATGATTGTTGACAGAACACATTGTAATCCAAAAATATAGCCCTGTTCACAAACCTCCAATTCAGTTTAATTGGAGTCACAATTTTCCCCAATTTCAACAACAAAATTTAGCAAATTTCAATCAAAACAAAAAATATCACAAAAAGGGGGAAAATTGTATGTTTGAGATGGGACTGAAATTAAGAAATTACCTGAGAAATTAGAAATAACAAGATTCAATAGAGGAGCCGGCGGTGGCGAGATAGTGGCGGTGGTGGTGTGGAGAGCCGATTGTGTAGGAATCTGAGAGAGTGATTGAAGGATTTGATTTAGGGCGAAACGACTAAAATACTAGAGCCGGCGTATTCAACGGCGTGGAGAGGGAAGAAGGAGTATGACGAATGCTCGTTCTGTTGGAACTCTCAATCTGATCTTGAAAGAGGGGAAGGGATATCTCAATCTATCGAATCCTTCTCTCCTGTCATCGATCGTCCAAAGGGTTGTTTCGGTCGAGTGTCGTCAATTCAATCGGTGGAGAACTGGTGTGGGAGGTGAGCTGCTGTGGGTTAGTGGTGGTGGGTTTGAGAAAAGGGATTGAGGGGTTTGGGAGAAGAGAACGTAAGAATGATTTAGGGGTTCTCTAAAACCTTATTATACCATTTAGGTTAAAACTAAAAAAACTACGTAGGTTTGCAAGGTTATTTTTTTGGGAACGCGGAAATATTTTGAGCGGGACTTAAGCCGCCAAAAAAAAATTATATTTGGCACCGTTAATATTTAGTCGTCCCATATATTATCATTTGGCACCTCAAAAAGCGGCCGTTCCTTACAGTTTGGTCCCAAAAAATCATTTTTTTTGTAGTGGGTCCCCTTGCCTAAGACCTCTACCCAGGAAGAAAGGTTCAGTTTTCTCACCATTCCAGAGGATGCTCGTACTCTCATTCGTAACACAGCTCATCACAATATTAATAAAATCATTGGAGAAATTGAAGTTTAATAAAACTTTTTTAAAAAAGCTCCATTTGACTTTATCATAAGCTTTTTCAAGATCAATTTTGAATATCATGCCCTTATCATTCGCTTTCTTGTTCATGAGAGTGTGAATAATCTCTTGAGTGATGATGATGTTGTCCGAGGTAAGCCTCTCTGGCATAAAACTTGCTTGGAAAGGTCCCACGATTTTATCAAGTAACGGCCTAAGTCTTTGAACAATAACTTTGGTAACAATCTTATACGTGACATTACAGAGCGTTATAGGCCTAAATTGATTAATCGACTCCGGATTATCAATTTTTGGGATAAGGGTAATGAGAGAATTGTTTATTGTTCTAGGGAATTCCCTATTCGCAAAACAACTTCTAACGAACGCACAAAGAGGTTCCTTGATGGTGTCCCAGAATTTTTGGTAAAAGATAGGTTAAATACCATCAGGCCTATGGGCCTTAAGACCGTTCATGCTAAAAAGCGCTTTTTTAATCTCAGGTTCAGTAGGAATTTTAGTTAAACCATTGCTATATATGGTTAATCTCTAAGGTCAGCCCGGGAGCAAAAGTTAGGTATGTGGAGCTATCCAGGCAATCTTCACTAAAAAGGTTTTTAAAATGGTTAATTATGCGAGACTTAATAACATTTGCATCATCCACCCAGTTGCCATAAAAAAAATTTCTTTCTATTTTGTTGCGTTTCCGTCTAAACACAATGGAGAGATGGAAAAAGGGAGTGTTTTTATCTCCATGAGTAAGCCATTGGCCCCTTGACTTTTGGTGCCAGAGTGACTCCTACTATCTAAGAACCACTTGGAGCTCGTTTTTAAGGTTTTTCTCAAGTAAATCAAAGTCATGAGAAAAACTATTTTGTTGAGCGATCTATATACCCATTGACCTGGCCTTTAAACGCCTTTTCTTGTAAAAAAATATTGCCAAAGTTATATTTATTCCAAAGTTTCACCTTGGCTGTGAGGTTCCGTATATTAGCACGCAGGTCCGTAGTGTTTGACCAGTTAGAGTTAAGGAAACTCTCGAAATCATGGTGGTTAAACCGACAGGCGAGCATACAAAACGGTCTATTAGCATGATTAGGACGAAAGTTAGAATTCATACCTTCAGTGTTAATAAGGAGCGGACAGTGATCTGAAGTAGTACGTGGCAACACTAGAACTACCAACGGTACATGTTTAAGGAACTCAATTACATGTGGGTCAGACTTTTAACTTTTTTTTTTTTTATTCTTTGCCACCGGCCACAGTTAATTATACTTCTTTTGTTGTCTTGACTTTATTA
Organism: Lonicera japonica; assembly: GCA_021464415.1. Taxonomy (NCBI): domain Eukaryota; kingdom Viridiplantae; phylum Streptophyta; class Magnoliopsida; order Dipsacales; family Caprifoliaceae; genus Lonicera; species Lonicera japonica. The sequence goes on from CM038465.1 coordinate 54,574,782, forward strand.
AAATATTATACCTTACTTCATTTGGCTTCTTGCATCTTTGCTACTTTTTAGGCCACTACATTATTTGAAAGTAAAACATCAAATGCAGATTTACGAGTTTATCAATCATTTTTTGGAATTAGAAACATAGCAAATTCGCTCTATTTTTTTTAGTATTTTTATCAAACCGTTGTAAATTTCTTTTTTTATTCCAAATTTTCAAGTACTATAAGTATAAATATTTTTGATAAATTTTGGTTTTTAAAGAACTGGAATAATTTTAGATCCAAAGTTACAAGAAATTAAACACTACTCATACGATAATGTGAATATTAACTACTAAAAATAACTGTATGATCAAGATTATCTAGCTAGCAACATACATAGAAAACTTGTTGACTAGAAATCAATCAATTATAAGTATTCAAATTATTTGTATTTTTATGTTAGCTTAATTCAATATTTGTATATCATTATTTCGATCACTTTAGATAGGGCATGGTTATTATAACATTTCAAATAAGTTCTTTAACACTCTAATATAATCTTTAATTACAGTTTTCTTATGTTATTAGAGACATTTTACCTATATTTCCAATAAAATTTAGAGTTGCAAAATTCATTTAGAATGGTAATGATTATAGCATTTTACATGTAGATGGCCTTTTACACACGGGCTGGACTTTTTTGGACTGAATTTATACTTTTTTTGAGGATAGTGGCTTTTGCATGACTTGACTTTATGCAAATATATATATATATATCATTATTCTTTGCCTCCTTAATTTGGCTTTCCCTGTATACTCGAGACTTTTTTAGGCCACTCCATTGTTTTCAACTGAAATTTCTTTAGAAAATAATCATATGGTCCATATATGTATATACACACACCTGGTAGTATCATAATCAAAATTAAGTAGTTCAATATTAAAGTTATCAATTTAATAAGTCAAAGTTGACATTAGACACTCGATTTTTAAGTATATTTAGTATTTTGATAATTTCCGATATTTCTTTCATTCTTCAAGTACTATAAGTATAAATATTTTAAGATATTTTCAATTAATTTTATTTTTTGATAACTCAGGATAATTTTGAATTCGTAAGATGATGAACAATCGAAAAAATATGAACGATCAAGACCAACTACTAGTGTAAGTACAAAAACCTATTGAAAATAAAAATAAACCTCTAATTTGTAAGTATTGAAATCCTTGTATCATAATATTAGTTAATTCAGAATATTTGTATACATACTCGGTAATGTTGGTATTGTTTTGATAACTTTGGATATAATTTGTTCGGTTATATTGGTTGGGTTTTTTTTTTTTTTGAAATTACACTTTTTTGTGTTTTCAGTATGTAAATTAGTATCTTTTGTTTTCATTTGAAAAAAAAACCGAAATCAAATTAAACCAATGTTTTCCATTATTTTCGGTGCATAAACATTTGATACCAAAGCCGTATTTAATAATAATAATAATTTGGTCGCTTTTAACAAGACTTTATTGAATGACACCCATAATTCGATTTAATTGATAAGAATGAAAACATTCGATTTTGCCTCAAAAATCCAATTTAGGTGGGCTTACTTATGCTTTAAAGCCAGACGACTTGGACATCCCTTTAATTTGCAATTTGGACTTCCCATTTATTCCATTTTTTTTATGCCTAAAATCATAATTGAGGTAGAACTCATTTTAATTATCTAAAGTTGCACCACATATTATTATTAACTAGAAATTGTATAATGCTGGTAATGATATTTGAATTGTTAATGTAGTTAAGGTGCAATAGTTCTTATAAGTACTATATGAAACTACTTAATATTATTTTTAGATAACAAATTCCGTGAACTATTATTTGACATTGGCACTTTAGATAGGCTATGACTCTTAGCGCTCTATATAAATCAACTAACATTCTAATACAATCATGCGACTATTTTTTTTAATTGTTTTTAAAGAAGCTTAGGTCTTCGAAAAATCATGGCATTAGAGCGTTATTTTATTAAAATAAAGAGGAAAAGTGAGTTTGAAAAGCCCAGACATAGGGGGCGCACAACAAAAAAGGAATGGGGTATGGACCGTACCTCCATGGGAAAGCAACAAAATCATAAACAAAAGGAAACCAATGGGCTTAAAAGACAAACCCATTAAAACTATGCAAACCAGAACACAAAAGACCACTAGTAAAAGAAAAATATAATATAGTAAGACGACAACTAATGGAATCTAAATATATAATTAGAGAGAAAGGATATCTCTCTCCCCATTAAAGAGATCGTTTGTGTGATAGTCAAATCCCACCACAATGGAGTGTCTTGACGCAGCCCCATGGAAGAAATAAAATCCACTACAACATTGCCCTCTTTGTAGATATGAGAGTAATAAAATTGCATGCCAAGGAGAAGCTGCTTCCAGTTGTCCCGTCTCGTAGCAACACACCAAGGAGGCCTACAAGAGGAGGACTGTAAGTATTGAAGAACCGCCATCGAATCGAGCTCAATCCAGAGCTTGAGCCATCCACGCTGATGAGCAAACTCAACACCCTGAATAAGAGTCGAGATTTCCAGAAAGAAGGCCGTACCAATCCCAACATAAAAAACAATATGCACCAATAACAACCCCCCATGATCTCTAAAAATGCCTTCAACTGCAGCTTTACCTGAGGCACCCTGAGCCATGCCATCCGTATGTAGGGAATTAGGGCAGTAATCATGCATCACATACACTAATTTATGCACTAATCATTAAACCCTAGGATCTATACAGTTCAATAAAAATCGATAGAAGACATACCTTGTATGAGATTCGAATTAAAATCAATGAACACGGTGGACAGAACCTTCTGTTGTTGTCGTTCTAGCATTGAAAATACAACGCCTCTATGGTATGCACACACAAACGAGATCGGATCCTTGTTTGGTGTACTAGCGCCTTTAGGGTTCTCACTCACGGCCAAGAGGAACAATGGTCCCTTTTAAAGGGGAACCCTAGTGAGAAACCCTAAGCAACAAAACGAATTAGGCCCAAGTCCAACTTGGCCCATTTTCAATTCGTTTTGATCCAACTTGTTTTGGTGTGCGACCCTGTAGGTTTATACTCTTTGGCAATATAATTAAAAGCCCGTTTTATTATACGAAATAGTAAGCGGCCTCTAGTAAAACATTACTATTACCCAAAGGGTATAATGGTCAAAACAACACAACCTTAAATTGATATTCCACATATTAATTCCTTTTGTCAATCGATATCTAGATTGAACACAAGACTAGGCAAGTGTCATTCTTGTATAGTTCAATCTTTATTTCTTGATCTCTAAGTATAATTAATCTAAAACAAATGACAGTATGTTCCCAAAGCGGGTCGGTCCAATACTTTGTTCCCTAACAAGTATTAGTATGTTCAGCTTGATATCTCCATATCCATGACTTGTGGAACATAGTCATCAGCTGACCCATACTCTAATCATTATATCAATGTGATCCTAGGTTATTGACACATGATCAGGGACATCTAAACAATATTATTATAACATTACTAGCATCCCACAATCTAGTCACGTACTTAATGAACTAGTATTAATAAATATTATTTACAAGAGAATATAAAGTAAAATGAAATAAACTTTATAAATGACAATAAGCATAAGATATCCAAGTACAAATCATAATATATGAATAGTCCTAGGACATATCTCTTTCCCCGTATTCACCTTCACCCACCCAATCTGAAGAGGAAGTCAATGAACCGGGATAAATAAAAAGGCACGACAAGGCATGACCTACACACCAAGACCTCAAAGGATAAAAAGATCTGACGCAGCATAACTATTACCCTTAGCAATGACCGAGACCGTACGCAGCTAGCTTGTCATGGAGGTTATGTAATGATGAAAGGTGAATTGTCCCTCTTGAAAAATACACATATTGTGACCCTGACAAATGAAATCCCACGTATATAACACTGCGGCCGCCTATAACTGAAAAATCTGAGGACGAAATGACTGTAAAAAAACGAATAACCACATATGCATAACCATGTCAAATGTTCGAAACGAGACCGCAAAGCACTTACAAACAACTTGCCAAGCCTCCACCGCAAAAGGGCAAGAAAGAAAGAAATGCGATATAGATTCCGAATTATTCTCGCATATAGGGTACCTATTAACAATGGGCAACCGTACATCTATAATAAATCCCGAGTAAGTAGATGCCCATGCAATAATCACCACACAAAGGTGAATATACCTTGAGGGATGTGCGTGCCCCACAATTGACTATTCTAAGAAATCAGAACAAATGGCCGAAAAAACTGATAAGCATCTCAGAAAGACAAGTTTCCGATAGATTAATAAAGCCAAATAGTAATATCACCGGCATCACAAATTGGAAGAGGAATTCAAGATGACCTCCTAAATTAAGAATTCTTATTAAGAATTGATTGTAAAGCTGCCAAAGATGTATTAGAAAAAGATGTTAAGAACATTGCTTCTAAACAGATCTTTGCCCGATGGCAAGCTATACTGTCCATATTTGACTTTAAAATCAAGTTTATAAAAGGAGAGTCAAAATCTTTACTTGACTTTCTGACTCGTGAATTCTTAACAGGTTCTAAATCATGACCTCCTCAGAACAAGGGGGTAGAGGAAGAGGCCGTGGTCGTGGCTCATTTAAACAAACGACTATTCCTGATTTTAAACTATCCTCTAAACCGGGATTTAACCAAGGATCTTCTTCTCGAAATCCTTTCAATTCTAAAACACCAGGTTCTCAATCTGGTACTTTTGCAAATGTTTTAGGTACTCCTGTGCCTCCTCCTTCTAAAAAACCCATACATGATTTTGTTATATATCTTCAAGAATCGGATAAACAATTTTTTACAAACCCTATACACCTGGCAAAGCAGTACTTTGAATTTGACCAGGAATTCCCTGTTGTAAACCGAAAGAAAAGGGAGTATTATGATGCTATACTTTTGGAAACAAATTCTGTTTCTATAACTCATGTGAATAAAAACCCTGGAACTCGTGGTAATCCAGAGATCCAATTTTCTAAATGCTTTATTATTGAGCCTCTTAGTTTAAAGAAATGGGGAGTTAATCCTAACAGTGAAAATTTTCTTCCTAAATATAAAGAAGCATATACCTATTGGGATTATATTGATGCCTGGAATAAAGCTTTTCTTTATCAGAACTCCTATAATACCCATACATGGTGGTTTAGGTTTGATGGCCTTAAAGAACCTCTTGTTACTTTAAAAGATCTTCCCCATTGGTTTTATAATTGGTTTATCAAATTTGGCCCTGAAGAGGACTATTTTCATGAAAAAGTCCAACCTATTTATAAAGAGTTTAAATATGTTCACCCAAAACATTTGGATGATCCTGCTCCAATTAAAAATGCCATTTTAATGCGCTTTCTTGGGCATTATTCTATTCCTTGGATCTTTCAGTGGTCATATACCATTGGAACCCATAACAACCTCTCTATTCTTGCTCGTGACATATTTTATAAGTGGTGGCCTAAATATGAGTTTAATGAACTCATCCCCCAGATGCATTTGAACCTTAATGCTTATAAATAATATAATATGTATGTAAAAGAAGAAGAGGAAGCTCGTAAAGTAGAGACGTTTATGAATCAAGAATTCAAAATTCCTTCTGCAGCTGCTTTGAAGAAAAAATATGTGGATGCTTCTCCAGCAGAGATTAAAGAAAAAATGTTAAAAGCCTTTATTGCTCATCTTGGATTTTTAGATGATGAAACTATGTCCATTTCTTCTAAAGCCACATCCCGTGCACCTTCTGTAAATATGGAAGCTGAAAAAGATGAAGATGAAGAAAATGAAGATAATGAAGAAAGTGAAGATTATAATGAGAATGAAGACATGGAAAAATATATGGGTATGTCTTGGGCGGATCAAGTTGAAGCTGCCAACGCCCTCAGTAAAGTAAAAAAGGAAAAAGCTGAAGATTCTAAAGGAAAAGGGACAAAAGGAGTGGGCCCTTCTGGTTGATTTTCATCACCAATGTCGACAATTATTTAGGGTTACTGTGTAACTTTAATTATTAAAGTTTATATTATTGTAAGTTACTGTGCGGACTTGTAATCGTTTAGAATCCGCTTATGTTAGTTTATATAGGAGTTTTTGGGGTAGTCCGGAGGACGTTGTTTTTCTTTTTCCCTTTTTTGTTTCTGCTCTTCTCTCTCTCCATTGTAAACTTTCTTTTTATATTAATAATATTAAATTTTCCCCATCTCTGTTCTTATTTTTTGTTTTCTTTCTTTTAAATCTTCCGTTCTACAATTTGGTATCAGAGGTTGGACTAGTGGATCGACATCTAAGTCGCGTTGGATCTTCAGCCGTCTTTAGCCAAGGTAAGGCTTTCAGGCTTTCATATCCATGATTCGTTGACAGTCAAGCTAGTATATCTTTGTTATTAATTGTAAAACAACTGGTATAATGTTGACTCGTTCACAATCCTCAATTATAAGTCGTTTTAAATCTAAATCTCTTATTAAAAATAAAGAAGATATAGAATCCAAAGATATAGAAACTACTCTCTTAAATTGGAATATTCCTAAGGTAAGTCCAGATAAAATTTATCAAACTGGAATGTTTAATCTATTTTCGACTATGTCTATTAAAACAATTGAACAAACTATACCCGTTGGTGATAATTTTTATGCTATACAGTTAATAACTCCTGAGGAGATTGAGAGATACAAAGACAGATATAAATATATGCATATTGGACTTGTGCAAGTGGCGTTAAAACCTTTGACCGTTGAAGGTCTAAATAATTCTTTCCTTTTAGCCTTGCGTGACTGCCGTCATCTTAAATTTAATGATTCCCTATTAGGAATGATTCAATCAAGTTTATGTAATGGACCAGTTTATTTTGATGCACATCCTAATCTTTCTATAGCATTGTCTGATAAAAATATTCTGGACGCATTAACTATAAACTTGCAGCTGCATGGTTATAATATGAAGCCTGGTTCTGAACCAGTTAATCTTACATATAGAATTTACTATAGAGTAATGAACACTTTAAGTCCTCGTGCTCATTTGTGTGATTCTAAAGATAAAACAATTTTGCTTGAAACAAATTTGTTAAAATCTGATGTTGCTATACCTCGACCTATTATGCGGAAGGATGTAACTCCACTTTCAACTTGGTTACTTGAAGCAGTTGCTCCCCCAGAGCCTGTTGAAAGTAGGAAAGTTGAAGAAATAGTTCAGTTTGCTGATGGAGATGTAATTATAAAATTTGATAATAATAAAACTACTAGACTATCTACTAGTTCTAGACATTCTTTTAAAACTTCTTCAAAAAAATTTTATACTCCTGCAAATACTATAGCAAACTCTGTTGCTGAATCCTCTAGACAAAGAGAATTTTATACGCCTGCTACCTCTGTTGTAAACTCTGCTACACAGGCTAATAATTTAATCTTTGAAGGAATTATAAATTCTAAACAAAATGTCCCGCATGGAGTTTATCATCCTGTTGCTAGTTCTGGAGAAGAAGAGCATAAAAATGAACCTGACACTGTTTCTGAACTTGGAGTAAATCTTGCTGATTTAGGCATAAATACTAAATCTATAAATGTTGTTACAATTTCAGAACCTTTTGTATATGATAGGAATGAAATCAATAGGGAATTTTTCCAAGACAAATACTCTGGATTTAGAAAATGGTATTTTGATTATTATACTGATGATCAATTATATAAATTTAAAGATTTATTTTATGATTATATAAATAAAAAAGAACAAGTTATTCCTTTTTGTTTATGGTTTTATGAACATATTATAAAAACTGAGATCAATTTCCCTGCTATAAATGTTTTAGAAACCTTTTATAAAGATTGGAAAGTCGATTCTGGGGTGGTAAGGGCTATCCATCCTCCTCCAGAACATCAGACTATTAAAGCTCGTGATAAATCTATAGAAGTTACTTGTTTTGCTCAACCTGGTGTTTCTACCCAAGTCACAATGGATAGAATGATAGGCCAGAGTAATTATATAAATTTGTTTTTACAAACTATTGGAAATCAACTTATAAGAATAGAACAGAATGTTGATTGTATATTTGACAATAGTGTAAAACAAAAAGAAAAAATTATTGATTATAAACCAGAAGTTTCTTCTTCTCTTTTAAAACCTGCTATAGAATTGTCTAAAGGATTTTCTTTGGGAAAATCTACTTTAAGCCAAGAAATCATTGATGCTTTAAAGGAAAAATTAGACTCTATGGATGTAGGAAAACAGAAGCAAATTTTACCTTTATCTATAGATGAAAATATATCCGATAATGAAATTGATTTCTCTGAGATAAATAAAATTCAGAATGAATTTATGAATATTAATGAAATAAATTATTCTTCTAAGCAAAATCGTGATGTTATTATGCCGCATGGAAAATATTATTATCCTAGGCCTACACCATTAGATATATTGTTTGAGGAAGAAGCACATATAAACATGTCAAATTTTAGTGCTAAAACTATATATGAATGGACTATAGATGGTTTATCTGAATATACAATTTTAACTCAATTGCATAGAATGACTATGTATTCTACTGTTTGTAAGGCTGCTGGCAATACAGATAAACAAATTGCTGAATTCATAATTGCTGGTTTTGCTGGCCAATTGCGTGGCTGGTGGGATAATGTTTTAAATGACACTCAAAGAAATGAAATTCTAAATTCAGTTAAAATAGTTCAAATGCTTGTTTCTAAAAATAAACCTGATGGTACTAGTGAGGTTAAACAAGAACCTACTACTCAACAAAATGCGGTTTATTCTCTTTTAAATGCTATTATAATTGCTTTTATTGGTGCTCATCCTGAGACATTGGATAAAAGTAAAGATCTGCTTATAAACTTAAAGTGTCCGACTTTAACACATTTTAGATGGTATAAAGATACATTCTTATCTAAAGTCATGATAAGAACTGATGCTAATGCGGACTTTTGGAAGGAAAAGTTTATAGCTGGTTTACCTACTTTATTTGCCCAAAAGGTTAAAGATAGGATTATGCGTAAACATGGTGGTACTTCTATACCTTATGCCCAATATACTTATGGTATGCTTATAAGTGAATGTATATTAGAAGGTTTATCTTTATGTAATGATATAAAATTAAAAGCTCAATTAAAAGCACAAAACCTAACTGGTAGAAAAGAAATTGGTGAATTCTGTGACCAATTCGGTTTTGATATAAAAATCCCGGGGAGACCCCCACCTCGTAAATCCTCTAAACAGAAAAGGTCTTATACTAAGCGTAAGCGTAAATCTAAAAAGGTATCACCTTATAGTTTCAAAATAGTTGAAACAGATGCCTCTGATATAGGTTATGGAGGAATTCTAAAACAACGTTTTAAGGCTGATTCTAAAGAAATCCTTTCTAGATTTACTTCTGGAAAATGGAATTCAGCACAATTAAATTATTCAACAATAAAGAAAGAAATACTTTCTATAGTTTGTTGTATATCTAAATTTCAAGATGACCTCCTAAATCAAGAATTCTTATTGAGAATTGATTGTAAAGCTGCCAAAGATGTATTAGAAAAAGATGTTAAGAACATTGCTTCTAAACAGATCTTTGCCCGATGGCAAGCTATACTGTCCATATTTGACTTTAAAATCGAGTTTATAAAAGGAGAGTCAAATTCTTTACCTGACTTTCTGACTCGTGAATTCTTAACAGGTTCTAAATCATGACCTCCTCAGAACAAATATAATAATTCTAGTAAGTGGATTGACGTTATGAATGAAGAGTTTAAATCAATGGACCAAAATGGAGTTTGGGATACATCGAATTACTTAAAGAATGTAGGAAAGTTAGCTATAAATGGATCTTTAAGACCAAACATGATAGTAAAGGTAACGTTGAACGGTATAAAGTCCAACTAGTGGCCAAAGGTTTTACTTAAAAAGAAGGCACTAATTATAAAAAGACATTTTCACCTGTATCCAAAAAGGATTCCTTTAGAATTATTATGGCATTAGTGGATCACATTGATTTAGAGTTATACCAAATGGACGTGAATACTACTTTTCTTAATGGAAATTTAGAGGATGATGTTTATATGGACCAACTTGAAGGATTCTCTATAAAAGGAAAATAACATATGGCTTGCAATATTAAGAAATCAATAGATGGTCTTAAACAAGCTTCTTGCTAATGGCATATTAAGTTCAATGACAACATTGTTTCTTTCGTATTTAAGGAAAACATGGTTGACCGTTGTATATATTTGAAGGTTAATGGGTGCAAGTTTGTATTTTTGATTATGTATGTTGATGACATTTTACTTGCTAGTAGCGATTTTGGTTTATTACATGAAACAAAAAAAATTCTTTCTAAGAACTTTGAAATGAAAAATATGGGTGAGGCAGCCTATGTGAAAGGAATTGAAATTACTCGAGATTGTTAATGAGGAATTTTAGATTTGTCTCAGAAGTCTTATATCAAAAGAGTTCTTGAGATATTTAGTATGGAAAATTGTTCAGCTAGTTATGCTCCTGTTCAGAAATGTGATAAATTTAGTCTTATGCAATGTCCAAAGAATGATTAGGAACGAAATAAAATGGAAAAAATTCCTTATGCTTCAGTTGTAGGAAGTTTTATGTATGCCTAGACTTGTACCAGACCTGACATCAGTTTTGTAATTGGTGTTTTGGGTAGATATCAAAGTAATCTTGGTTTTGAGCATTAGAAGGTTGTGAAGAAAGTGATGAGGCACTTACAAGGAACAAATGATTACATGCTTACCTTTAGAAGGTCTGATAGTTTAGAGTTGATAGGATATTCAGACTCATATTTAGCAGCATATCTTGATAGTAGAAAATCCATTTTTGGTTATGTATTTTTATAAGTCAGAGGTGTAATTTCATGGAAACATGCAAAATAGTCTATTATTGCATCATATACTATATAGGTCGAATTTATGACTTGCTTTAAGGCCAAAATTCATGGTTTATGGCTGCGAAATTTTATCTCATGACTTGGAATTATCGACTCTATTGCCTAACTATTGAGAATTTGTTGTGATAACGCTGCAGCTGTTTTCTTTTCCAAAAACGACAAATATTTAGACGGTGTTAAACACATGGAGTTGAAATATCTTGTTGTTAAGGAAAAAGTTCAAAAACATAGAGTATTTATATAACATATAAGCACACAACTCATGATTACAGTTCCATTAACCAAGGGATTGCCACTTAGGACATTTAAGGATTATGTTGCTAGTATGGTTCTGGGATATATCCCATAAATTATGCATGAATTTTTTAATTAATTGTTTTTATAAGATATTTTGAGATTTCATTATTAGATGTTTCTATTTTTATATCCTGTTTTTTACTAAGTATATACATTAAGTCTTATGGACAATTGATAGCAAGAAGTCTTTATAATTAAAAGACATTATTGTTAACCATTTATAGGCAATATAAATTAGCCTATATACCTGGCTTACGAACTATAGTAACAAACTAATAATGTTGTAATACATGGAAGGAAATATGTCTTATTATTGACATATAACCGCCATGACTCATATTAGTAATCGTTAAATTTCATAATCGCTAACAGCCTGACACTTTTATCGAAAGATGCACACATTTACATAAGGCCATGCGATCTCGTCACATACGTTGATGTTGTTAAAATGTTAATTGTAGAAGATCCAGTATACTCGTATACTCTCATAGATAAAGAATGGTGGGAGACTCCACTCTACCTGGCTGCAGAAGATGATTTGATATTAAAAACTTGGAAATCACCTGCTTACGGTGGTCCAAATGGTAAAACATGTTGTGATCACCGGCACATGGGTAGGGCCTAGGGCACCAGCTGGGCCCGCCGGTTCGCACATATAATAACAATATTGTCTCAAACTTAAACATTTTTTGGGCCACATGTGTGCGGTTTTACTTAAAAGGCCTTGTTACTATGTGGTAACACTCTCCCACTTATTTACCCATGTTGAGTTCTACAATTTTTCCATGTGGGGTCAATAGTTTGAGACAACAATTCTCAACAATCTCCACATTGGATCAAACCAATCCACATGGCTCTACATTGAACTAACACCGGTCCGCTTGACTCCACTTGCACCTATACCTTAGTCCACCATGGATCCACCTTCGAACTGTCACCACTTAACAATATCCATAAGATCGTTCACCTTTGGTCAATGCCGCTCGAGGTACACCTTATTTCACCTTACTCGAGGAACTTGCACAACCACCTTGATAGTACCCCGGGTGTATATAGGGTATAGCAACTCTACCATCGGCTTCTCCGAGTTTAACTCCACCATAGGCTCCACCAAGTCCAATTACTGGAACGTTTTTTGTATCAACTTATCATCTTAGGTGATATCGAGTTTTTCCTGACTCTACTAAGTCCAGCTATCGATACTGCTTCATAAGTACGTGGATTAACCATCGACCTCTTATACAAATTGTTGTATCCACTGGCACACGGGTCGGGCCTAGGGCACCGCTGGGCCCGCCGATTTGCACACATAGTAACGATATTGTCCCCAACTTAAACACCTTTGGGCCACAGGTGTGGAGTTTTATCTTAAAAGGCCTTGTTATTATGTGGTGATACTCCCTTACTTATATACCCATGTTAAGTACTATAATTTTTCTATGTAAGATCAATTGTTTGAGCAAACCATTCTCAACAATATCCATATTGGATCAAACCAGTCCACCTTTGACTGCACCTTAGACTAACACCAGTCCACTTGGCTCCACCTGAACCTATACCTTAGTCCATCTTGAATCCTCTTTTGAATTGTTTATGTAGATCACCACTCAAAACTGTCCACAAGCTAGTCCACCTTTAGTCAATGCACATCTCGAGGTACACCTTATTTTACCTTACTCGAGCAACATGCACAACCACCTTAACAGTAGTACTCTAGGTGTACGTAAGCTATAGCGACTCCACCCCCAGCTTCTCTGAGTCCAACTCCACCATAGGCTCCACTAAGTCCACCTACCAGGACGATTTTTGTAGCGACTCATCACATTGGGTTCTACCGAGTTCTTCTTAGCTCTACCGAGTCCAGTTACCGGTACTGCTCCATAAGTGAGTGGATTCACCATTGATCTCTGATACCAATTGTTGTGCCTACTGGCACATGGGTCGGGCCCAGGGCACCAATTGGACCCGCCGATATTTTAGGTAACAGGTGTGGGGTTTTAACTTAAAAGGCCTCGATATTATGTGGTGACATTCCCCCAGTTGCATACCCATGTTGAGTTCTACAATTTTTCCACGTGGGATTAATGGTTTGAGCCAACCATTCTCAACAAAACATCTTACATGGAGCTATAATTTCCAACTGCAAAAGTACGTATTTTTGCCCTTTTGTTGATACAACAATTATTATGTGACATATTTTCACAAATTTTTTTGATTTTGCACTTTATATTTTATCATATAATTTGAGTTTACATCTCATATTATATTTTCTTTGAGATTCCACCCTACCATTAATGAGTTCCGTTATATGGGATTATGATACTTTTTTCTTGATTGAAATACCCTTTTGGCTTTTCATCATACATTTTTAATTTATATTTGTCTTTGCACCCCATTATTCAAAATTGCAACTTAAAAATAGATCATTGCAAGTACATTTCTAGTAAAATATGTTAGATTTGTGTCTATGTACATATATCTTGTAATATTTATGGGTCTTGTAATTAAATGTGACTAATTACTTTAAGTTTTATACATGATTAATTTAAAACATTATATAAATATTTACCTAAGATGCTTTGGATTGATTTATGTCCACTTTATATTCATTATCTACTAGCATTGATTTAACGAACACTTAGCTTATCAAGATGCTTGGCATTAATTTGATTTATGTCCACTTTAATTTATTTTTTTACTCAAAGTAGACAATAATATATGATATTAAAATATATGTAATTAGATATATGATAATTAGTAAAAATGATCCCTAAAGTTTGACCCGAATCTCTTACTCGTCCCTAAAGTTCAATTTTTTGTTGAAGCATTCTTAAAGTTTCATTCAGTTATCCAAATTGGATGTCTTGTTAAAAAGATGGATGGAAAACGCACATGATTGTCATGAGCCACTCTTTTAAAGGGCATTTTAACCGAAATTAGAAACTCTAAGGATGATTCAACATAAAATTAAACTTTAGGGACAAGCGGGGGATTTGGGTCAATCGTTAGGGGTCATTTTATCTAGTTACCCTTAGATATATGTTTATCGTATAAATTAAAAATTATTAAGATGTTTAGTCTACTACTCTCATACAATCTTTCATCTCTAATTTTATTTCTAATTATTAATTATAACACATCTTTTGGGGTTTTCATGTAATTACATTTATTTTGCAAAGTAAAATAAAGTTGTATCACGATATAACAAAATAATAGGACACTTATATGAGAATGTCTAAGAAGTGTCAGAAAAAGCGTTCTAAACAAAATTTTATATATATTTTTTTATTTTGAACATGTGAGAAGAGGTGTTGTGCACGTGCATGTGCCCGTTTAGTGTCGGTGTTGTACATATGCCCATGAAGTATCGGTGTTTGACACGACTATGACACAAATACATCAACTTTTAAGTACTATCTGTGTTTCGTAAATAAAAGGTAATACGATAACATCTTGCAAGTAATTATATGATTTATGTTGGGAAGAATTTCATATTTTCTCATATAAAAATAATTTTGAAAATGAATTTGAAATAACCTTAGTCTATTCAACTACATCATGAAATTATAATTTTAAATATTTTATTTGTACTATTTTCTAACCTTTTATACAAACACATTTTTAATTTGTTACCAAAATGTCATTATGACTTTTCAATTGAGTGAATAGTTGTAGATGGAATAATGACGCATTGTAGTCATGCATATATATCACGTAATATATTGAAATGTGCTTGTAATATATTTTAAAATTGCAATGAAGACCATCTCTATTCTATCTTTTGAAATATAGGGTGAATACGCAAATAGAAATTAAATATAGAGTGTGAAGCCATTGGTCAAGAAAAAAATGACTTATCATCAACTAACATAATCCACTAATGACAGATTAAAAAAATCAACAAAATAAAATAAAATATGGGGTGCAAAGTAAATTTTTTCCTATTTTCACCCTATAGTATAATTACTCTTACCCGTGAGGGTGGAGTCAAAAAGAAGAGAACATATGATTGTATTATTGCTCTTAAATGCTGGCCAACACTCATTCTATATCTAACAATAACCCAAAATTACATATAATATCCTCTCTTCTTCTTCTTCTTCTTCTTCTTTTGTTCTTTTGTTCTTTTCGCCCCTTTTTAGTGAAGGGCTTGTTTTGATCACCTGTGTAAGTACTTTTTACCGAGTCCAAGACAAAAAATAAAATAAAATAATATTTTTTTCCTTTATGAGTAATTTGTATTATATGGACTGGCTGGTGTTCACGAGAGCTAAAAAGCCCCCAAGACATAAAAGTGTGAAAACTTAAGCTCGAGCTAAATCTAACATCCAACAAACTATTTAATTAGTTAGACAATACAATGTCTATTGTTCGTTTCTAACATGTTGAATTGGACGTCGGACGATATCCATTATATAGCTCGTGTAGAAAGCAATCACCAAATCCTAACATGTGTTATGTAGAAGTGACCGGTCTTTAATGCAAATCATTCCACAATTAATGTAGGGAGACCCACGTCTTACCCCTGGCTGTCTTTTAGACATGCACCCTAATAGAGCATTATATATAACCTTAATTCTATACACATATAAATAGAAATGGATAGCTCTCAACAGGGGAGGGATTTCTTTAACTGAGAAATCTATAGAAAAGAGGAGAGATAAAGAGAAAACCCGGTAGCTTGTTCCCTTGTATTAAACTCCAGTATTAACAGCAATAAAAGCTCCCACACACACAAAGGAAGACGTACTATCAGTAGAATTAAAACTCACCGGAAGAACATACCTACAAACAAAAATACCAGTGTCTTACCTCCCTTATCTATAATGGTGCATTCATACTCACGAAGAATATCTCATCGTGGGCTTGGCTGAAAATTTTGGCCGCCTGCAATTGCCCCCCAAGCATAGGCTCAATTGCCAAGCTAGGCGTGTGTGCTTGGAACATTTTTTATAATTAATTACTCATTTCACTGTATCTTATTTTTGGAATTTCAAGGATCAAAAGTCCCTACAAAGTCATTTTGTTAAAAAGAGAAAGAATTCGAATAGCCTGAACTAAGTTACTAATAAACCTTGTGACAGTTAGGATGGCAATCTAATGGAGAATTGACTAATATTAAGAAAAAAATATTAATAATTATAAGAACTGATAACATGATAAAATACATCCATGCACACACACACAAATATATACATATATATATATATATTTATATATATATATATATTAAGATGTTAAACATCTATTACATAAAGATATACCTGGCAAAAAACATATATTACAAAAAGAGATATCCAAAGAAAATACGAGTTACAAAATATCTCTTCCGGATTTCATATTCAGATAATGTTTAATGACATATCCGATATGTGTATATTGGAATAATACTGCCGATTTAAGAAGTTTTATTTTGTAAATAATTACAATTTTATCCTAAAAATTTTGAGACCTTACAAACTAAACCTTAAGTTTTAAATGTTTACACAAAATTTCTTATATTACTACACCTATTAACAAAAATCCACGTGCGGGCTCCCACATTCCCTACGCCCTTGAAGGGACCTAAATCAAACCAGTCGCTAAAAACTCTAGTTTAAGGATTTTGCGAATAAGTCCTACTATTTTGGTTAATTAGTTTTTAAAAAAAATTAAATATACAGAAATCGTACATGTTTCACTTGTGCGTATAACTAATTAAATAAATGCATGATATAGTGTGATTTATTTGGTTAATTACTTTGTTCAAATTAATTGTACATGAGTCAGTAAACGTTAAATCTATTTTTTTTAATCATATACAAATAACTAATCAAATAAATGCATGTTGTAGAGTAGACATGTCATTAAAGTGTGTAGTTATTTTGAGAGTGATTTAATGGAGAGATCAAACTTAGACAAAAATGGCTACTCTAGTGAGAGAAAGTATTACCCCAAGCTCTGACCATGAAAAATCCACGGAAGAAGAAAACCATATAGCAAGAAGTAACAAGAAAGTAAAAAGTTATCATGAAGAAACTCCAGTTGATATGCAAACTGAAGATACGTCTGTTGTGGAGGAACCCCACAAAGCCACGATAGAAGAAAACAACCAACAAAATGCGAACAAAGAAAGACAAACTGGGGGTATTAAAATCCCCATGTCCTACAAAGTTGTGGGTAATTGTAAGGAGAATGAGGTATACTTTGAGGAAAGTGTGGAACACATCCCCTTTTATGAAGAGGGCGACAATGAGGCAAACCATGGGAGTTCTCAAAATTTTGACCTGAATGAAAATCCCGAGGATGATGATCCGCTAATGCCACTATTAAATTACCGTCTAGCCTCGTGAAACAACTCCATGATCAATGGAAGGATTGTTTGATAGTTAAGCTATTGGGTAAATCCATTGGATATAACGCTCCCACTAAGAGAGTGAAGGTCCTATATGGGGAATCCAAGGGGATGTGGAGGTGGTGGACCTTAATGAAAGTTTCTACCTTTTCAAATTCACTATGAAAGTGGATTATCACACTATGATCTCCGGTGGCCCATGGATCATTATGAATCACTATCTAACTATTAGAAAGTGGGAACCTAACTTTAAACCCTCAGAGGCAACTGAAGTAACTACAGCTATGTGGCTGAGGTTACCAGAGTTACCTATTGAGTATTATGATGGGCAATCCCTGTATCATATTGCTAAGAGAATAGGGAAACCCATTAAAACAGATTATAACATTGCCTCCTCTTCCAAAGGAAAGTATGTTAGGGTGTGTGTGGAGGTTGATTTGGCTAAGCTATTATTTCCTTCTTACAAGTTGGAATGGAGGAAGTATAGAGTGGAATATGAATATATCTATTCCATATGCTTCTTTTATGGTAAAGTGGGTCATATAAGTGATTTATGCATAGATAAACCTCCAACTTCATCTCATGTTCCGGGGATAGTAAGAAACCCAACGGCAACGGCCATGGTTGCTGGTACCTCCTATAATGGTAATATGAGCGGAGTTGGTAGGGGAAACTCTTCAGTGGATGGGACTGGGGTTCAAACCCATGGACCCAATGGTAATTGTGGGTTGAATGAGGGCCGTTATAGTCCATGGATGTTGGTACGAAAAAGAAACAAGAGAAGGCCCATCACGGGTCAAACGAGTAACGAGGATTTGGGTAGATCTGGCCCAAATCAAAACAGGTCCCATCAATTGGCTGACATGGGTCAAGTTAAAACCCAAGAAAAAGGCAAAAGAAAATTACATAAAAATAGCCAAAATTTCTTTCAAACTACTATGCCTACCTCAACTAAAGAAAGTACTATTTATTTAAAATAACCTTCTAGTTCTAACACAACTAATATTGTTAATGTCTCTAATTCGCAGGGCCCAAAAAAACAACTTGAGCAGATAAAAGACACGACGAGCCTTACTTGCACTACCATAGTTCCCTCGAGATCACAAATGGTGTCAGAAGGTATTGCTACCCCTCGAGACCCCCAAACCTCTCCCCTCCACAAAAAAGTTCCTATGAAAATTGACCATGATAATAAACCTCTTCTCCTCCCCCCACCCTCTTCCTCTACGCAAACCCTAACTATGTATCACCCATCAACTCAGAACCAAACCCCAACATTAGCTGCAAACACCACCACCACCACTAAGAGATCTCGCCCAGAAAACACGCGTACAAAACCCCTAACCCACATAATGGAGCCGTTCTTCATCCACACGCTAGCCAAGAATGCATTGGGGATATCACTAATTGCAGTAGACGATGAGGTCATTATCATCAAAATCTGGTGAAGAGTCAACCAAGTCAGAGTCAACATCGAACTGGAGCAATTTTGATGGGAGGAACCGTGGGCCCACGCAATCCAGATGGCCGCAACGTCGGCAACGGATGAAGCCCAGATGAGAGTGAAATTAATCACATGCTAGCCAATGTCTGAACCGTTACCTTTCCTTCAAGAAGTTTCCTCAATGATTTTCATGTTTTGGAACTGCCGGGGAGCCAACAATATCGATTTTAGAAATAGTATGAAAGATCTCTATGGAGATTATAAGCCAGATGTTCTTGCTTTGTTTGAAACCAAGATCCATTTCGAGAGTATGGGTAACTATTTTCATAAGTTTGGTTTAAAAGAGAACATTCACGTTGATCTGACTGGCAAAACTGGAAGGATTTGGATAATGTGGAACCCAATTACTATCTCGCTTAAATCCTACCATGTTTTGGCTCAGTGCATTCACGCTATTGTCACCAGGAACGGGTACAAAGAATGGTTGTTGTCCGTGGTTTACGCAAGCCCAGTTCATTATCTTCGGGATGAACTTTGGATGAACCTTGGCATGGTCACTAACCACTATAGAATCCCCTGGCTCGCCGCCGGAGATTTTAAGGATCATGCAAGTAGCAGCAAAAAAAGAGTCTCAGAGGTGGGAGTGACCAAAGGATAGTAGAAAAAATTGTGGACAATATAAATAAATGCAGGCTCCTTGATCTCGGCTGCAATGGTCTAGCCATGACTTGGTCAAATGGAAGACTTGGACTGGCCAACACTATGGCCAGGCTCGATAAAGCTCTCTCTTACCCGGATTGGAGGCTCATGTTCCTGGAAGCTTCAGTCATAAATATCTAGCATACGTATTATAATCACTCTCTTATAATTGTTAATATGGAAGGGCCTAATCTTTGTTATCATCATACTAATAAAGTTAGACCCTTCTGCTTCATGGTTAGTTGGTTAAAGCACCCGGATTTGATTATATCATTAATAGCCTTTAGAATAATGGTGATAGTTTTGGGGGAAACCTGAAAAATTACACCAGTAAGATTCTTTTAAGGAATAAAGAAGTCTTTAGTAACATTTTCAAAAATAAGAATATTTTGAAAGCTAGACTTAAGGGTATCCAAATTGCTCATGAAAAGCAGTTTTCTCACAATTTGGATTTTCTTGAAAAAAAAACTTAAAAAGGACCTGGAGCTTGTTTTAAAACAAGAAGAAATGCTTTGGCCTAAAAAATCTAGAGTCCAATGGATTATGGAGGGTGACTGTAATACTAAATTTTTTTCATTTTTCTACTATTATTCGTCGCAAACGGAATAAAATTGATAAATTAAAAATTGATGGTATTCGGACGGAAGACCCTGAGGCTATTGCTCAGCACATAAATTGTTTATACAACAACCTGTTTAATGATCCCAATCATGGTGAACCTTTGGATTATGACTTCCCTCCCGGCGCAAAGCTCACTAGTGAAGAGAACCGTCGATTAACGACCCCTATCTTTTGGTATGAAGTGAGAAAAATTATTTTTGACATGAACCCGCTAAAAGCTCTTGGCCTTGATGGGTTCTAGCCTAAATTCTTTCAGCACTATTGGGATAAAGTTAACACCTCAATTTTTAATTTTATACATAAATGTTTTACCGAGTGGACGTTTCCACTGGATCACAATAAGTGCTACATAACTCTCATCCCAAAGGTGGATAACCCGGAGTCTATCACCCAATTCAGACCCATCATACTTTGTAATGTCATATATAAGGCTGTGACTAAAATTCTCGTGAATAGAACTAGACATTTGCTTGCTAATCTTGTGGGCCCTTTCAAAGCTAGTTTCCTTTTGGGGAAGCAAACCTTGGATAACTTTATTGTCACCGAAGAGATTTTGCATGACCTTATTAAGAATAAGAAGAAGGGAGGGGGTATGATTCTAAAAATTAATCTTGAAAAGGCGTACAACAAAATTTCTTGGAATTTTCTCAAAAAACCCTGCTCAATTTTAATTTTCATATCAAATGGGTTAAGCTTATTACGAGTTATGTTACTAAAGGGGCTTCTGCTGTTTTGTGGAATGGTTACCCGCTGGATCCACTTAGGTCGGGAAGGGGCCTTAGACAAGGGGATCATCTTTCCCCCTACCTCTTCGTGCTATGTCTCGAGTATCTCTCTAATATTATTACAAAAGTTGTTACGAAAAATAAATGGAAAAGCATTAAAACCTCGAGGGAGGGCCCGTCCATTTCCCACTTATTTTTTGTTGATGTTTTTATGCTCTTTGCGCATGCAGATATGGAAAATGCTGATATTATTATGGATATTTTGGAGGACTTCTGGGAGGTCTCGAGTTAAACCATCAATTTTTAAAAATCTAAAATTTTTGTTTCTCCTAATATCCCTAGGAGAGAGGCATTAGCTTTAAGCTTTAAATGTGGTATAAATCTCACTATTGATCTGGGTACCTACCTTGGCATCCCCTTCATTCATGGGGGAGTCTCTAATAACACTTTCAATCATATCATTAGCAAAATCCAAAGTAAACTTACTGGGTAGAAGTCTAAACTCCTTTCTTTTGCGGGTCGGGCCACCCTTGTCCAGGCCGTAACCGCCACCATCCCAAATTACACCATGCAAACTCTTAGACTACCAATTTCCATTTGCGAGAAAATTGATAACTTAAATAAAATTTTTTTGTGGGGAGATACGGACGATAAAAATAAAGTGCACCTTGTCAAATAGGACAATGTTTGTAAGCCAAAAGCTTTTGGGGGCCTAGGTTTATGGAAATGCAGAATTAATAACCAAGCCCTTGTTTCCAAACTCGGATGGAGAATGATCAACAAAGACAAACCCTTATGGGTTAAAGTTCTCAAAAGTAAGTACAAAGTTCCTCAAAATCCTAGGAACTGGAAGTTGTCCAAATCCCCATCCCCTGTTTGGAAAAATATTTTTAAAAATAGAAACACTCTTGCCAAGGGTATTATGTGGACTGTGGATGATGGTAGGTAAATTGATGTTTGGAATGATAACTGGGTTGGCAAGTCTACTATTCTCTCCAGGTGGGGATTAGATGACCTTAATTGCCTCAATATCAAAGTTAATAATTTTATACGTGACAAAGGTGTGTGGGACGATGCTAAACTGAGATCTTAATTTCCCTTGGATATTGCAAAGGAGATTGGTGATATCCCACTCTCCTATACCACTGAGAAGAAAGACAAACCTTCATGGGCGGGCAGCGGTTCAGGGAAGTTCACGGTGGGAAATTGCTACTCTTTTATGCTTAAACTTATCCCTATTGTTAAAACTTGTGATGCTGAATGGAAATGGTTATGGAAACTAAAGTTCCCTAACATAATTATTAATTTTATTTGGCTCCTTAGACAAAACAAGATTTTATATAATGTTTCTTGTACCAAGCATGGCATCATAAATTCTGAGCAGTGCAAGTTTTTCGGAGGCAGAGAAGATTATGATCATATTTCTAGAACTTGTAACCGGGCCATTACGGTTTGGAATTGTGTTTCTACCAATTTTATCAATGATGCATGTGAGGTTGATTTTTTCACTTGGTTAGATACTAATCTTATGAATTTACATGATAAGTTTATTTATCAGGTTCCTTGGAGTACAACCTTCCTTCCATTTTGTGGCATATTTGAAAGACAAGAAACAAATTCTAATTACAGGGTATTAATTCAAATGGTAACCAGGTGGCTATTAAAAGTATTAAATATGCTAAATGCATAAATGATGCCTTTAAAAAACCTAACTTAGTTATCAGGCCTCCAAATCAATAGCTTATATTCATTAGAATTTTCCTTCTGTAGGTGAGATGAAAATCAACACCGACGGTAGCTGTTTCGGGTGCCCAAGCCAGGGTAGCTATGGAGGGCTTGTGAGGAGCGACCAAGGTAAATGGATTGAGGGATTCTATGGGGTTCTTGGAGCCTCCACACCCCTTTAAGTGGACCTGTGGGGTCTAAGGCAGACTTTGAGGCTTGCGAAAGAAAACAACTGTATAGGGATCGTCATTGAAAGCGATTGCCAGGAAGTGTTAAATTAATTAATGAGGAAACTGACGAAGAGAACCACTCTTGCCGTTCTCTAGTTGAAGACTGTAGAAGCCTCCGAAGAGACATGGAACCCAAAGTCCAACATGTCCTCAGTGAAGCCAATAGGTGTGCTGATAAGATGGCAAAGATCATAAGTAAACAAAGTGAAAAGCTAGTTATAATCTTAGTTCCACAGCTCGAGCTAGTTGATGGGCTGTTGGCAGATGTCGAGGGAATTTCCTTCCTCAGGGGCTTATAGTTTTTTGTTGTTTCTTATTCCCTGTAACCGAAAAAAATGGAGAGATCAAACTTTTACTAGAGGGAGAAAAATTATGGACAACTAAAAAAACAAAAAAACTATTAAAAAAATAAAAATAAAGTGGAAATTAAAGGTAGGGACAAGCACAATCTGAATCCCACAGCCAAGTTGACAAAATCATCATATTAAGAGTAGAAAGTGGAAATTTTATTAATTATTCGTGTTGTTTTCACGAGGTACATGTCTCTTATTGAAATTCAATTTACAACCACACAAATATAGTATTATAATATATTAGTCATCACCTAATTAAAATGATATATATGTATATATCATGTGCTCAAAGTCAACCAGTCTAGCTATATTATATTTTTTAGTAAATTATGAAATGAGGGATATAATGGAACGAAAATGACAAAAGAAAAGTTGTTGGTTCTAATTTATTTATTTGTTTTGGTTCCCCACGGGGTGTCCGGGCCAGCTTGCGCGCACCTCGACTAATCCCCGCTCGAGGTAGAGCACGCCGCTGGCCACCAAGTGTTTTTGCAGCTGGCTCCCAATCAAACCCATCGCTGATCCCAGTGTCGAGACCACTGGGCCAACCTTGGTGGTTATTGTTGGTTCTAATTAAAAACACAAGTAACCCCAAATGTTAATATGTTATTATTAGTCATAATCCCAGAAATTAACAAATAAGGAAAGGACAAATAAAGGTTTGTTGTAAGAATTATTCGGTATTAATTACTGTGATGTGGTTTCAATATATATTATATAAAATGGGAAAAATGCAAGATAAACCTTGAAGTTTAGGGTCCTTTGCAAATTAAACCTCGATGTTTCAATTTTAGCAAGATGAACCTTAAAGTACAATTATGGCTTTAATTCAAACCCTCCGTCCAAATTCGTTTGAAATATTGGACAGGGTGCTAACTTGGATTTATTGATATTTTTTTTTACTTTCCAGCGTTGATAATGGATGAATATAAACAAGAAGTAAATGCCAAAGCACTAAAATAAGAACTCTACATACAATTCCATTCATAACAAAATGCCAAAAACACTACTTCCCCCATTACAAAACAAAACCCCATTGTTTCAACAAACTCACAATTCCACCTACTATTTACTGAACAAGAAAACAATGATCACACATGAACCAACAAAAAGCATAGCTTTTTCTCTCTTCCTTTTTAGCATCTGAACCTCGATTTCCCACTTGTTGGCCCTACCAATTAAACCAAAAATTACTTCTCCCGCTAGGTCACATATAGGAGGATCAACCCACATAAAAATCCACAGCTGCCAATATTCTGCATTTAGAAAGGAATAACAGATTAAAAAGAAAGAAGAGCATGAAGAACTGTAACCATTATTTAGAAATAATTATTTACCCTAAATTGTTCGCATCCTCCGAAGCTTCTTCCCGGATTTGCAGCCTCCATGATTTCGAACCACAGCGTTGAGACCACAAGAGCATGTTCCCGCATCTATGGAATCGGGGTTCTTTGGTCTCCAACTCACATCTTATGTTTTATGGAATTAGGGTTAAAAAGGAATTTTGGGATTTTATTGGGGAGATCGATGCAAAATGGATGATTTTCTCGCCATTTTTACGGTCCCCTCATCATTGGACTCCAACTCATCGTGTATGTTGGCAATCCACTTAACATTCCATCCAATAGTTCAAACAGATTTGGATGGAAGGTTTGAATTGAAGTCATAATTGAACTTCAAGGTTCGTTTTGTCAAAAATGAAATATCGAGGTTTAAGTTGCAAAGGACCCCAAACTTCAGAAATTTTCTTGCATTTTTCCCATATAATATATATATATATATAGGCACGACTCTTAAGCGAGAGTCCCGCACGTTATACCTGCAGGAGTTCTACAAAAATCCACGATCCCAAACAAAAAAGACGCGAGTTAACCCAAAAGTAAAAGAAAATCCAAAAATCAAAAAATAATAAAAAATATATATTTGAAACCTACTCATCGAGATCTATAAAATAAGATCCATTGTGACTATTTTTTGAAATTTTTATATGTTTTTTTCATTGGTTGAAAAAAAGTCAAACAAAACCAAATTCACTTTTCAACATAAAAACTCTAACTCAAAACATTCAACCAAACACCAAATTTTTAAAAACTTATTTAGAAAACTTGTCTAAAACCATTAACCAAACTCCACCAAATAACCCCAAACTTCAAGATTTTTCTTGCATTTTTCCCATATAATATATATATAGGCACGACTCTTAAGCGAGAGTCCCGTACGTTATTCCTGCAGGAGTTCTACAAAAATCCACGATCCCAAACAAAAAAATCGTGAGTTAACCCAAAAGTAAAAGAAAATTACCGAAAAAAGAAAAAGAAAAAAAAACAAAGAAATTTAATAGGCATCTCTTAACCCAGCATACACTCCTGCACTATCTCAATTCAAGACTATCGATAAAATCTTCCTCTCTCTCTCCCAAATCCGTCTCGACCACCGGAAAACAGACACCCTTATCAACATTCTCTCCTTCTCTCGCCCGAAGCTGCGAAAGCTCGACATCCATGGTGCTATGTTTGCTGCTCTATTACAGAATAATAGCCTTAAAAATGTGAGTCCATTATCTTTTATGAGATTGTTTACTATTCCTCTTCCGAAGGTTTAATTTTGTATGGTTCAAAAGATTTAAACTTAAGGGTGCTTTTAATTGGTTTACATGGAAATAGTGAAATTATTTGCAATTGTTCTACATGTAAAAACTGTATGAAGGAGGGAACTCAATTCTAGGTAATTCAATTCCATGGAATATGCATCTTTGTTGTTATATTTCACACTTTTTCGACCAAGAGTTGAACTTCTGCGATAATGATTCTTACCCAATTGAAGTTAAGTGCTGCTCCTCCGTCACGCAATCCATGTATTTGTAGAAATGCCTCTTAGAGAATGGAAAAAAAAATCTTTGTTTTTTTTTTGAGAAAAAAAAAATTCTTTGTTAAGTAAATAAGAGCTGCGCAGGCAAGTTGTTGTTTAGATATTTTTATACGCAATTTATTATTATCGTAAAATTGGGTGTGATCTTGGCTAGTTAATGTACTACTTAAATAAGCCATGAAGGTGAAGCTGGTAATGGATCTTGAATTTGCCTCTCTACTCCGTTTTGTATGTTTTTGGCATTTTATAGTTTTTGTATTACTCGGCTTTCTTAGATATTTGAGTCTATTTTTCCAATTTTTGTAATTTTCTAATTTTTTTACTTCTAATATTATTAGTGCTACCTACTATTAGTGTAAATGAGGTGGATCAGAGACAAAATGAGGCCAATTGGGTAGCATGGTAATAATGGAAGGTGTGGTTATAATCGGGGATATAGAAGGGTCCAAAATGGGAATGGAGAAGAAAGTAAGGAAGAGCATGCCGCCAGTGGTAGAACGGATGTGCTGGGACTGAAGGCTAAGCTTATGATGTTTAACTCCATTCACAATATTCTGATTTTTATAATATGCTTTTTAAAATTGTTGCCTGTAGGTGAAAAATTAGGAAATTAATATTGTGATTATACTAAGTCGAGCAAGATATGATAGAACTACGAATATATAATTTATATATAAAATAGATGCTAAAGTATACGATTAGAATCTAAGTACCTCGTTTGACCATTATTGTGGATTTTAGGAGAAAGTGGCATATCTGCTTTCCATTCTAATTTGTAATACTGTCAACAGAGCCATGTCTCTGATTAAATTTCTCTAATTTTTTATTTTTTTTTCTTTTTTCGGTAATTTTCTTCTACTTTTGGGTTAACTCACGATTTTTTTGTTTGGGATCGTGGATTTTTGTAGAACTCCCGCAGGAATAACGTGCGGGACTCCCGCTTAATCAATCACCTAACTACGATTATTGTATTCAAGATTGAAATATATCAAGATCAAGGGCCATGACAAAAACTCACTTTTTCACAAAGTATTTGCTATGCGGTATTCTGCCCACAAGTTTTGAGTTTAATTTTAAGAAACAATTAGAATGAGGTGCAATATTTTTTTTTAAAGCTTGCTATCTTGGTACTTGGTGTAAATCATAACATATATATTGTTATCGTTATTCAAACAAATATTATAAGTGTTATTCCCATATACTCGTAATTTACATGTACTCTTAGCTAGGATACATATTATAAATACTCCTTAGCTAGTGAAATATTTGTAACGTAACTAATGCACATACCGGTACTATGGTAGTATAATCCACACATATTCTTAAGTTGCGTTTGTTTACTTGTTTGAATTTGAAAACTAAAACTAATTTTGAATTCGGGAAACTTAATCTAATTTTGTTTTTTTCTTTTTGAATGTTCCGTCTAAATAAGTGTTGTTTGTTTGAACATATCACGTCTGGAATGCCAAATGAATGTTATTCGGACAATTTTATCTTTGTCTTCTTTTTTTATTTGTTTTCATGTAATTTATTTAAAAATACAAAGGTCATAGAGATTTTAAACTTGAGTCCAGTGTTCGCATTGTTTTGAGTTTTGACTTCACAAAAATGGACTTTGTCCATGGATGGATTAGCTACCAAAATGAGTAGTGGGAGTGTGTAGCCTAGTGGTAAGGCTCTCACCCGAACAACGGGAGGTCCCGGGTTCGAATCCTACATGGGGTGGGGATGAGGAGGGTTTTCGTTATTTGTAGTTAAAAATGAGAGACTTAGACCTCTCTTTAAAAAAAAATGAGTAATGTTGGCATCGTTTTGAAAAGTCATACTCTATTTATTCTATCTTTTAAGTGCATACATGAATTTCGTAATTTGTATATATATATGTGTAAAAATAAATAATAACCATTAGAAAGACTTTTATTAGAAGATGTTTATGGAAATGAAAAGGCATAAGATAGAAAAGGCATTCATAAATAAACCAATTAAGCCCAGCTTCAGCTATTCGGGTGTAAATTAAGTGAGCCCGTCTACTTGCTTTAACTAAAGTTTTATTGTGTTGCCCATTAATCCAGTAATAAAAAATTAATATATTAATGTATTAATTAATCCAGTAATAAAAGTTTAATATTGTGTTGACCATGATAATAAAGAATTCGTTTTGTATTCCAACAGTTTGTTTTAAACTTTTTTTGTAAATATTAAACTACCAATTAGATACGCACAAGTGGAATTTATCCTATATTTATTCCCTTACTTTTTAAATTCATTTATTTCCAGATACGGGTTGAGGGAAAATAGACGTGAGATTATCTGACGTAGTTGTGTAAATTGGGTTTGTATTTTACACAACATTTTTACATAAATCCTAGGTGTCAAAGTTTCTTAATAAACTGCTGGAGGCCTTTTTTTTTTTTACAAAACGTGTAAATTTTAAACAAACCAAAATTATGCACTATAGTTGGAGATACTCTAAGATGACGAAGCTCTCTCTCATATAAATAGATAAATATATATATAATATACAAATATCAACATGAAAAATTAATTAAATGCCCGATAAAAGTCAAGCAGTACTTTAATTTACTTTCAACCTTAACATCTTTTCTCAAATTATGCACAAATTTAATCAATTATTGACAACATAACTTATTCGGTATACAAGGTGAGATTTTAAAAAATGACAGGGAGCAGGTTCAAGATCAGGAACAATTTTTTAATGAAAATGATACATTTAATTTGAGCAAGGATTCATACCCAAAATAAAAATAAAAAAAAATGAGCAAGGAAAAGAATTTGTGTTTCATCCTCAACAACATACAATATCATCAAGAAACTTGAATACTAAATGCTACTCTTATTTGTGACATTAAGCGCATACCACCACGTCTGAACAAATTAAATTATGTCGTTTCGATCACTTGTCAAGCTTCATCATGATAGGCAAATACAAATATGTGGGAAAGGTGCAACAGGCAATAACACAGGTTGCAACTGCAAGGGCATGTGCATGTTGTAACACGGCATATGTCCCTGTAATAAAGGCAACTATCATTGCTCCAAGGCCAAGCATATTGCAAAACAAGCCACCAAACACATAGAGGCCATAACTTTCTTCTTCTTCAAGTGAAGCGTAAATCGCACCAACAAAGTACATAAATAAAGCGCTAGTAGAGAATAATAGTGCTGTAGTATCAGAAATGATAAATGCTTGGAAAGCAATTGATTTTGTATTAAGAACTGCCATCCCTTCATTTTCGCCGCCGCTTTGAATATAACCACCAGGCATTGTAAATCCAGCTGTAAAGGCTACTGTCGCTATGAGTGCAGCCACTACCATGTGATTGTCAGTCATTTTCTTTAAATCATCAATTCGAGAGTCCTTACTAAGAACAGAAGGAGGAGGAGGAGGAGCAAGAGCGGGAGCATGAGCAGGAGCAATTCGCGAGTTCTGAATAGCACCAACATTTTTCAACTCTCCTGCTATTTTACCCTGAAAATTGAAAGAATTGTTCTTAAAAAAGTAGAAATGAATCAATGATCATATATAGTCTGTCTCTCCCTCTCTCTCTCTCTCTCTCTCTCTCTCAATGTTACTACTCCATTATCCAAGCAGAACGTCAACTAATGGAGCATGAATACTACTAAATTCATAATTAACTTTTCTGTCATTATACGAATCACTGCCAAGATTTTTGTACGTTGTTGATACAAATCAAGTACTGGGAACACGAAATTAATTTTTTTATGAATCTTGAAACCCTTACAAGTTTTTACAATGAGAAAAAATAAGACTAAAGGACTACATACGCAATATATATATAGCTAACCCTGAGTAAACGTTGTGTGTTCGACTCGCACATATAGATTTAATTTTGAGAAAAAAATTAGCAAGAATTTGTGAATCTTCTTGTAAGCATATCTTTTTTTTAATGGAAAGGAGGATTGTAACACACCTTCAAAAGAGGTTGAATTGCGTGTTCTCTTTATAAAATTATATATATATATATATATATAAGGTCTGCTTATGGTACGGACCAACTGTATCTAAGTATGGCCTTTTAGTGACGAAATCAGCGGTACCCATATATAACCTTTTACTGATGAAATTTCGTTGCCAAAACATTTGAAAAGGTTTATCGTACGGAAGGTTCGTACGAAATCTTTCTTTTATGTATACATGAATTTAGAATCGTC
Source organism: Lonicera japonica (assembly GCA_021464415.1). Lineage (NCBI taxonomy): Eukaryota > Viridiplantae > Streptophyta > Magnoliopsida > Dipsacales > Caprifoliaceae > Lonicera > Lonicera japonica. The sequence continues at coordinate 54,605,198 of CM038465.1, forward strand.
GTTCATGGATAATTAACGAATTACCTTTGCTGTTGTTGTAGATGATTTGTCGTCAACGTAAATTACCAAGTCCAGCGGAGTAAATCCCTTGTTGTTGAGGGCTCCCTTGTCAGCCATAGGATGTTGTATGAGTTTAGGTACAAAGCAATCGGAAGTAGCAAGCAGATGAAGAGGTGTGTTTCCATCAATATCCTTCTCAATTATTAAGCTGCTAATTATCATTGGACACTCTTCTAAGAGGTATTCAATCACATTCTTCTGCGCATGCTCTATAGCAATGTGAAGCACATTTCTTTCTTTAGCATTCACCATATGCCAACAACTTGGACAGTGCGATATAAGTTCTTTCATTACAGATATATGACCTGCACTAGCTGCTATGAAAAGAGCTGCATTTTTATCATCCCTATCAGCAATGTACCCGATAGATTCATCCGCGCGTAGTAATTCGTTTACCACATTTGCGAAACCAAGATGTGCAGCATAATGCAGTGGTAAATTGGAAGAACCGTCTTCGTATCTTATTAAAGCTTTCCGCCACTCCAATAATTTTCTAGTACAATCTGAAAAATTAAGATAAGGAAAAACCATATAATGGTTAAATATATTTTCATATAACTATGAAAATTAAATCCCCTACGTTGCAAGTCTTCTTGTCAACTAAATATTAGACTGTTTTAGAAAGAAAAAAAAATTCAAAATCAAGCACCACTAAAGAATCATTACTGGTCAAAGGCGCTAAGCTAAAAACTATTGTAAGAAAAAGGATATTTTCTAATCATTAAAAATGAGAATGCCCTAACCCATGAGCAATCGAATTTTCTAAAATAAGTATAAAGTCAGGGCTGGCTAATATTAAAATAGGACCCAGATATATTATATTTAAAGGACCTATATTCAGAGTTTGTATATATAATTCTTTTAACAATAAAATGGCCAGACAAATATAACTGGGGGCCTAGATGAGCAAATATAATTGGTCCTCTTTCTCCCCTCCCCTCTCATTTCTACAATGATTTGTTTAAAAGATCTCACTGGAATATTTTTTTTAAAAAAAAAAATTTATTGCCCTCTCTCTCTCCTTCTCTCACAATGTCTAGCCTCTTCTACATCTATCACCCTCTAAAATTATATATAAAACTAAAAAAAGTAAACATAAACATAATAATAATAATAATAACAACAACAACAACAACAACAACAATAATAATAATAATAATAATAATAATAATAAGCTTCAATCAGGATTATATTTTTTTTGTGTCGTAAATGAGAAGTTTGGCTCTCCAAAGTTTACCCATGATCGATCATGGAGTCGGCAGAAATTCCAGTGGGCTTTAAAGGGCTTTCATGATCGATCATGGTTACTGCACTTTGCCTATTTAGTTAGTTTTTGGCTCATTTGTGTAGATATCTTGTAAGTAAGACTTGAGAGCTAAAAAGTGAGAAATTTTTTCTTGTGTGCTTGTAATCAGTCTTTGTTCCAATTATCAATAGAAGCTATCGTCTGTGTGGATTAGTGGCTTTTACGCCAACACCACGGTAAACCCTTGTATTGTGCGATTGTTGTTTTATTTCTTATTTCTCTATTGTGAGTGTGCTTTTTTGTATCGGTTCTTCTTTCGGTAAACCAAGTGAGCTTGTGAGATCCCTCCGCGTTGCGTCGTGCTCGGTTGTGAGCGGTTTGGTGCAACAAATTGGTATCAGAGGCTAAAACGAGAAAGGTGGGATTTGTGTCGCACGCCAAGTGTTCGATAAAATTCCAAAGTGAGTTTTTTCAATCTTTGACTCGTTCTTGGTTTGTCAAGTTCTTTGGTGATTGAAGATGACTACTTCTAAGACCTCAAAGGTGTCAGCAATAAAGTTTGACGTAAAGAAATTCGACGGATAGTTGGTCAATTTCGGCATGTGGCAATGTCAAATGCGCGATGTCTTGATCCAACAGGAGTTGCATAAGGCATTGTTGGGTGTGGTAGCTAAGCCCACGACGATGACAAATGTTGAATGGGAAGAGTATGATTTGAAGGCTTGTAGCACTATCCGGTTGCATCTAGCTAAAATGTGATATACTATGTTATGCGTGTGAGAAATCTGCGGCTACTATATGGAAGATACTGGAAAGCGAAGTACATGATGAGAAAGAGTAAAGAACCGTCTCTATCTTAAGAAAAAGTTGTTCGGTTTGATATATGCAGAGGTACATCAATGAGTGAGCATTTCGATGAGTTTAACAAGATGATTTCGGATTTGTTAAACTTGAACGAGGACATGAAAGATGAGGATAAGGCTATCTTGTTGCTCAATTCACTTCCGGAATCCTATGACCATTTAAGCACCACTTTGTTATATGGTAAGGATTCAGTGAAATATGATGACGTTTCTTCGGCCCTGCTTGGTAATGAGCAGAGACAAAGGGAGAAATGTAGTACATCGTCCGATGCGTTGGTGATACGGGGAAGGACAGATGATCGGAAACAAGCAAAGCACAACAACTCTCGGTCCAAGTCACGTACTAAATACTTGGATAACATGAATGTTACAAGTGCAAAAGGAAGGGGCATATGAAGAAAAATTGTCCTAACGCTTGGGTAGACAAAGGAAAGAAGAAGAATGTGGATGATACCGCGAATTCTGTTACTTCAGGGGATGATGATTTCGAGAGTATGCTAGTGGTTACTCCTAGGGAAAGCTCAACGGACGAGTGGATTCTAGACTCGGGTTGTTCGTACCACATGTGTCCAAAAAGGACCTTTTCCATACCTTGACGAAGGTGAATGGAGGAACGATTTTGATGGGCAATGATCACGTTTGTAGGACGGAGGGTATTGGAACGGTCAAGTTGAAGCTACATGACGGAGTAGTCAGAACTCTGAATGAAGTCAGGTACATCCCGGATCTAAAGAAGAATTTGATTTCTTTGGGTTCTTTAGATTCCAACGGGTGCAAGATTGTGCTCTAGAATGGAATGCTAAAGGTTACTTCCGGTGCCTTAGTGTTGATGAAGGGAAAGAAAGAGGGTAATCTTTATTTTCTTCAAGGTAGTACGGTGACGGGTAGCGTTTCAGTTTCTACGGAAGCTGGTGGAGCAAATACAAGTTCAGATTCGACGAGATTATGGTACATGAGATTGGGACATGCCGGGGAGAAGGCGATGACGATGTTATGTAAGCAAGGTTTACTCAAGGGTGCGAAGAGCTGCAAGCTGGAGTTTTGCGAGCATTGTGTGCTCGGGAAACAAACACGAGTAAAGTTTGGGACGACTATTCATTGCACAAAGGGGTTGCTTGACTACATACACACGGATGTCTGGGGACCTTCCAAGACAAAATCCTTAGGAGGTAATCATTACTTTGTTACATTTGTAGATGATTTCTCTAGGAGAATTTGGGTATATCTCATGAAGCACAAAGACGAGGTCTTTGGAGTGTTTCTAAGGTAGAAGAAGATGGTTGAAAATCAGCTTGACAGGAAGATCAAGGTGTTTAGATCCGATAACGGCAGAGAGTACACCAGTGATCCGTTTAGGGAGTACTACTAAGATGAGGGAATTGTTAGCCATTTCACGGTTAGAGGTACACCACAGCAAAACGGAGTAGCTAAGAGGATGAACCGTACCTTACTTGAAAAAGTGATGTGTATGCTGTCAAATGCTAATTTGGGGAAACAGTATTGGGCAGAGGCTTTATCCTATGCTAGCTACATCGTGAACGTATTGCCATCTTCAGGGGTCGATTACAAAACTCCTATGGAGGTTTGGACAGGATCTCATGCAAGTTACGATTCATTACACATATTTGGGTGTCCAGCTTATTATCACGTTCGTGAAGATAAGATTGATCAAAGAGCCCAAAAGGCGATCTTTATGGGTTCAAGAATTGGAGTCAAGGGATACAAGTTGTGCTATCTACAAGACCGAAAAATGATCGTTAGCAGAGATGTTACATTTGACGAGGCGTCTTTGCTCAAGATGCCTACGAGAGAAAATATAAAGGCTCTCGATGAGAGTGAGAAGAGCGGAGTGGTGCAAACGGAAGTTACTACGCCGGTGGTGACTATTCCGGTGCAATCGGAAGTGACTAATCCGGTTGATTCTTCCGATAGTGATTCGGAGAATGTGGAAATTCCTATTGAGGGGTCTAGTCAATAACAAGGAAAGATACCGTCATTGGCGAGCGGAAGGGAGCCTAGAGCTCTACGAGCACCGCAACGACTTCGCTTTGAAGATAGTGTGGCATATGCATTGGTGGTTTATGGCGATGAACCGACTTCTTATCGGGAGGCAGTGGCGGATAGTCATTGTGATTAATGGAAGGCGGCCATGGGTGAGGAGATGGATTCTCTTCACAAGAATGAAACCTGGGATCTTTGCAAGTTGCCAAAGGAGAAAAAGTCAATTGGGTGCAAATGGGTGTTTGCCAAGAAAGACGGGGTTCTAGATTCGGATGTTCGGTATAAAGCAAGATTGGTAGCTAAAGGATTTGCATAGAGGGAAGGGGTGAAATATAATGAAGTCTTCTCTCCGATAGTAAAACACACTTCCATTAGAGTGCTATTAGCTATGGTATCGCAGTTTGACTTAGAGCTGGAACAACTCGACGTCAAGACGGCGTTCTTGTATGGGGATCTAGAGGAGGAGATTTATATATCTCAACCGGAGGGGTTCAAGGTTGTTGGCAAGGAAGATTGTATTTGTAAACTGAAGAAGTCCTTGTATGGGTTGAAGCAATCGCCTAGACAATGGTACAAAAAGTTTGACACATTCATGATGGCTCAGAAATTCAAGCGGAATGATTTTGATCATTGCGTTTACTTCAAGAAACTCAAGGGGGACTCGTTTATCTACTTACTCTTATATGTTGATGATATGCTTATTTGTTCACCGAGTATGTCTGATATCAACACGGTGAAGGCTCAGTTGAGTCTCAAGTTTGAGATGAAGGACTTGGGTGAAGCTAAGAAGATTTTGGGAATGGAGATAGTGAGGGAGAGGAAGAAAGGAAGATTGTGCCTTACTTAGAGGCAATATCTAGAGAAAGTAGTAGCCCAGTTTAGGATGCAGGACTCAAAGCTTGTGAGTGTTCCATTGGCTCCGTACTTCAAGCTCTCGACAACTATGTCTCTAGGAACAGATGAAGAGGTGGAGTATACGGCTCAAGTTCCGTATGCGAGTGCGGTAGGAAGCTTGATGTATGCCATGGTGTGTACTCGACCTGATATTGCTCAGGCAGTGAGCATTGTGAGTAGGTTTATGGCAAATCCGGGGAAACAGCATTGGAATGCCGTTAAGTGGATTTTGCGATACCTACAAGGGACGAAGAATAAAGGGTTGGTGTACCAGAGAACCGATGGGTCTATTATTTGCGGGTATGTTGATTCGGACTATGCTGGGGATCTTGACAAGCGACGGTCGACTATGAGGTATGTTTTCACATTTAGTGGTGGTCCGATTAGCTGGAGGTCGATGTTGCAAGGTGTAGTGGCGTTGTCTACTACGAAAACAGAGTACATTGCAGCAACAGAGGCAGTCAAGGAAGCATTGTGGCTTCGGGGTTTGATAGGTGAATTGTGGATGGTTCAAGAGAATGTCGTTATACATTGTGATAGCCAGAGTGCTATTCATTTGGCCAAGAACCAAATTCATCACGGACGGACGAAGCACATAGATATCCGGTTTCATTTCATACGGGAGATTATCGAGAGTGGTGACGTGATTTTGAAGAAAATTGGCACCAAGGATAATCCCGCAGATATGATGACGAAGGTGGTACCGATGACCAAGTTTGAGCATTGCTCGACTTTGGTTAACATTCTTCGGTGTTGAGGCCCCATTCGGGAGAAAAAGCTCTTCGGGGCCGGGTGTGATGCTATGGCAGTATTGATGGAGGAACAAGTGGAGTGAGGTAGGCAATTTGTTGGATGGGTTAGCTGGATGGTTCGCCAAGGTGGAGATTTGAGAAGTTTGGCTCTCCAAAGTTTACCCATGATCGATCATGGGTATGTCCATGATCGATCATGGAGTCGACAGAAATTCCAGTGGGCTTTAAAGGGCTTTCATGATCGATCATGGGGTATACCATGATCGATCATGGTTACTACACTTTGCCTATTTAGTTAGTTTTTGGCTCATTTATGTAGATATCTTGTAAGTAAGACTTGAGAGCTAAAAAGTGAGAAATTTTTTCTTGTGTGCTTGTAATCACTCTTTGTTCCAATTATCAATAGAAGCTATTGTCTGTGTGGATTAGTGGCTTTTATGCCGATACCACGGTAAACGCTTGTATTGTGCGATTGTTGCTTTATTTCTTATTTCTCTATTGTGAGTGTGCTTTTTTGTGTTGGTTCTTCTTTCGGTAAACCAAGTGAACTTGTGAGATCCCTCCGTGTTGCGTCGTGCTCGGTTGTGAGCGGTTTGGTGTAACAGTAAAGTAATATGAAATTTATAGTTCCTTTATATATACATCATTATGTAAAAAGAACTCATTTTGATTTTTCGTACAGTGGCCCTTAAATCATACAACCGACCTTAGATAAAACATAAAATAATATCCTTACCATGTGACAACATGCCTCAAAATCTTCTACAATTTGACCTTCCTCATTGAAAGACTCCAAGTTTAGTGTTAATGAGGGCAACCACAGACGAGGGGGAAGAAAAACGAAATTTGTCATGGGTTAAGAAAATCCGCTTTTATTTTCAATAGCATTCCAGGGTTTTAAAGTTAATGACATTAGATTGATGATTGGAATCTACCACATTTGACTATATTTCGTAGATGATATATGCTAATCCTGTGTTTAGTGGGACATGCTAACTAAAGATTTTCCAACATAGATCAAACAGGCTGAGTTCAATCCAACGTGTTAAGCATGGCATCATTTACGTACACTAAAATATTTTATTTGGTCCTCTTCCAAATAAAAATAAAAGTAAAAGTTCCGAAAATTCTATTGACACCACCACAAACATAATGACTCCACGCATATGTAACAACTCTATGCACAAAGTTGTTGGTATAAACCAAGCAAGTGTTGGGCAAACAAACACCTTCGCCACATATGCAGCACATGAATTACCACATATGTATTTGTTGCATATGTGTCGAGTTAGTATTGAGCAAAAAAAAACATATTCAATGTATATGCAGCGAACGAGTAAACATGCATTCACCACATATGAGCCAAATACAGTGTTGATAAATAAGGGTACTCATTGTGAGAAGTACTTAAAATTTTTGTTAAGCGAGTGAAATTGAGCAATAGAGTGGAAGTATGGAACCAAGTTGGGTTGTTGTGGCAAACCTAAAACCTAAACGGTCAAACCGTACTGAGTCGAACTGGTCTGTTAAAAATCAAACAAAAAAAATTGAAACAAAGAAAACGAAACCAATTATGTTTGGTTCAGGTTTTGGGGTGGAGAGACAGTGCAAAACTGAATTAAACCGAACCAAATCATTGCATATATAACTTGAAAGTAATATTACTTCATTATCTAAAATTTTATCTTCCTAAACTTTGCAAGCTTAATTTATTGATAATCCGACTCTTTGAACTATCATGAATATTGGAGCTATATTATAAAGGTAAGAGTTAATATTTTTCTGTCCAAAATAAGTAGGAGCAATTATAAAGTTATTATTTTTTTTACCAAAATAAGTGTTGCCTTACAATTTATTTATGTTTTAAAATAATATATTAAAACCAAATAAAAACAAACCAAAAAGTTAGGTTCGGGTTTGGGTTTGGATGATTTAGAAACCAAAACTGAACTTTCAAAATTAGTTTGGGTTTGAATTAATCTCATAATTTCTACCCTGATCGGAACTGAAAACACCCCTAGAACCAAGTAAAAGTTTGTGTATAAATAGCAACGCCGTCAGTATATATATAATGGATCTAAATGGGTTGGGTTGTAAACAAAGTGAGTTATAACAGATTGGTGTGATTTTTATTCTTGTCATATATTAGGGAAATCTTAAATTATAAGAGCATCTCCAACAATGCTTTCTAATTTAAAAATCATCTTGCTATACCTTTAGTTAATACAACAACAACTTGTTGTTGTATTAACTAAAGGTATAGCAAGATGATTTTTAAATTAGAAAGCATTGTTGGAGATGCTCTTATAATTTAAAATTTCCCCAATATACGTTCATAATACAACAATATCTTTTAGAGCAGAGAGCATCATATAAAAACTAGGGGTGTGCACGGTTCGGTAAACCTGGCAACCGAATCAACCCTTCGATTTTATGCCTAAGCTTAACTGAATTGAACTATCAAAAGGACTAAAACCAACCAGGTCGGTTCAATCGGTTTGGGCTGTCGATTTTTGCCGATTTAGGCCTAAATTATTGTTTTGGGCCATGGTTCTATCTATTATTTTGAATTTTTTTTATAAGTTTTTAGATCTGTTGGGCTTCTTTTCTTGTTAAATGTTTGGGCATTTTCTCTTCTTAAATATTTATTATTCTTAAGCTTTATTTTAATTTATGAACTTATATTATTTTACAGAAAATAACACATTAATTACATACACCGAACCAATAAAAATACAACAAGTGTACTAGTCGATTCGGTTCGGTTTTATATACCAAAAAATCGACAACCGAACTAAGCTATTTCACTTGTCAAATTTCTTAACCGAACCGCAAAACTTGAAAAAACACTCGGTTTGAGACAGTACGGCTGGGTTTTTCCCCCCTTTTTTGCACATCCCTAAGAAGAACAACTCCACAACATTCTCTATTTGGATTATCTTACTTTTTTTATATATATTTTTGTTCCTTTTAGCATTATTATGTCATTATTGTGCCGTAGGATTCTTATACCAAATTAAAAATATGATTAAATTTTTAAAAAATATAATTAATTAAGAATCTCTTTTTTTTAGAGCACTTGATCTATCCAAAATCTCTGAGGTCTGAGACACATCTTCTAAAATGTACAAAGGTCAAATTAAATTATTATTTTAAAATAACTAAAGTTTTTTTTATTAACATTTATTTTTCGATCTAGCAGAGATTATGCCAAAGTGTATTTTTTTTTACAAGATGCCAAAGTGTATTTGAGACAAAAGAAAAGTAAGCAGTAATCTTTTAGTACGTACAGTCGAGGGGGAAAAAAAGTTCTTTGGATTGTGCAGACAATAAGAAAGAAAAAATTAGAGGGGGTGAATAGTTATATTTTAATTTTGCCGCATGTGGCCGGGAACAGTTGGATGGGAAAAGAAATAGATTAGCTAGCATGGGAGGCTAGCTATATTTAGCGAGTGTTTAAAGGTTCTCTAAAAAGATTCTTTGCTTTAGCTATTCTCTTGAAACTAAATTTTGTAACTTTGGCTAGGTATATTAAAAACTATCTCCATATTGTTCCGCACTAGATTTTTCGCACGTGCAAATTCTCTTGTAATCAGTTGCAGAATTAGTTCTGTTAGCTGGAATTAGTTTGGCACGCAATGTGGTGCCAAGACACCTCGTGGCAAAAAACAATAAAACGTTCTTTTGCTTTAGCTATTCTCTTGAAAGTCACAAAAATTTAGTTGCTTAGTAATAAGGGTAATTGTGTTTGCGCCCGAATAAGAAGTTATGATAGGATAGGAAAATAATAGGATATGATAACGGACGAAATTGATCGGATATGAATTACGTTGGATAGTAAATGAATTAGTTGGAAACAGATTATTCGGGATAAGATATGATAAGAAGTAGTCGCATAAGGAGTAAACAAACTTAGCATTTGTTTTTTCCGTAGATTAAAATTCCGAATAAAATATAAAAGGGGAGTCGACAAATTTGATCCTCAAGTTTGGGGTTCATTGCAACCTTAACCATGATGTTGCAATTTTAACAATGGCAGCCTCGAAGGACCTTTAGTTATGCAACTTCAAACGCCCGTCCACTTCTGTTTGAACATTAAATGATGGTTTGGACTGTGTATTACTCTTACAATTCGGCCAAATTAAGCCAAATCAACATCAATCAGAGCTTCCGATATTCAGGTTCAAAATATGCTCCAATTCGGCATCTTCGGCTTCCAAACAAGATGAATCGGCCAAATTACAGTTAGTAAACCCCTCTTGTATCTTTATACATAAATTTGAATTGGTTTCATGTATGGATGACAAGCAAAGTTGTTTTGCTTACTTCTACGTACTAAAAAATTATTCTAAGTGATTTGTTGCTATGGTTGTTAATTTGAAGTTTAATCATCGAATAAAGTTTAATTATTCTACCCGTCGATTTGTCTGGTTCGAAGCGGGAGATGCCTATTTAGAAGTACATTTTTAATCCTTATTTCAGGAGAGCTCTCCCAAAGTCTAATTTAATGTTTTTTTGGGATAATTGGTCGAAGTGTAAGACTTTACACAAACCAAAACCTTCATTAGTCCAAGTCAGATTCATGTAAGCCATCCACATAATTAAGCCTCTGCTAAGAGCTTGCAAACAGCTGGTGGATAGAGTTTTTGACGTTGCATAACTATGTAAGACTAAATTATCCTCCATGATATCCTATCCGATCTAGTCCGAAACATGGGATATGATAGCTTTATCCTATCATCCCTACCCACCAAACGCGCACGGAATGATAACTTTAAGTCAAGCACCAAACATATAATAGGAAAAATTTATTACATCCCCTCCTATGTCCCATCGCCAAACTCACCCTAGCTAAAAGTAAAAGTGGAAGAAGAAAAAAAAAGAGTCGGTTGGAAGCCTGAACAAAAAGTATTTGATCGAATTCATACCTCTGCTGTTGCACAATCGCAGCCCCGTGTAATGCTGTTTTACCATTGGGGCCACGGTAATCCGGATCTCTACAAGCTTTTACGATAACATCCACCAAATCATGAAATCCTCTACTAGCAGCCAGGTACAATAAAGTCTCCCCCGACTTGTTTCTGTATTTGTCAGTGCTCTGATCATCTTCTTCAAGTAACATGCTCACCACTTGAATATGATTGTACCGAGTGGCCTCATGTAAAGCCGTATCATCGTTCTTATTCCTACACCGTAAGACACCCAGCCGTATATCCCTCATTCCAGTTTCGATATCTTGGTCGAGCATTTTTGCATAGTCGATGAGCGCACGCACTACGCCAGTGTGGCCACCCCTCGCTGCAAGGTGCAGCGCGCTATCGTGGTTTGAGTTGACTTCATTTATTAGCGATGGATATGCAGATAGAATCGCTTGCACGGCTTCTGTATGTCCAAACTGGGATGCAAGATGAAGGATAGTACTCCAATTTGGTGTGCGTAGTTGAAGTACCTTATCAGCTGATTGGTCCTTGGTTTGTCCAAGGATCACCTCGATATTGCCCGTAGTGGCAGCATTGTAAAGGCTTTTATCCATTAGATCCATTAGCATTGTATTTTAGTCACTAATTAAAATAAACACTCTTCCACTACACTCTCCGTTTGGTTATTATTATTTTTTTCTTTTCATTGCATTATATATCAACTTATCATGCTTTAAATACACTTGAGCCGATCTTTAACTTTCTTTTCTTCTTTGGCATGGCAATTGATTATACCATTTTTGTAAGGGTGACTTTTGCATGACTTTGATTTTACTTCAAATATATTCGTATATTATACTTTGCCTCTTATGGCTTCCCACATCTTCCTACCTTTTTAGGCCACCCATTGTTTATGAC